>JAGPOW010001331.1:1107664-1142646 GCA_030014935.1 Caiman crocodilus | reverse complement strand
CCCCCCCCACTCTTAATGAAACTTTGAACTTCACCAACAAACCAATATTTGGCTAGTTTCCTTCAAATATGTTATAGTCCTTAAAAATTAAGCAGGTCCCACAACACCTGTAAGAGCAACGGTATTAAACATACTATTTATTCTACAGATAGTACTCACAGTTCTGGGAAGTTATATGACTTTTTCATGTTAGTACAAGTGTTGACCCTCCTATACTGCTACTCACCTAATATTTACAGCTTTTCAAAGAAACTGTTAGCTTCCCTGAACTTCAAAGAAGCTCATTCACTCCCTCTTGCAAATCACAAGGAAATTCAAATATTTCTCCTGATATAATGACAACAATATAAGCCTTGCAGAATGAGAACAATCAATAGGCAAATTTAAAAAAAAAAAACAAGAATCAAGCAGCAGAAAGAAATAATTTTCCAAATCATAGTTTAAAAACCTAGAATTTAAAAACAAGAACCTTATGTGGCAGGGCACCTTTTGGGTGCTGCCACTTAAAGGGCTGGGGTAGGCAGCTGCCCAGTGCCTGATGAAGGCAGCCATTTTCAAACGTAGGCCAGCCAGTCAGGACCAACAGTTAGCTACTTGCAGTCAAGGGAGCAGCACGATCCAGCTCCATTGCAGTATGAAACTTTCTGGAGACAAGGGCAGGAGCTAGGGGTCTCCCGGTCCTGGTTAAGTCTTAAAACTAGATCCTACTGGGGATGGGTGGCCTGGTGGGGCTCCTGGTAGTGAGGAAGCCCCCAGGAAATGCCAGGCCAGTACTTCCCCACTGAAAGGCAAGTATAGGGTGCCTCCTAAACCCAGCCCCACATCTCTGGTGGAACTAAGATTGGACAGAGGCAGCCCAGACTCTGAGTGAAGCAGGGCCCGGGTCATCAGGATGGACCCCGGGCAGCACTCAAGCTCACCATAGAGTCCTGTGGCTGCAGAGGGGGAGCCAGAAAGAACCTCCCGAGAGTAGTGGCCCTGAAAGGGAGCGTAGTGAGGATGCCCTGAGAGCAGGTATACTGAAGAGGCCCTGGGAGTGGGCAGAGCAGCCTGAAGAGGGTGTCCTCGTGAAGGGGCTAAGAGTGAGAAGTGAGATTACCCAGCATGAGGGCACTGGGACCGTTAGCGCTGGTGATGAGTGAGAGTCCCATATGAGACTCCAGAGCTCAGATCCCAGTGCCAACTGCTGAAGAAACATCTGAGGGAAGGCTGAAGCATGTACTAAGGCCCTGGTGAACAGAAGGGTGAGAAAATGGGCAGGCTTCTACCTTAGTAACAACTGTCATATTTTTTCTATCAAGACATGGCAGGAGAGTGAGGCAAGAGGTTACCCCAGAAACAGGCAGGCGGCCTGTGGAGACCCAGTGAAAAGGCTACCCTGTTACATTTTAAAAAACTTTGCCTTTTTTGTCAGGACCCCGAACTTATACTTTGAGCTCTAATATTCAAACAGGCTGAGGAGTCATTACTTTCTTTCTACTACAACCTTTAACTCTCCAGTAGGTGAAAGGAGAAAAAATATTTTTCTTTCACTAATCATCTTGTAAGTCAGGACTGTGGCAGCAATGGCATGTCTCATCCTCAGTCACAAAAATAAAAATAGCTTATACATCACTAAGGGAAAATACAAAAGTTATATTCTATGGAGTACAAACGGAAATATAGTTAAGGAAGATAAAATGTCCTTGCCATTTTTTTAGTGCAGTATATAATACCTAAAACAGACAACTCTGTTTTTGCATTAAGAGACTGTAGCTAACAGTATAATATAGTAGCTGAAACAATTACTGTATACATCACTACTAGTAAAAGTCTAGGCTACATCCATGTTATGCTGTCACTCCAAACACCATCATGAAATAAAACCATGTGCTTGAAAAAAAATGTTTTTCTTCAGTTTTTAAGGGGTCACTTAAGCTACATGATACAGATAAGTAGAAGTTGTTGTGGTCCAAAGGAAAAATAAAAATAAAAGTTATATTGAATAAAAGTGCCTTAGAAGTGAGTATGTGTGTCACAAAATAGGGGGAAGGTAGTATTAGAGTGATGCTAATTGTAGTATTGTACCTGTGATGGTCCAGAAATTATCTGAGAAGCAAGTATTTCTTAGGGTAATACATTTTTATCAGACCAACTGCATAGCTGGATTACATTTAGACAAGCTTTTGAATACAAGGCATTCTTCATCAAGTGTGAGGTGTGAGAGCTACTACAGTAGCTCAGCTACTACAGTAGTGGAAGAAAGAGTAAATGGAAATAGGTTTTTCTGAAGCTAGTGTGGGGAGGATTTGATGCAACTAAAACAAAATAGCAACTACACAACAGAATAAACTCTCTCAGAAAAAAATATGAAGGACTGAATCATACACACACCATTAGGAGCACAGTTAGCACAGAACAATCACTTGCTCTCTCTAGTGATAGGACCTCATCAGTCTCACGCTCAAGGGAAATCTACCCAATACCTTTAAAAGAAGAACCTGGAAACAAAAAATCATAGGCCTTCTAGGCACTAAGAACCAAGGTCTTAACACCAATATTTATTTTATGAAGCATTATAACCTACCTGATTCCTGAATTTTGCCCATATATTAATAGTGAAAATGACACCCCTTCCTTTTGATCTGCCAGTAGTCAGCTGCTTTTCTTCTGCTGTCTTCTATCCTTGGGAACTTTTCTCCCCTGTCTTCCAAATATGGTGTGCTGTGATGACTTTCTCTCTTCAGATCTAATGAAGAATGTCTTGTATTTGACAGCTTGTTTACCTGTATCTCAACTGTGCAGTTGGGCCAATAAATATTCACCCTAAGAATTTTGTGATGTATTTGTTTAGTCTTATGGTGTATGTAAATCACAATCTACCAGATTACATCTCAAATAACAAGTTATTACTTAATTGTCTCAATAGTGATCCTGAATCTCTCTCCCATGTCTAGATGTTAAAGGCCTTATACTGGGATGGTGCAATTTAAACACCACTGGACAATGGGACACTGATTCATTCCCTTGTAGTTTCGAACTCTCTCATAAAATGATCTGGCTGACCATAAAAGATGGAAACTCACAGCCTGGGTTCTTTATGACAAGGATCTTTTATTAGATATCTATCTTCCTTTTTACATTGTTTTCTCTGATTTCTTAGATATCCTCGTATTTTGGGATAAATAAAGTGACAGAAGCCTTTCCCCCAAGCTATTGATTGATGACTTCTGTAGTGAAGGTAAGTATTAAGTCCAAGACCCTCTCTAAACATCCCAAACATAAAGTCAGGTAAAATAAACAAAAATGAGCTTCAGAACTCTATGAGCCTGATTCCCCTTTTTTCTCCCTCAAGGTGTACAACTCCAACAAAAGGGTGTTTCCCCCTTTAAATACACCAAATGGTATCAGGCTTACTCTCTTTATGTTTAGCCCTTCTAATGGGGCTCCAGCTCAGTCCAACTCTGTTATAATAATAAACAAATAGGAAATGTTTTACTTGTCACTGCCTTTTCATGCTCAGCTGCCTTTTCATGCTAGCCCTGTTTTTCTTAAGTAGCTCCAGCTCCCAGATCATGCTTCCGCCAATGATTCTTCAGCCAGTATCTCCCAGCTTGGCACTGCTCTGTCTTGCACAGCCAGCTGCCATCTGGCTCTTTTGCACCACCAACATCTGTGCCTGCTGCTATTCCAAAAGGCGTTCTCAGGCTGCTTTGGCTTGGGTGGCTGACCGGATCTATCCCAGTCCTGCAGGCGGCCCCCACAGGGTGCCCCGGGTGATGGTGGCAGAGCCCCGAAACTCACCAGCCATGGCCTTATCCGGACCCTCAGTGGTGGGGTTCCCCCTCCCTGTGGCTTCCAGTGCTGTCACACCTTCAACGGGCACTCACAGGGCTCCAACCTCCCCTACACCCCGGCCAACGCCACGTTAGATCATGGGTCTCTTAGTCTCTTCTAACCAACCCTGTGTGGTCTCTTCCCTCGTCCCCGACCAGCTTGACTCAATGTCTTAAGCTGGACTCCGGTCCAAAGACTGTGAGACCCGAGGTCCTGTTGCCCCGCGGGCTTCCTCCCTAGCTTTCCTGCTGGTTCTTTCACCAGTTCCTTCATCAGCTTACCTGCCAGCTCTTGCACCGGCGTCCCAGCTGGCTCTCCCACCCGTTCCTTCACCAGCATCCCAGCTGGCTCTTCCCCCAGCACCAAAACCGGTTCCTTCACTGATGTCCCTGCCAGCTTTTCCACCAGCTCCTGCCTCGGCATCCCAGCTGGCTCTTCCACCGGCTCCACAGCCGATCTCTTCGGTGGTGTCCCTGTTGGCTTTTCCACCGGCTCCGCAACCATTTCCTTCCCCCGCTCTCCTATCAGCTCTCCCGTTGGCTCCGCAGCTGCTGTTCTCGTAGCTGCAGCTCTCGCCACTTTTGCTGCTCCTGGCACTGCTGCAGCTTTCTCTGCTCGAGGCAGAGAAACCCCGTGCGTGCCTGCTTGTGACTTCATGTTTCCCTGCTGGCTCCATCATCTCCTGCAGCCTCTCGGCACTGCTCCCAGGGCTGCACTTTATTCCCGCCAGGTGGCGTCTCTTGCTGACGTCACCCGCTTTCAACTAGATGTGAGCATGACTAACAAAACGCATGTGCGATCCTTTGCTGTGCTCGGCTCCTGCAAGGGGTTTCCTTTTTCGTGTTTCATGTATGTGTTTCCTTTTTTGTTGATTTTGGAGTGGGGTTCCCCTCGAGCCCTGGTGTCCCTTGGACACCATCCCACTCAGCTCAGCCCACACTCAAACACACTATATCTCCTTCCTTGTTTTCATCTGGGTCTCTCCTCTCTCTCCCTCTGGGGCAGCTCAATCTTCACTGAGCAGTTGCTTCAGAAATGCAGCTCCCTCTCACCCTTCTTTAGGCATAGGAAGTGTTGCTGTTCTGAGACTCTGAGGAACAAAAGAAGCTAAAAGTGTGACAGGATGTCATTGATAATGTAAATAGCTAGAAATTAGGAAAACAAAAAGGTCGAGCAGGGATGGGAGTGGGGGGAAGTGTGCATAGGATGAGGGTAAAGGTGGATAAGAGAGACTCTACAGTAGTAGTAATTCAAGGTAAAAGAGAGGCTGTCTGGGAAAAAAGAAATAGCTGGAAATTAGGAAGACAAAGGACAGGGAAGGGGAGGGGAGAACTAGGTCTGCCAAGTGGGGGGAAGAAAAGTATAAGAGGTTAGTTCTGGCAGTTCCCTGGTGAATCAGATGTCAGGCAGGTTGTAACATCATAAATCCAATGTCTATATTGAATCTTTTTTTTTTTTGTATCCAGTAGATTTATGAACTATAGTTAGTGGGCTCATCTATGAAAGGTGTTTTGTAAGTTCCCTTTGAGGATTAGAACTGAGAGATCACAGAGAGAATGATTGTCTTCTGAGTGTGCCCCACAGGTAGTTGGGTACATATCTTTGATAGATTTTCAGTGTGTGTTCATTCTGGTGTGCAGTTGTTTGGTTTCTCCTCCACATTTTCCATCAGGGAATTTGGTGCACGGGATGAGATATATAACATTTCTGGAGGTGTAGGTGTAAGATCCAGGAATGTTGATGGTTCTGTTGTGAGGTGTTTTTATTGTGTTTGTGGTGGAGATATTTTAGCAGGTTTTGCATTTCTTGTCATGGCATGGTCCGGAACCATTGGGTGTGGTTTGGATCACAGGCAGTTTACTGCTGGTGATGAAGTTAGTGAGGTTTGGTGCATGTTTAAAGGCTAGGATGGGTGGTTCTGGAAAGATCTCATTAAGAATTGGGTCTTCTTCTAGTATGGTTTGCAATTGTTCAAAGATTTTTTGTTTAAGTTCTAGGGAAGGGTGATAGTCATAACTAATGATATGCAATTTCTTGAGGGTGGTGGTTCTTTCTGCACTGCAGCAAGTCTTCACATGGTATCCAGGTGGCTCTTCCAAAATTGTGATCTCTCTCTCTGGAGGAGTGTCCTTGTTGGGTGAAGACCCTTTGAAAAATTATGAGATGGTGATCTTGGGTATTCTCCTCAGTGCAAATTTGGTGGCATCAGACAGTTTGGCTGTAAATTATAGCTTTCTTGGTGTTTTTATGTGCTTGCTGCTTCTGTGTAGATATCTATATTGGTCTGTGGGTTTCTTATATATGGTGGTTTGAATTTTACCAAAAAAATGCTTGTGTTAGAGTATTCAAGCGATAGTCTGATGGAGGGGTAAAGATTGTTGAATTGTGGAAATCAATCACAGATTGCAAGGTCTGGGTCTAAATGATGAAGATGAAGATATGTATTATTAGGTATAGTAAAGGTTTAATGGTGCAGTTCCTGAGGAATTCTTTTTCCTGCTTGGCCATAAAAAGGTTGGTATATTGTAGGGCCAATTTGGTACCCATAGCTGTGCCTGTGGTCTCAAAGAAGTGCTGTTGAAACTGAAATTGTTGTGTGTGAGGATGAAGTATGTGAGTTCAGTGATATCCTGGGTCTGTACTCTGAGTTAAAATCTTGTTCTTGTAGATATGTGAGGAGGCTTGGATGCTAGCCTGGAATGGAATGTTGGTGTATAAGCCAGTAACATCCATAATGGCTAGGAAGCTATTGCTAGAAAGTTGGTCTATGTTTTTGAATTTTTCCAGGAAGTCTGTAGTGTCTTGGATGACATTCACTCTTTGGGTGATAAAGGGTTTTAGGATGGACTCAATGAAAACTGATATTTCTTCTGTTAGGGCTCCATGGTTAGAAATGATAGGTCTGCTTGGGTTTTCTTGTTTGTGGATTTTAGAGAGCAGGTAAAAAGTCCCTGAATTGGGTAGTCTTACATTTTTCTTGTAGTTCCAATAGAAATGATGTGACGGTGTTTTTTAAATGAAAAGGGGAGTTGGATCTTCCTCTAGTTTTTTATAGTAGGTAGTGTCAGAGAGTTGTCTGTTGCCTTCTTTTCTTCACAGTTAAGGATAACTATAGATCCTCCTTTATCTTCTAGTTTAATTACTATTTAGTTCAAGTCTATGATCTTTCTGTCCACACTGTCTCATGAAGTGAATAAGTTCAAAGTGTTATTCTTAAAACTGAATTTTTCAAGCACACTGAATTTAGCTTTATCCAAAACATATTTAAGTACTTCTTCCCAGGTTAGTGCACAGCCAAGAACTCTTTGGGTACTAAACTGTCAACCCCCCCCCACTGCAACTTCTCAAACTGCACTCACCTGATATCATAAGTTAATTAGCACATAGCCAATGGAATTACAACACAGTATTGAAAAGGATAGTAAACAAAAGTACAACTTCTATCCAGCTGAGAAACTACATTTAAAGCAATGTAACATCTAACAATGTTCTAATATCTCATAGAGGTATTTTTTTAATAATGCCTCTTGTACATGTGTGCCATATCAAATGTTATTTTTAAAAATATTAACCACCTTGAACCTTAAACCACTTGCGCCAACTTCAGAGAAGAGTCTTGAATTAACAGAGCTTAGTAGGGAAGGGGAAAAGAGGGATATCTCAAAACCTCAGCCAATTTTAAATTCCTCTAAAATATATGGCTTTACTGATCTAACACTTTAACCTGCTTAGCCGTGGTAAAAGTTTGAACTGCTGCATGTGCCTTAAGAAAGCCATTCAATTTTTGGGTAGAGAGCTGAGCAGACTAGAACCAAATGAAGTTCAACACCCAAGAAGTGTAAGATGCTCCATCTGGGGGCAAACAATCCCCAACATACCTACAGAATTGGTGGAGATGATTTGACTCGCACCACAGAATCAGAAGAAATTTTAAAAGGTATCACACTCTGTCAGATTTCAAATTAAAATCTATACTATTGCTCCTGTTTTCAATGAAAAAATACTTTTATTAATTTCCACTTTTTCTTTCTTCAGTCTAACAAACTATACGTTAGCTAAACACTAATTTTGCATGATTCTGCTTGCATCTGTGAAGAGCAATCTGACTTAGCTGTTATAACAACAACACCAAAACCAACAACAACTGTTGTTGTTGTTTTAGTTTTGGCTGGGCAATAGCCATATTAGTTGGTTAGTCCCAATCCAGCTGTCAACCAGCAGTAGCCACCATTCTATTTGTATTCCCTCCCAGTGAAGTGAACTGCTTATTATGAGAGAATACTGTTGGACTATGGCACCCAGCTTTGAAGTGTTATTTATTCAATAAGAAACATATCTGAAGCAACACACATTTATTCATTTCCATCACATGGTCAGTGTTTAACACTCAGTCAGTTGCCAGTTTGCATTTTTACACATCATTCTGGAAAGTTGAAAAACCAGTAGCCAACTGTTCCTGATATATCACCTGCTAAGTTAACATTTATAAGACGGTTGATACAAAAACACAGTGCTATTAAAACTGAATGTTTTGCTTTTGTCATGGCAATGAGTCAGGGCTTTTGTTTACATGGGAAAGAGATGCAATTTTAGCTGCAGTGAATAAGTACTACATTTCTAATTAACTTTTTATGTGTTGAAGTTGGTACCTCCCATAATTCCAGCAGCAGTTGAAACTGTAGAGACTGTTTTTCACTGTTACCTTTAACATGAGAAGCTGAATTACTATACTTTAAATACTTTTCTGCAGAGATGGCTGCCATAACATGGCATAAGGTAGGTGAATATATTCCCAATTCATATACATTTATGAAGTACTCTGGGACCCTCCAGGATATAAAAATATTACACATGGATATTATCTTTTCCAGGTTTCTTCTTCTTCTATGGCCATGACACAGAAACAACGCACCAAGAAAATTTAACAGATACCATTGCTAAGTCTACAAAATTCCCAGAGTCAGATGTAAAGCCCATTTCCATATAGAAAGGGAACTGGAAATGTTGACTGAACCAAAGTTTTGCTATATTTAAGATATATAGATAACATCTTCATCATTTGGACCAAAACCCTGCAATTTTCAATTGATTTCCATCAGAAATGCAGTAATCATCACTCCTAAATCAGACTATCTAATGAATATTTCAGCACCAACATTTCCTTTCCAGACACTATGATCACTATCCATAATGGTAAAATAAAAACCACCAAATACAAGAAACTCATGGACCGTTCCAACATACATATCTGTACAGAACCAGCAATTACCCTAAAAACACCAAGAAGGCTGTAATATACAGCCATCGACCCCCAATACCACCAAATCTGCACCAAGGAGGACACTGCAATTGTCACCTCACAAATCTCAAAAGGACCCATTTGAAGCAGGTCCTGTCAGACCAATCTGGTGGCCTTCTACAACCAGGTCACAAAATCCTTGGATGCAGGTATCATGGTGGACATAGTCTTTCTGGACTTTAAGAAGGCCTTCAACACTGTCTCACTCCATTCTCATTAAGAAATTAGGTGACTGTGGTGTCAATCCCTACACAGTCAGATGGTTGCGAATTGGCTGGAGGGTCGTATCCAGAGAGTGGTGGTGGATGGGTCGTCTTTGACTTGGAGGAATGTGGGCAGTGGGGTTCCCCAGGGCTTGGTCCTTGGGCTCGCACTGTTCAACATCTTCACCAGCGACTTGGACAAGGGGGTGAAAAGCACCTTGTTCAAATTCACGGATGACACTAAAATGCAGAGAGAAGTGGGCATGCTAGAGGAAGGGGACAGGCTGCAACTAGATCTAAACTGGTTGCAGGGGTGGGCGGTTGAGAACAGGATGGGATTCAATACTGACAAGTGCAAGGTACTGCACCTAGGGAGGAAGAACCAGCAGCATACCTAAAGGCTGGGGAACTCCCTTGTCATCAGCACAGAGGCAGAAAAGGATCTTGGTGTCATTATTGATTCCAAAATGAACATGGGCCACCAATGTGGGAACGAAGTCAGGAAGGCTAACCGCACCTTGTCATGCATCCAGAGGTGTATCACAAGCAGGTCCAAGAAGGTGATCCTCCCCCTCTATGTGACACTGGTCAGGCCAAAGTTGGAATATTGCATCCAGTTCTGGGAGCTGCACTTCAGTAGGGAAGTGGACATCATTGAGATGGTCCAGAAGAGGGGGGCAGCAAAGCCAGCCCTATGAGCGGAGGCTACGAGATCTGAACCTGTTCAGCCTCCACAAGAGAATGCTGAGAGGGGATCCGGTGGCCACCTACAAGCTGACCAAGGGGGTCCAGCAGGCAATGGGAGAATCCCTGTTCCCCAGAGCACTAGCAGGAGTAACGAGGAATAACGGCCATACTGACAGTAGACTGAGTTGACTGAGAGTAGATTCAGGCTAGCTATTAGGAGACACTATTTCACAGTCAGGGCAGCTAGGATCTGGAACTAACTTCCAAGGGAAGTGGTGCTCACTCCTACCCATGTGGTCTTCAAAAGGAGACTAGATAATCACCTAGCCGGGGTTGTTTGACCCCAGCATTCTTTCCTGCCTATGGCAGGGGGTCAGACTTGATGATCTGCTCAGGTCCCTTCCAACCCTATCTACTATGAAGCTATGAAACCAACAAAGACACTCTTCCAGAGAGATAGATTGCACTTTTGAAAGAACCACCCAGATATCACATGAAGAATCCCTGCAGTACAAAAAGAAAATCCCCATAAATCACACACTATTGGTTATGGTATACCATCCCCACCCTGGAACCTACACAGAAAATTCTCAAACAATTGCAGCCCATACTAGGATCCAATTCTTCAAAAGACTTAAAAAAATATTTCCTATGAAATCTAGAAGTTCATCCTAAAACATATGGAAACATATTAATTGATTTTGATATATTTGTTTTATTCCTAACCCAAAATGGCAAAAACAAAAAAAATTAGGAATAAAATATTTTGAAACATCTAATTTCAGTCCAATATTGTCATAATTAAATGGATTTGAAAAGCATTAGCTGAATGGAGCTCTTCTGACCTAATGAATATAGTAAGCTTTTGTGTAGAGCCCTAGAGAGTTAAAGGCAGTCCTTGGTGATTTTTAAATGTATTGTTTTTATTTACTTTATAAATTATATATTCATATGCTCATGTATTTTAGTTAGCTTTATAGGTCAGAAATGCATGAGCTGCCACCATAAATTAAGCTAATAACTATGTTAGTACAGATGATGGTACAATGATACTTGATGAGGTTTTATCAATTCATGATTAAGAAACACAGAGTGCAACAAAGTAATTGGCAGACTTATGCAAAACTTTCTTGTACACAAAAATTCTACATTGAAGTATCTTCATAGAATAACCCTTTATACAAAATTGGAGAAAATGATTAGCACAAAAGTAATGGCTATACAGAGATGCATGCTCTATAGGTGACTAAATGCCTAATAGATAATTGATTGCTTATATCAGTGGGATCTAAATTTTTGGCAGGAGGCAAGCTAAAAATTAGCTTCCAACCCTCTCCAAGTGACACTATGATTCACTTCCTCTGCCTTCTCTGCTTTCTGCTCCCTACCTTATCTCCTGCTTTGCATTCTGCTTCGGGCCTTATCCAGTACTGCACTATTTTGTCTCCCTCCCTGATCTGCCAATTTCCAAGCACAGAGGTTGTCCATGCTGATTAACATCTGTCTGCTCATGTGTTGAGAGATTAGAATCATGGTTCTTCAAACTCCATTTATCTCTGTCATGACAGATAAAAGAAACTTGATAACTAAATAAACTTACCAATGCATGCTCATCTGAAATGTACTGGTTGGAAACAAAGAAGCATAAGATGACAATATACTCTTTACCAAAAGATAAAGACCCCTTGTTACCAAGCTCTAATCAGACACAGATTTTTCATCTCTCACAATGGTTTCAAATTAAGAAGTTCACAAATTACAATCACCCTGACAGATGCTGGGACAACAGCAGTGTATAGGCAGTTTAGGAAGGTTTTAAAGAGTTTTGGAAACAACTTCTTGGTACAAGTGTTGGACACATCACATAGAAGCTATGCTCTTCTTGATCTGCTACTAACAAGCAGGGAAGAATTGGTGGTGAATGTAGTAGTGCATGGGAACCTGGGCAGCAGTGTCCATGAGATGATTCAGTTCTAGATCCTGAGGAAAGAAAGGAAAGACAGTAGCAGAGTAAGGACCCTGAAATTCAGAAAAGCAGACTTTGATTCACTCAGGGAACTCCTGGGCAGGATCCCTTGGGAGACCAGTATGAGGGGGGAAAGAGTCCAGAAAATCTGGTTTTACTATAAAGAAACCTTATTGGGGGCTCAGAAATTCATCATCCCAATGAACAGAAAAACTAGCAAGTATGCCAGAAGACCAAGTTGGCTTGGTGGAGAACTCTTCAATGAGCTAAAACACAAAAAGAAAGCTTACAAGAAGTGGAAACTTGGGCAAACAATTAAGGAAGAAAATAAGAGTATTGCTTGATCATGCAGGGATGAAATCAGGAAGCCTAAAGTGTAATTGGAGCCACATTAGCAAGGAATATGATGGGTATCAAGATGGGTTTCTACAAGTATCTCAGCAACAAGAGGAAAGTATGGGTCCTTTAATGAATGGGGGAGACTACCTAGTGACAGATGATGCAGAAAAGGGAAGTACTCAATACCTTTGTTAGACCCTGACTCCATGTGATGCCCAGTGACTAGGGAGACAATGGATATATGCCATTACTCATCACCTGCACATATTGTTCGTCAACAGCTTTATTCAAAATGAAGACCGCTTCGGACTAGCTCCAACAAACCAGGGAGCTGCCACAAACATTAGTTTCTTCCATATTTATACACCTCATTAACATTTATCCCACCTTTGTCCCTCCTTTGTTCCACCTTTTGTCCTCCCCATTTTAAGCTCCACCTTTGTTTAGTGTTTATTTCATTAGCATGGAATTGCCTATGCATTTCACTTATTTACATGTCTTTTTTGCTATAAGCACATGCCTAAGACCCTGACCCCTGCTTCTTTCGATCACTTGGGTGGACTTTGACCAAAGCTTGGAAGCTTCTGGAGGCTTCTTTACCAATCACCATTTACCCTTTCGCATAAGTTTACCTCAGATTCTGTTACAAGGTGTGTGTTGTCTTTCACATTCCAGTCTGTTTTTCAGGCCCAATTCATACCATCTCCACATTCCTAAGACTTCACTTCATTCACAGCACACAGACTTACACAGACTCACTTGAAAATGGTTGACACAGTTAAGATGGATACTTATCAAAAGCTAATGGCTGGCTTAGCATAAGCATTCATAAGAAAAATCTGCTTTATCTCCTAATGATGGCCAGTGGTTTGCAACCCATTTCTTTTGTACAATGAGCTATACATCTTACAATACTACTACATTGTTAGGAAAATGCCTGCCTAAGCATTTTGCACTGTTACTTTTAACATACCATTCTGCCTTGTGGTTAGCAGCTTGCTAGGCCACAGGTTATAGCCTTTTATCCAGCTGCAAATCCAATGTTCCACAAGATCCAAATACTGTCACTCTAACAGCCTTTCACCTTAATCTTCACAGGCAAGGTCAGTTCTAAGACTAGTGTACCTGGCAGCACATTTTGGAGAGGTGGAGAGCAGCCCACAATACTGAAAGAGCAGGCTAAGGAATATTTAGAAAAGTTGGACATGTACAAGTCTATGGGGCTGGACACGATGTACCTGAGGGAGATGGCTGATGTGATTGCACAGACACCAACCATTATCTTGAAGAACTCACGGTGACTGGAAGAGGTCCCAGATTATTGAAAAAGGACAAATATAGGGCCCCATCTTTGAGAAAGGGAAGACAAGTTCTGTGGAACTACAGACCAGTCAGTCAGCCTCACCTCACTCCCTGGAAAAGTCATGGAGCAGGTCTTCAAAGAATTTCTAAGTACTTGGAAGAGAAACTGATTAGAAACAGTTAGCATGGATTCACCATGAGCAAGTCATTCCTGACCAACCTGATTGCCTCCTATGACAAGATGACTGTCTCTGTGGATACAGAGAAAGCAGAGGATGCAATATACCTTGACTTCACCAAAGCTGTTGATACCATCTCCCACAATGTTCTTGGAAGCAAGTTAAGGAAGTATGGGTTGGTTGGATGAGTGGACTGTAGGGTGGACAGGAAACTGGGCTTAAAGGGTAGTAATGACTGGTTCAATGTCTAGTTGGTAGCCAGCAGAGCCATCCCCTGTGGGGGCAAATTGCTTTGGGGGGCAGTACAGTGTTATACAGGCCCCATGGACAGTGCTATTGGCATGTGCCAAAGGCACCATCACTGCATGGCCACCACACACCACTGGCTTTGCACTCCTGTTCCCCCCCACCAGCACTCCTACTCCCCTCTCTCTGCTCCAGCCACTCACACTCTTTGAGTCAGCTCTGGCAGCTGGTATCAAGTGGAGTGCCTCAGGAATCAGTCCTGGAGCTGGTTTTGTTCAATATCTTCATCAACAATCTGGAAGATGGGATGGAGTGCACCCTCAGCATGTTTGCACACAACACAAAACTATAGGCAGTAGTAAATATCTTGGAGGATAGGGCTAGGATTCGGAGAGCCCTGATCAACTAGAGGACTGGACCACAAGAAATCTAGTGAAGTTCAGTAGAAAAACAAAGACTTGCACTTAGGGAAGAATAATCCCATGCACTGGTACAGGCTTGGAAATGAATGGGCAGCACCTCTGTAGAAAGGAACCAACATGGTTACCATGGTTTATTGCTGAATGTGAGTGAACAGTGGCCTTTGTTGTGAAGAGGGCTAACAGCATACTGGGTTGCATTAGTAGGAGCATTGTCAGTAGATAAAGGGAAATTATTATTCCTCTTTCTTCAGTACTGCTGAAGCCACATCTGCAGTACTGTGTCCAGTTATGGTCCCCCCACTACAGAATGGATTTAGACAAATTGGAGAGAGTTCAGCAGAGAGCAATGAAAATGTTTAGGGGGCTGGGGCACATGACTTCTGAGGAAAGGCTGAGGGAACTGGGTTTGTTTAGTCTATAGAAGAGGAGAACACTGGAGAGATTTAATAACAGATTTCAACAACCTGAAGGGTGGGTCCAAAGAGAATGTTATTAGGTGGTCCTCAGTGGTGGCAGAACAAGGAGCAATAATTTCAAGTTGTAGCAAGGGAAGTTTAGATTAAATATCAGGAAAAACTCTCTTACTAGAAGGGTAGTAAAACACTGTGGCAGGCTACCAAGGAGGTTGTGGAATCTTTATCCTTAGAGGTTCTTTAGATGCAGATAGACAGAGCCTTGGCTAGATGATTTAATTGGGGATAATCCTGCTTTGAGCAGGGGGTTGAACTAGATGACTCCTGAGGTCCCTTCCAACCCTAATTTTCTATGAGTCTATGAAACTGCAAGCATACAAGAGTGTGCCCTTAACTACAAAACATAAAAAAGAGCTCATGCAGATAGAGCTGGACAGGAATTTGGCTTTATAGCTTCTGGTTGGCAAATGTCATTTTGTTGGGGATGGTGCAGAGGAGAGGAGCGAAAAGTGGTGCCAGAAAGCTAATTTTACAAAACAAACAACAAACCCCAAAACACTGAAGTAAAAAAGGTTTATCAATGTTCAGGTTATAATTTCTTGTCAGAGATAGAGAAACACATTCCAGAAATGCCAATAGTAGTTAGGCATTTCATTGTAAATTGAAGAAGCAGCATTTTAAATCCAAGTCTTCCACCACACCAAGTGGCCTAACCCTTTCTTCCATGTTAGTCTCTTGACTCTCACTGCTCCCTCTCCTACACCCTGGAAAAAATGGAAAAGTGAAAGGGAAACATTAAAAAAAAAAATTCTGTGCATTTGATTAAGCCAGATCCTTTAACTTAGTTGTATTAGTACAGAAAACCCTGAGGACAGCAACACCTCTAAACATCAGTTCCCCACATTCTGTGACTACACTAGTAATTCAGTAATTTAAGAGGATTTACGTTTCTGTAAGTTCTTTTTTTTCTGTTGTGAGGAGTAAGGGGAGCAAGAAAAAGTGCTTTAAGGAATGAAAAATGAATGTGGCAATGCTCAATATAGCCAAATACTATAAATATCACTCAACTCCCTTAGGTGTGTCTCACTGAAGTGTGTCACATGGTGCCCTTATAATAAGTGATTGAGTGGCTAGCCTTCTAGTTCTCAGTGGTAATCTGTTTTCAAGAAATGTATTTACAATGGATGCTTAAATGGAATAATTTACTTTCCTTTTCCTGCTGCTTTTTGGCGGGGAGGGGAGATAATAGACATTAAAGAACTGGGTAACCATTGGGATCTTTGAAATTTTCAGCTGAGGCTATAGTATTTTTTGTTCTACTACTATAAAATGGCATTAGAAACCCCTCCACTCACTTGTTTTGCCCTAGTTAAAACAAATGAGGCTTTTATGTACCATTTTTTTTGAAAAAATCAAATCCCTTACCTTCATGTCACACTACAGAAATACCAAATTTGTGACTACAAATGAAGCTCAGCTATTTCATTAAGAATGCAGACACAAAATGTACAGAGTAGCTCGTTAGACCACGGCATCAATGAGAAATTCTCTTGCTTTAGTTAAGAAAAGGGTAATAGATTTAGCTATAGATTTTCCTTTTTCATATGTAGCGGCCTTTAAAAAATGGGCTTACCTGAACAGAATGGGAAGGGCTGCCTGATAGAGAGACAGAGTTTGTCCCAGAGGGGACACTTGTAGGCTCTGAGGGCAAGTGAAGCTGTTTTGGAAGCAGCCCTGTTGGAAGTGGGAGGGGTGATGTAACCCCAGCAAAGATTTGAAATAGGCCCCTTAGCAAAAGCCTGGGAAGGGCCCTGAGCTGGGATTGGCTGAGAGACTTGGATAAAAGGGGGAGCAGTTTTTCCTATGTGGGGGGGTACGAGAGAGAGAGAGAGAGAGACACAGGGCTGAGGAACAAGCTGGAGACTGGATTCAGAGTCTCAGCACAGTGATCCCTTGGATAGCCCCTGAGAGAGGCCTGCAGGAGTAGTAGTGGAGAAGTTGTGGTGGCAGGATCAAGGATCAGGCAGGGACTGCTTGTGTGGAGTATCCAAGCCTGGAGAGACCTAATTGCAGTTCAGTGTGGCTGGGTGAGCACAGCAGAGCTGGGGTGGGGACTTAGAGTCTGCCCTAGTTTCTCTGATGGATGAAGGGCCCCAGGGGCAGGCAAAGCCCAGGGAGGGTTGCATTTGCTGGGGCTGTGAGGCTGTGTAGGGCAGGAGGGTTGCTACAGCCTACAGCCCATATACTGCTCCTAGCAGAACCAGGGAAGGGGGTCAAAGGCAGGGGAAGATTGTCTTGCAGGAACTGCAGAGGAGTTGCTGCTTGCTGCCCGGAGACCCCAGGAGCATGGAAATGGACACGAGTGCCAGGGAGCATCCACAGACCACATGCAGGGACATGGACAATCCCACTCCCTGAGATACCCCAGCAGGGGCAGTGCACATGGGATCCCCAGTACACTGTGTGCAAATGAGAGACTGTGTAAATAAGTTCTTACGGGTTTATTAGTTGGTATATCCACGTGCTTATTTAATGATTATTTGTTATGTTGTAAATAATTAAATCTTGTAAATAGTTTGAGAATTGTCTGTGAGGGTGCTTAATTTTAAGGTGAGGATTTCCACTCGGGGGCACTGCAGCAGCTTCCCAGAGGGGCTGGGCAGGGCTACAGGCTACTGGGTACCCCAGGATCCCATTATTCAGGTGAGGACACATGAAGTATCACACCTAGGATTATACATATTTCTAAAGTACATATATACGGTCAGAGAGGATCATATGATATCTTTATGCTCCTGAATGTCCAATAAAAATACTGGCATAAGACCGTTATGTTACTTGACAGCCCCCAACATTTGCCGACATCTGAATTTTTGTTGGATGCTTCAACCTTATTTCTTCCTTTAACAACTGTTTAAAAGTTAGCAGAAACAGGGCTTGGTTTGTATAAATTAGCACCAATTTGTAACACAGTAATTGGATACATTCATATTCAAACCAACAGCATCCATTACAGATGTCATAATTATCTTGTGCACAGGTTTTTTTTCCCCCATTAGAAAACTACAGTCCTATTTATATGTATGAAATTGGTCTTTCTGATGTAATAATTATAAAGCATTTGAAGTGCAAAGTTTATTGCTTTAATTGTTTTTTCCTCAGCACGCTAACTTTTTGATTTTTCACATAAAGGATAACCCCTTTCTGTTTAGAGCAAAAAGGTGATGGAGTGAAAACTGTTAAGCGTTGGCAGGGGGAAGCTTCTGCATAGGTCTTTGAAAATATAACTGTGTGTGAGTGCTAGTGTGTGTATGTTTCCCTGTATTGAAAATGCAGACAATTGTCATGGAATAGCTTTCACAGATGTATCACAAGGATTATAATAATATATGTCTCTTGACTGAGAGGAGAAATAAATGGGATCTTTACTGCAGCCCCAGAAGTTTATACTCATTTTATTTTTCCCCATTTCCATCCTTAATTAAGTGAAAAACTAGACAAGTAACAGGAAAAGCTACTCTGGCATAGAATTATACTCATTTTCTGAAATATTAGTAGTGCAATTCATGCAGGCTTTTCAGTAGTATAAATGCTTATGAATTTATACTATTTTGTGTCTCTAAAAATGTAGAGGATGAATGAAGGCATTCTTCTTCAGTGAAAAGTAAATTATAATGTTTCAGAAAACATTGCCAGCTTATTTTCTATCTATCTACAGTATTACTATAGGACTCTGTTAATCCAGAGGTCTGGGCAGGACTCTGATTGTGAAACTGATTTTTTAATCCATTTTCAAGACCTTCATTTAAGTATGGTACCAAAATACAAGATATGACTTTACACCTTAAAAAGCTAAATGGAGCCCATACTGGCAACCCAGAGATGGGAAAATTTAAAGACATCACAAATCGTACTGCTTTAAGATGTGTCTACACGTACATTAATCTGCCTTTTTTAATGCACTTTAAATTTAGTACTTTAGTGCATCTATATACACCTGCTGTATGGGATGGGGCAGAGGGCAACACTTTAATTAGAGTAACTCTGAGAGCCACTCTAATTAAAGAATCTGGAGCTTGTCATGTATCAGCACCCCACACTTCAAAATGGTGACAGGGATGCATTATCTAAAGCTCATTTGATGAGTTTTAAAGTTCCCACACCACCATTTTGAAGCACAGGGATACTGCTACCTAAGTTGAGGAGGAGTGCAGTAATTACTATGCTCCAGCAGACTCAATTAATCAAGTCTGCCATGATGTGTTGTAATTACAGGATCTCTGAGCAGCCTCCACACAGTAAAATAGTGGCTGAGGCTCTCTGTTACTTTAATATAAAAGTGTAGCCCAGCCAGAGAGCATTGCAGGGCAGGCAGAGCACAGCAGCAGCCACTTACCAGGGCAACAGGGCTAATGAGACAATTATCAGCCAGCCAAGGTAGTCATCCAACCAGAAGTAGATAGTCCTTGGAGTACCTAAGCCTGGGATTTGGGCTGGCAAGCCAGTCTAGCCCTGCTTGCTGCAGTGTTAGGACTTTGTGCCCAGGAGAGGTACCCAGGGACACTAGTCTGATTGCTTTGCTGCCTGTGGGAACACTGAGACTCAGAGAGCTCAGGAGGACTGGCATACCTCCCAGCCTTGCAACGGTAAAAAAGGTTTGCCATCTTTATCCTTGGAACAGAGGTATGCTTTCTCTGTTGCTGTAATGTTACAGCCTGGGGGCTTAAGTTTACTTTATCATTTGTACCCAATTTAGGGTTGGGACTATAGCAGTGCCAGGGGAAGACTCAAGCACTTATTGAATCCATAGTGGACAGAGAGTGCAAGGTGCAGCCACATAGTGGCCAAGAGCCCAGCAGACAGGGGTCTGGGACCTGGTGACTGAAGAGACAAATGAAAGCTAGTGCCTCAGAGACAGGTCTGATTCAGTGGGCTCAGGCTAGAAGTCCTAGCTAGATTGAAGTGGCAGAAGCTGAAGCCCCAAAAGAGGAAGCAATATCCATGTAACATCTGCCAGGCATGGGGCATGGTAAAGAGAAGGATTTGGAGCCATGGAATTAAACCTAAAGGCTTGAGGTGCCCTTCAGTGGCACAGTTATGGAGTGAGGCTAAGCGAGGTGCCTAAGAACTAGTGAAGCCCTTTCCCCAACCCTCTTTCCCTCTGACCCACAGTACCTCAATTTGCCCCTCATCTGACCCGATCTTGATTAGTGAAGATGTGTGTTATTCCTTTACCTAGAAAGCAATGTTGCCCCCTCTTTTTTGCTGCAGTCTATCACATGTGTACAGCCTATGTCCCTCAATGCCTACTGCCCAAACATGGGTAGGGTCCTACCAGATTTCTGTTAACCCAGCCAGGTCAAGATCTTTAGTTGCAAGCAGGAGTGTGAGTACCTCCTGCTTTTTCCCCATGCTCCTAGCATTAATGTAAAGACACTTAAGCCCCACAGTGGGTGTCCTTGGTACCCCCTGTCTTGATGCCTAATGGCATCTTGATGCCTTGGTACTTATGTGGGCTGTTTCAGTGCATGGCTTGTGGTCTGTTGATTCTAGGTTCACCCTGTCCTCAGCATCCCCATCCCCCAATGAATCTAGTTTAAAGCCCTGTGTAGAAGATCAGGCAACCTGCAAGAGAACAGACACTTGCTTTTTCAAAAGAGACCATCATGTCCAAGCATGCCTTTTTAATGGAAGTGCGGATTGAGGTCAAATAAGTTAAAGCCTGTGTGGTGGCACCAACTCCAGAGCTGCAAGTTGATCTCTCCAATGCAGCTGCTGTGATGCTGACCATGACCGCTAACTGGGAGGACAGAGGAGAAGGCCACCTGAGCCCCCAAACTCCTAAGCCTGGCCCCCAGAGCCATGTGACCCAGCCTAGACTACTCCAGGCTGCAACATTTGTACCCACATGGGTCAGGACCATGGGATAGTAGTTGGAGGGCTTGATGAGGTCATAAATCCTCACGGTGATGTCCCAAATCTGGGGTCTAAGCAGGCAGCATACCTCCCATACCATGGGATGCAGACAACAGATGACTCTCTCCATTCCTCTCAAGAGGGAATTGTCCACTATGATGACCCAGCATCTCTTCCTCCTGCTGTTTGGATGGCCCTCAGTCTGCATGGTGGTGGATGTGGATATGGCTTCCTCTGATGCATTGGGCATGGCTGTAGGCATGACTTTCTCTGCTAACAACATAAAGGCACAAAACAACCAGCTATGCATACTTTCCACAACTGGTCATGGGCTTCTGTCCTGAGAATCCAACCTAAAGTCTCTGCTAAGTAAACTTACCACTATATTTGTTTAACATGAAAATAAAACTGTAAAACCTGACTTCCAAATAGTCTCCCACCTACCTGATATGCTCGTTTCCTTTTCTCAATTCCCTTCCATGAGCAGCAGTCCCATAGCTTGTTTGCACAGATGTCTTGGGGACAGTTACATCTGTCATCCCCTCCCCACTTTCAGAATACAGGAGCTTGCTATAGTTACTTTCTGCTTGCAAGCCTCCTAACCTTGTCCCAAGCCTTGCATGCAAGTTGAAATATTAATTCTTTCCTGATTTGTTTATTTATTTAAACATTGTTACTTGACTCATTGAGACTCATAAGTGAATCTATTTAGCAAAGTGAGTTTTCTAGCAGAAAGATGTAAAGTGGAACTAGAAGTATCTGTGCTAGATAAAAGTTCACTGGGTCTCACAAAATGCATCTTTTATGCGATCACAATACGGTTAGGCTCACCATGATCACCCTATTCCTTAATAATGCTGCTTAAGTTACATTTTGAGTCACTCACACACAATTTTCTTCCTTGCCCACCTAAGAATATCTGAAAAATGTTAGATCAATGATGCATCTTAGCAATGTTTCAACCTTTCTGCCAGCAATTCAGAATGTAAGAAAGGTTTGCTGAAAGCCAGGGGTGGATCCAGTGTTGAGAGAGGGGTACAGTGGTACAGTCCACCCTGTTTAGATTTCTCGTTCATCAAAAGTTTAAAGCCCACAGCTGGACAGTGACAGCAGCATTTCTATTCAGGCAGCAATGATGAAAACATGCAAATTCATGGCTCATTATAATCTACCCGATTCCTGCTAAACTCTTCATTCCACAAGTGTTAACCCCCACCCTCCTTTTTAACAGAGTTTATGTTCCACTAATTAAGCTATCATTTCTTCTGATGTTCATTAGCTGCTCCTGGCAATGGAGCTCCTGTTTCACTGTTCTGTAGACTTTTTAAACTCAAGCTAAAAACATTTAACTCAGGTGAACCTTAACTCAGGTGTGGAAACAACTTTCAGTGAACTATTGGATGCATTGTCAAGATGCGCAAGACAGCTAAATTTTATTTATTCAATTTGAAAGAGGTGTGCATTTAATTCTAATGACTACAGGACTAATAAACAACATCTTTTGATTACTACTTTCCTAGTTTATTTTGGGGTTTTTTATCCATGATATATGATATAACAAATTAGTGCACATTCCAAGAAAGATGTACTTGTTTTTGCTTCAATCTTAAACTGAATAATAGAGCCCAAGGTCCCTAGCATATAAGTAATGCTTCTGAATTCTACATGCGATAATGGACCACCACATCAGCATCACACTTCTCAAAATTCTATACCTCTCCATGTCCATGGGATCCAACCACCACAAATTTACATCATCAAGCAGGAGTCTGTGTATCCATGTGCTTGCATATCCATGCATACAGTTTACTCATTAATACAGATGGCCACATGGACAAAGGGTGAGTTCAACCTCCTCAGGTCGCTATTCCCATCCAAAAAGTGTATCAGCAATCACAGAACCTCTGTTCAAAATTCATGCCCCACTTCTAGGCTGCAGAAGGGAAACTACCTCAAAATCTTCCCCTACACGGGTTGCACAAAACTAACCTTGTTTACCCACATTGTCTGTCCTGGAACATTCATTAACATCTATTTTTGCAAAAAAAAAGAGAATTTTAGATCCTCAAGACTTCAGCAAATGCGTATTTCAAGTTTAGGGATCACATACAAGTTTTGGGATTGAGTTCTTTGATCGGTTTGACTTCTATTTAAACAAAAGTTTCAATTTCACTAAGGAGGTTTCTGTGACATTCCATATGTCAATAACCTGTTTGATGATTTCAGGCTTCATTTCTTGGTGTTCAGTTTTCCCACATTACAGTGGTGAAAGATTTACTAACTTTGCAGAACATTTTGAAAACTACTAATAGAAAAGCCGGTTATTAATTGTATTTTGAAACAAAATAAAAGAACCAAAAAAATCACCCTTAATCATGTTGTCTAAATGATGTTAACTGCAGCTTTAGCAGTGCTATTCTTACTAGTTTTTAAGACATCATTTTGTTATAAGCTATCATTGTAAGGTAAGCATCCAAAGAATTCTGAATTGGATGGAAATTTCATTGAGCTAATTGGAAGGTTAAAAAATGACAACATACACTGTAACCTCCTTAGTCCATCAGGTATGAAGAAAGAGCAGCTACTGAAAGTCATATGAACCTATTATATAAATAGATTCTTTAACAGGATATTTAATTATTATTTTTTATAATAAGCTTCTAAGTTATTTTGCATTCATATAAAAAAAATCAGATGCTGCAATGCATACAAATTTACAAAATATAAAAATATAACCCAAATAGGTTTAATTTACTAGTTATACAAAGGATATCAACTATTCTAATTGTTTCCAACTCACCTACACCTATTTGTTCAGATAGCAAGTGCATACAGTTATGGATTTTGGAGATATATGCCCACCTGTGCAGGCAATCAAGCAATAATTCTTCTTTACGGACACACTGAAGTGTTGATAACTTTTTTTTTATCACAAATACAGTACTATAAATAAATCTTGATAAATGGCAACCTTGATTTACAAGGAAGAAATGCTGCAAGCACCATGGAACACCTAATTTAAAGTGATTTTCACTATTATACTTAGCTGTTGCCAAAAGAAAGTCATAACTGAATGATGTTGGGATAACTCCATTCATTCAGAAAGATTGCCATTCAGTTTAATGTCCTGCCACTGGAAATTTGTTCATAATATAACTTATTCTCTGCTTTGCTTCACTATTAAATGTACAAAAAGAAGAAAGCCATCATTAATTGTACAAGGTCATTTTGTCATATAATAGATCTTTCTGTTTATATATATTTTTAACTTATATTCACCCCTTCCCTTGGTAAGGTGGCAGCCCATTACTCATAGGCCCATTCTCCAGATAACCATACACCATGGGTCTTTCCCCAATATTTAAACCTTTCAGTTTAAACTTATATAATTGCTGTAATACCCCCTGCTTCAAAGCAAGTGAGACAAAGGACATGCAACAAGGGGACACTAGGGAGCACTAAGAGAAGTCACGTAATGGTATACAAGTAAAAGATTAAGCTAGAGGAGAACTAAAACCAATCGATTTCTTTATGAAATTATCCACAGGGGGTCAGTGCAGTTGAACCATCCTGAATTTCTTTAGTCCCTGAAAGTGTCTACATGTTCATTAATGCGCTTTTGCTACAGTACATTGAATTATTTTATTTTACAGAGTACCTCTAGCTTGAGGTACTAAATGCATATTAGGCTGCCCTAATGCACAGTAGCAAAAACACATTTTTTTAGTGATGCTTAATGTGCAATAACCTAATTTTATTGCACATTAGCATATCTTTTTACCATGACTTTCTAATGTGCAGTAAAATAGGCTACTGCTCATTAGAATGCATGTATACATGAACTCCCAGTGTAAAAATGTGTCCTTGTTTTGCTGAAATGTCCTTATTTTGCTAGTGTTCTTATTTTGCTTCATAATGGCCAAAATATTTAAAATATTATAATGGAAAATCATTTTGTCCATTTTATTGTTGAAAAACGCTTCTGTGTAGTGTATCTGCTTACACTCTTAATAATTTGTGTTGGTATTCTCTGAAGTATTTCATATAAGAGTAATACTGATTAATATAAAGGCAGAAATTCATGAATAATTATTCCTCTATTCAGGCCAAAACACTGAGGGAATTACTTTTCCCATTTTCAGGAACTAAAAATGCTTCCAAAAGTTATTGTGCCATCACTTTAATTGCTCTAGAGACTTTTCTATAACTGTTACAAATTACCATGTAATGCATTTCAGCACACACAACATGTGAGGTAATGGGAAAACTACTTTTCAACACACCTGAGTAATCCAAACACTTGAATTGCAGTCTTGTAACCAAGGACTATGTTGGCCCATTTTATTTAGGCTTCATTCATATTAGATGAGACAGCTTGGGGATGCTATTTTGTTCACTGGAAATATTAAGATTGTGAGTGCTTCAGAAACATGAAATATAGGCCTTTCATGATCTCACTGTAAAATAAATAACGTGATGAACTGCAAAAGCTTGTTTTTAGATTGTATAATAAAACACTTATTATTGAAGTTATATAATCGATAATATATTAAAATATAAGAAATGCATTAGTTATACATACAAAAAAGATCCAATTCAAAGGAGTCTATAACGACAACACTGGCGTCACATTTTTGTCATTATTCTATATAAATTATGGGTTACAGATCAATACCATATGCTCGTTAAAAGATAACACTGGATAAGTCTGAATATGCATCATTCCCATTAGTCTAATTAGAATTAATACTTCTTGGTTCAAGGCCTAAAAGGCCTTATATTAATGTTAATATAATTATGATATGCAGACCATTTCTCATGTTACCAGTACATCTCAGAGAATTAATTATAAAGTAACTGATTCAGTTAAGAAGTAATTGACCCTAAATTCAAATTGAATTCAAAACTGCGTGTTGTCCCAGGGGAGCTGGGGTTGAAGGAGGGCCCCAGGCCAAAGGAGAGCCCCACTTACCTCCCGCAGAGCCCAAAGAATTGGAGGATATGCGCGCAGCAGGACCACCATTGCCGATGATTAGCCACACGTATATTCAGCTCTGGCCGAGCAGCACGGACAGGAGACACCGACTAGCAGAGATAAAAAGCTGCTCTGACAATGCGGCAGGGTAGCTGATGAGCAGAGGCTTGAAGGGAGAGCCCTCACCCAGAGGGGTCAGCTGCCATGTCTGGCAGGGGTGGAGTCTGAAGAGGCTCCAACAGGAATCCAACAGAGTCGGCAACAATGCTGACAACGGAGCCGGCAGGAACACCGGCAGCTACTCTAGCAGAGAAGCTGACAGCAAGGCCGGCAGCGGAGCTAACGGAGTCGACAATGACGCTGTCAGTAGAGGCAGCAGCAAAGCCGGGAATTACACCAGCAGAGGAGCCGGTGGAGGCCACAGCAACAGCACCCATGGTAGAACTGGCAGCAGCACCAGTGGAGAGACCGGTAGCAGCCATGGGAAGAGAGCAATGTAGGAGCATGTCAGCACTGAGAGCAATGAAAGACCCAGCACTGAAGCTTGGGAGAGGAGGTAACTGGGGGTGTGGCCAATGGGGCTCATTAGGCCGCACCGGAGGGCGGCCGAAGACCCAAAGAGGGACTGGACAGGTGGCCTACGTGACCAGCTGTGGCCCTAGACAAAGGCGGGGAAATCAATACCTGAGTGGGGTGAGCCGCTGAAGCTGTGGAACCTGGGCCCAGGGGAATCCACATAGCCCATAGACCAGAGGCACCCTTTGGGGCCTCCTGGCCCAGTAGCTTGGGGGCCTCAGTTGCCACGGTGGTGGGATTTGCACATCACGTCACAGGGTGATCAGTGTAGGGCAGTAGGGAGTCAGATTGGAGACACCAGGTCTGAGGACTTCAAGGAACGTACATCAAGGCCCGAAGACTCAGGTACATAGCTGGCAAGCTGTGGGTAGATATTGGGGAGAGCTGAGAACACCAAAGGGGCCCGAAGTTTGGCAACCTAAGGTGGTGAGTGGCTGGGGTGTAGAGGAGGTCAGAGCCCCATGAGTGCCCGCCAGGAGGCGCGATGACCCTGGAGAGTGCCTCAAAGGGGAACCCCTCCATTGAAATAGCACTCCAAGTCATGGCAGGTGAGTTAAGGGGATCTCCTGACGCCAGCAGGGGTAGCCTGTGGGGTCCACCCACGAGGATAGGTGTAATCCATAGTCTGGGCTAAGACAGCGAGGGAGCGCCTAATCAAATGGAGGTGGGCACACATGTATATGATGGATACACAGGCAGAACAAAATGACAGATAAGCATGCTAAAACCATAGGTAAGTGTGAGGCTTGCGCCCCTCTCACCACCCAGTCTATCAGGGTCTGCCCCTCCCCTCAACTCACCTGCCATGACTTGGATGTTAAATGCATTTTAAAAGGGGTCTACAGTGGAGATCTTAGCATGGATGGGGCCTCCTGATAGATGGCGGTACTCACAATTGTTTGATGCGGTGTTCCATGGGGCTCTGCCTTCCCTACACCCCGCCCACACGCCAGCCATTGGATGATGCATTACAGATGTTTCCTGGCCTCCTATGATGGCCTCAGACCAGTTCTGGGGTTCCGGTCACTCTCCCTCCCTTCTGAAGGGAGCTTTCCTTCTCTCTCTTTTCTATAAAAAAAAATATATATATATTCCTCCAGGTCAGGAGGAGCTGCAGTTATCCCCCTTATTCCAGCTCGCTCCCGGATTTTCAGCTGTTTCCTTTCCCTTACCACAAGCAGGGATCTCCCTTGCCCCCTGAGTGCAAGCTCCTTCAGGTGTGTGCAAGAGTGCCTCCGCCTGCTCTTCTTGTCTGCCTCCTGCTCTGCCTCCCGCAGGAGGCTTAAAGCCCTTCCCTGGGCTGCCTGCTAGAGCCTCACAGGCTAGGTTGCTTCCTCCCCATGCCAGAGCTCGCCTCACGAACTGCCAGTGCATGCTCACTCTCTCCAGCTCTGCCCCTGTCCCTGCTCCAAAAGGGTTTTTAAATCATCTCACATCAGACAATACGGCTGCTGGGATTGGCTCAGCTGTTCCCCTCACTGGGAACAGCTGATGCCACAGCTGGCGTAGTGCCAGTTTGTGCAGCTGTGAATGTAGCTCCTGCTCCTTCTGCTCTCCAGGAAATACGTACACCCCTCTGGGGGCTTGCTTCAAGGTCTGGGGTCCGCAGGCTCTCTTCTCTCCCCCTTGAAAGCCTGTGGGGGCATCTCGCTGCCACAGTAAGGTATTAAGTTGTATACTGCAGAACCAACCTGCTCTTCTTTATCTCATGGGTATTACCATACCTAACATCTGCATAAATTATTACGCTTGGAGTCTGTGGGGTAGACAAAGAAACAAAGCATTAAGCAAAACAAAACAAAACAAAAAAAGTCCCAAGTAAAGGGTCAGTCCTAATACTAGCAATAAGTCCATTACACCAAAGAGGTGTAAACCATGCTTTAACTAACAAGAATGTTGATTCATTTACATCTAATTATTTACCTCTCAGGTAAATTTTTTACTCAAGGTAAAACTTACCATTATTTAAGTCTTTTGGTTATTTTCCCATTTTAGAACCTTTCCTCTCATCTCTTCATCATCATAATTAGCTGTGTACTAGGTGTGTGTGAAGCAGGCCATATTCAATTTGGATTCTGATTTTGTCTGAATCAGGGACAGTGATTTAATTTATTGATTCAGATCACTGTCCCTGATTCAATTTGGTTGAATCTGAAGATTTGATGCTGATTGGGAGAATCAGTGATTCGGACATAGACACAGCTTTAAAAGTTTTTTCTTTGTACCTAGAGGTACCAGTGCAGCTTATGAATGCTGCAATGCTGGGGCAGATGAAGCATCCCATGGGGGGGGGAAGGGAAGGGGCTCCACATACTCAGTGGTGAACCTAGAAGTGGACCAGAAATACTTCTGCTCCACTTCCAGGTCCACTGAGGATCTCACTGGGGAGGTCCCCCTTACTCCCCAGCTTGGCAATTGGCTACAGAGAGACCCTGGGTGCCCCCCCAGGCCCAGGAGGCACCAGTCATTGAGCCAGAAGGTGTGTGGGGGGGGCTCCTGCATGCTTCCCAGTAGCCCTACAAGTGGTCCAGAAGTGCTTCTGGTCCACTTCCGGGTGTGCTTGCTGACAGCACTGGGGAGCCCCCCGCATTTCTGTGGGATACTCCATGCACCCCAGCATTGCAGCATTCATGAGCAACCTGCTACCTAGAGGTATGTAGAAGAAACATTTAAAGCTGTCTCTTTGTCCAAAACTCTGAATCTTTCCAAATCTCTCCAAATTGATTTGGAGGGTTCCAATTCGATTTAGAGAAATTAAAGGGACCTTTGATTCAATTTGGATTTGGAGATTCAGCCACCAAATTGGGCTGAATCTCCATGAAGTAGAATGAGGAGCTGAAGCTTTGTAACAGAACCAAGTACTCAGCAATTCGTTGACAGAAGACACAGTTCTTTTATAGGCACAATTATTTTTTTAATCAAGTAATCTTGTTAATATGATGAAAGTATGCTGGATTTCTGTGGTACAGGAAACACTTGAAATGTTTCCTGCATAACAGAAAATCCCAACAAAAGGAATTACAATGCCCTACTGTGTGCATCTTTAGTTCAATATTTTATCTCTTGCTGAGATTTCCTGTTTTAATTCATGTTACATGTATATTTAATTAGGCTTTAAAACAAAAGGCAATAATTATGCCTGCTTGAATATTTAATGCATATATTCAGGATTATTTTATATTTTATACTTCCCTGTGATAGCAAAGTCTGGCGGGGGGGTTGCATGTATGCACACTTTCTTATTACAGGGAAATATAAAATATAAAATTATCCTGAATTAGTAGAACACTAAACCTACTTTTTAAGACAAAACTTGTTATGCTAGCATGCTATTTCAAAAAATATTTGTGTGTATATATTTTTGTGCATATAATAGATGTGGATTCCTCTTATTTGGGGGAGGTTTTTTTTTTTTACCTAATGATTTTTTTTAATGATATCCAATGATTCATTGGGCCATATAATTGCAACATATGCAACTCAAGTGTTGTCTAAAGAGTTTATGGTTTACCAGATATTATCATAGTTACCTCAGTTCTACTGTATCCACCAACCTCACACTGTATGAAGAACATAGTGTCCATATGAAAAGACTGCCACAATCTTCAGCAGACGAACTAAAAGAGCATGGAAGAACTCAAAGCTTACCATCCAGACCAAAATGTTATTGTACAAAGCTTTGTTGGCTAGGCCATCTGAGAAGATTGGAAGATGGATGTAAACCCAAGGACATGCTGTATGGGGAACTATCAGAGGGAACAAGAACAGGATGCCCCAAGCATTGCTATAAAGACACATGCAAGTGAGATATGAGGTATTTGGAATTGATCCTGGCCAGTGGGAAACCTTGACTAGCAACTAGAACAAGTGGTGTCATCATCTCTACTATGGCATTAAAGGTCATGACAGGAATTAGCTCCAGTAGCATGAAGAGAAAAAGAGTCTGTGGCTCCTGAACCACCCAATCATGACATATACATTTGCAACCACTGCCATAGATCTTGCAAATCTCAGATTGGACTATTCAGTCACATGATATCCATCTCCATCATAGGCTGTAATATCCATGTATTTATATTTACCCAAATCCAAGGCAACTTCAAATTTAAGATGCCTTGCAAATAATTAGATTCCATGCATAGAAAGAAGATTCCACCCTCTGCCTACTTGCCTTTTGCAGCAGCTCTGGCTCCAGGGCAGTCAGTAGAAGCAGCTCCAAACTGGACTGGGCTGGGCTGGAGCCAGAGCTACAAAAGGCAGGGGAGCAGGCAGTGGAGGGAAGAAAGTAGCAAGGCCTGGGCTGCAGAAGCTGCTTGCCCCAGTCAGTATTTAAATTCAGGATGAGCCCCCCTCCTGCCCAGAACACTGCAATTGTGAGGTGGGGAAAATATCATTTTGTATTGAATAAATACAGTAAGATTAAAACTGGCAGAGCATAAATGCTAAAGATGCCGGACCCAACACAAACTATACCAAATGAAACTTTTAGATATCTACTTACAGTTCTCGCATCAAGGATATTTGGTTCCTGCAATGTTCAGAAGTCTCTCTTAGTTACCATTTGCAATCAATAGAGGATGTAGATGCACTGAATGCATGTGCAGAGACTTGCATATTGGTCTTTGTTGTTTGTGAGCTAGTTTTGCTCATCTCTAATAAAAATACTTGTAACAGAACCAAGTACTCAGCAATTCATTGACAGAAGACACAGTTCTTTTATAGGCACAATTATATTTTTAATCAAGTAATCTTGTTAATATGATGAAAGTATGCTGGATTTCTGTGGTACAGGAAACACTTGAAATGTTTCCTGCATAACAGAAAAATCCAACAAAAGGAATTACAATGCACTGTGCTTCAGATGTGGAAAGAACTGTATAAAACAGTATGTTTGTAATAGCAAGAACCTTTGTTTCTCAATATTCAACCTTAGATAAAATTATGCATCAATTCCTGACTTACCTAAACAATCATAAAAACTATGCTTTGTCCCACTTGATGAATTTTCAGATAGCCATTTTTACTCACCCCCTCTAGATTTTAAATACTGATTAAACAAATTAGTCTGACAAGAAGCAAATTAGTTTGACAAGCACAAAAAGACTGGTTGTTCTGAAAGAACTGTGTCAAATATTATTTTACATAACTTCTATTCTTTTTTATGTTGTTGTATGTATTCTACGTATGGAAAAAAAAGGACCAACCCTTTCATAATGGGATAGAATAATGATTATTTCTGCTTCAATATTCTGGGACTTGTTTATTGGTTTATAGCAATCTACATTTTGTTGGATTGGGTAACATAATAGGAACTCACTGAATACAAAAAAGGGGAGTTCCAGTGATATTTCAAGTTTAATATTAAATATGTCTTTTGAAACGCTTTCTTTTCCTCTCCATTTTAAGAACTCTGAAATATCAGGACACTGGAAATGTGTCATTACTTAAAAACCTTCAGAAATACTTGATTTATCTGCCAAGATTCTTAGAGGGTGTTCCCCCCCACTCACTAATATACACACCACAACCAACAGTTTATTTATAAACAGCACTTATGTTTTCAGTGGCTTCACTAGGATATTATAGTCTATGTTCTGCAAGGATTATACCTTGAAAATGCTTTCTGCAAGACTTCCTGTACCTGCAATTTGTTGTTTCTGAAAACAAGTTGTATTTTAAAATCACAGCCCTTGCTTATCGAAATTGCTTGCAGGTTCAAAAACAATTGACTGAGGCTCCTGGGTAATTTGAACTACCAATTGCTGCAAAGATTTGGGATAGGTGTGCATTACTAGCATTAATTAAATACACTATAAAGACTGACTGTTCATTCTAGAAAACAGAAATGAGATTTAATTGTAGTTCTGTCAGTCATGGGCTGTGTGTGTGGGGTGGGGGGATGACTCATTACAAACAAAGCTATTGCACATGGAATTGCAACCCCCCTGCAAAAACAAAAAACTAAAACTAAAAAAGAAAACCAAAAGCAAAAAACTAAAAATAGTCAATTTGGTGGGCGCAGAAGAATCACAAGGTGAGAGTATCAGGAGTGTCAGTGGAAAGGCTTGATGTGTGCAGCCTAGTGTCCTTATTGGACCTAAATTAAGAGAATACTATAAGATAGTCTCTCAAATGAATATAAAACAAAGGCTGAAGCACATTAGAAGGACCCATTCATCAATTCTTCAACTTTATGGTACAAAAATATCAGGAACCAAAACAAAGCGAAAACCATGAGATTATTCAACCCAGATTCAAGATGCAGCAAAGAAAATGTTGTCCATCAGAACAACACTGAATGACATACATCAATCTTCATAACTTATCTACATCTAGAAATGACTACATTAAAAGAACATAAAGTAACAGGGCCTTTACAAAATACTCCACATGACTAATTTTTTTCCTCCCAATATTCCTTTATTTTCTCTCTTTCATTTGTGTGCAGTACAACAATATTAACATTAACTGAGGATACAGAATACCTGCCGGAGGACAGTATTCGTTGTTCCTTAGGCCATTCTGGTTACTGCAGACAGACAATTATTTTCACTTTGAGTCTTCAATATACCAAGAAGTGAAAAAACATACGAAGAGGAAAAAGTGTGAAGAAGTATATTTAATTGAATTTTATCAACTGCTCAAAATAAATACATTCAGACAGTAATCTGAGCAAAGTTTTTTTTGGAATCAGCCTGCCTTTCCCACCTGGAAACAAAGATATAAAAGATCTGAAAAATAATACAGGAATTATATACAGATGTTTGGGGGAGGAGGGGTTCATTTTGTCTTCTTGTTTCTTTAACTGAAATTCAACATTGTTACAGTAACGTGGAGATTCTTAATGGGAAAAATGCATGCTCTTAGAAGGTTACATTAGAGGATCTTTTTGTACTTGGATTTACTACAGATGATAAGCACCTCTGTGTTGGATTTAAATCACATTAAATTAAGTAACATAAGTATGTTAAACAAATTGAAAGCAAACTGGAAAGTAAATCCAAGATGAAGAAAAATGTATTATAAAGAGCAAATACAACTCATGGTAAGGATAACACACCCTTTGAACACTTATTAGAAATTTTCTAACATTTTCCTGAAATCTAGTACCAGGAATGCAAAAAAAAAAAAAAAAAAATCTATATATTCATTATAACTCAATGTTTAAATATTATTTGCTATAGGCTGCATCACTATGCTCAGTGTACCCTTATTGGGCCCCCACCTGTTGGCAATGTGGATCTCTATGCATCCTCAGCAATTGTGTGTTTTCCCCTAAACAGAAATTATGGTTAAGCCAGAATGCACTAAAATTAGTTGTTTTAGGATAATAAGAATTATCTCTCTTGGAAAGTGTTATACAAAAGTGTAGCAGGACACTAAGGTGCCTGCTACTGAGAGAGTCTGGAAGGCTCCTCAGCTGCTGGTTGCCAGGGCAACAGGAGGCAGCAAACAACCCACACCTGCCAGCAGTCAGTTGGCTATAAGAGGCAAGGCCTGGCTCTTGCAGGGGTGGAGGGGGGAGCTGAGGCCAGAGGTAGTTTCTGACCAGCATCCAAGGCAGAAGGAGCTCCCTACCAGCAGCCAGAGAGAGAGAAGCTCCTAGAGCAATGATGCAAGGACAAGCCTGACTGCAGCTACCTCTAGCAGAGTAAAGGGTAGCAGCTTCAAGATGTCCAAGTAATGTAACAGCCAGGTGGCTTATGTTTAAAGTTGTAGCCAGGAGGCTTGAGTTTCTGTATCGTTTTGTTGTTTAACACCGGTGGTTTGGGTGAGGCTATAAGGGGTCCCCTCATAGGGGACTCACAGTAGAGTGAGGACCCCAGCCCCAGTGAGGGCACGGAGTTCGGCGGAGAGGAGCAGATTATGGAGAGGCCCAAGTGAGGGCCTGGAGAGCCCCAGTGAGAAGGGCAGCAGTACGGAAAAGGCCCTAGTGAGAAGGGTGGCATACAGAGAAGGCCCGCAAGGCTTAGATACGCAGGACACCCAGAGCAGGAGAACTGTGGCCAAGTGGAGGAGAGGTAGCCTCCCTATAAAAACACATATCATCAAAGGCGTGGCAGGTGAGACTAAGAGGGTGCAAGTCCGAAGCTTGGCACAGTCGAAGAGGCGGCAAGGGCTAGCACAGCGACCCTGCTGTCCCTCTTGCTACAAATAGTTCTAAAATATGCTGAAGTAAAATTCACCCTAAAGTACTAGGAAAGAAAGTGACACAGTTTTAGTTTGCTCATAGAACATCAACATCACATTGCTCATCTATATACACACAATTGAGCTGGGGTGCTCAAAAGGATAGGTATGAAAAATCTCTACCTTCCAAAAAACTTTCTAACACATGGAAGACATGCCCTTCTCCCTCCACCAAGTTGAAAATGCAAAAATCAAAGTTTGAAAAGAGTTATTTTTAAAGTATTCCAAAAAGTATATTTTGCCTACAGGACCATCTGACCCATAACTTTGAAAGTATCATAGTATCATAGCATCTAGGGTTCGAAGGGGCCTAGAGCAGGCCATCTAGTCTGACCCCCCGCCAAAGCCAGGAACGAGTGCCAGGGTCACAGAACCCCAGCCAAGTACCTATCTAATCTACTCTTAAAGATGCCCAAGGTAAGAGCAAGAACAACTTCCCTAGGAAGCTGGTTC
>JAGPOW010001331.1:1062308-1107564 GCA_030014935.1 Caiman crocodilus | reverse complement strand
CGTCTGACATTGGCGGCTCATGTTCATCTTGGCATCAACAATGACACCAAGATCCCGTTCCTCCACTGTGCTAGCAAGAGGGGAGCTTCCCAGCCAGTACGTGTGCTGGGCGTCGCTTCTACCCAGATGCATCACCCTGCACTTGTCCACATTGAATCCCATCCTGTTCTTGTCCGCCCACTCCTGCAGTCGACCCAGATCCCGCTGCAGCCCCTCCCTCTCCTCTGGTGTCCCCACCTCAGCCCATAGTTTGGTGTCATCAGTAAACTTGGAAAGCTTGATTTCCACCCCTTCGTCCAAGTCAGTGACAAAGATGTTAAACAGCGAGGGCCCAAGGACCGAGCCCTGGGGAACCCCGCTGCTGGCATCTTTCCAGGTTGAATACGACCCATCCACCACCACTCTCTGGGAGCGCCCCATCAGCCAGTTTCTGACCCACACAACCGTGTAGGGGTCAGTGCCACAGCTCCACATCTTTTTAATGAGGATGGGGTGAGAGACCGTGTCAACTGCCTTCCTGAAGTCTAAAAAGACTACGTCAACAGAGGTACCCACATCCATGGATTTGGTCACCTGGTCATAGAAGGCGACTAGGTTGGTCTGACAGGACCTGCCCTTAAAAAACTGGTGCTGGTTGCCCTTCAGCATATAGTCCCCTGCCGGTCCCTCACAGATGTGGGACTTGAGAATTTTCTCAAAGATCTTTCCCCAAACCGAGGTGAGGCTGACAGGCCTGTAGTTCTCTGCGTCCTCCTTCCCCCCCTTCTTAAAGATGGGGACCACACTGGCCACCTTCCAGTCCTCTCACACTTGTCCAGAGCTCCAAGAGCACTTGTATAACCAAGTCACAGGCTCAGCAATCACCCCCGCCAGCTCCCTCAACACCCTTGGGTGTAGGTCATCCGGGCCCGCCTACTTAAAGACATCTAGCCCTTCCGGAAGCCCCTCCACCAGGTCAACCCTCATCCACGGCCTAGCAGTGATTCCCGAGGAGGAATACAGGCGTCCAACGGGAGGGAAGTCCTGGTCCCCCCTCAGGAAGACCGAGGCAAACAACCCATTGAAGATTTCTGCCTTCCCATTGGCTGAGAGCACCAGGTTGCCCGACGAGTCCCTCAGGGGCCCGACATTTCCTGGGGCTCTTTTGCTCCCCACATACTTGAAAAAGGACTTCCTGTTGTCCTTGTTCCTACTTGCCAGGAGCTCTACTCCCTGCACTTGTCCACTTGTGCAGGGAGCTCTACTCCTGCCTTGGCCTTCCTAATAGCCCTCCTACACTCCCGAGCACAAGAGGAGTACTCTTCTTTGGAGACTGCTCCTCTCTTCCAAAGATAGTAAGCCTCCCACTTAGCCCTCAGGGTCCCCCGAATATCCCTATTAAGCCATGGGGGTTTCTAGGCACTTTTGCCCATCTTGCATCGGGCAGGAACGGTTGCCCCTTTTTTTATTGCTGGGAACTCTAGCATTTCCACTCAAAATGCCTCATTTTAATGTGCATTCTTTCAAAAAGCATGGCTAGTTGAAAGGCAAGGAAGGAATCATTGTTGGTTTATGACTTATTATAGCTGGTCAGCACTGAGCCTACACAACTATGTGTGCCAATAGCAAGCACGTTTGCCATCAGTCCTACTACACATTTAGGCTAAGTAAAGATGTTTAGAAAGCCCCTGAAGGAAGCACTCTAACTTATCATGCTTTACTCAAAGTGCAGTAAGTTAGAGCACGAGCCAACTGAACAGATATTTGCTGTTTGGGAAGTGAAGGAAGGAGCTTGCAGCCTGCCCACACTGACTGCTGGGCTGCTCCCACACATTTCCCAGGAGGCTGCCAGAGCAGTTCTTCTCCCCCCACCCCACCAGCTAGCAACTGGCAGCAGCAGCAAGAGAGGGAGAACAGATCCCCCCCACCCTCCCTTCTCCCACCAGGCCACACATAGAGCTGGGGTCAGAGGCTGTCACTAATTTGGGGCACCCCTGCACAGTGCCTCCTGGGATGGTGGCAAATGCACTCTAAGTTAACCCTGATGGGATCTGCTGCAGTCACGTAATAAAGCACTCCAACATAAAATACTTTAGATTTCATAGACATTTGGGCTAGAAGGGACCACAGAGGATAATTGAGTCCAGCCCCCTGCCCCAGGGGCAGGAAGTCAGCAGGGATCATAGGATCCCAGCAAGATAAGCATCCAGATGTGTCTTGAAGGCATTCAAAGTGGGGGCTTGAACTGCCTCCAGTGGCAGTCTATTCTAATCCTTGGGGCCTCGGACAATAAAAAAGTTCTTCCCTATGTCCAGCCTGAATTGGTCGCAGCAGAATTTGTGACAGTTTGCTCTTTTCATCCCTTGGGATGCTCTGGTAACTAGTCATTCCCCCAGATCCTGGTGAACACCCCTGATGAACTTATAGGTGGCCACCAGATCACCCCTGAACCTACACTTTTCCAGGCTGAAGAGTCCCATGGCTCTCAGCCTCTCATAAGGTCTGTTTTCCTGACCTCTGATCATGTGCATGGCTCTCCTCTGTTCCCTCTAAAGCTTCTCCACATCCTTTTTGAATTGTGGGGCCCAAAAACTGGATGCGGTACCCCAGCTGCAGCCTCACCAAGGCCAAGTACAATGGGAGAATGACGTCCTGGGATTTGCTTGAGAAGCATCTACGGATGCAAGCCAGCGTTTTGCTCACTTTACTAGACACAGCATCACATTGAAGGCTCATGTTGACCTTGTAGTCAATCATGACCTCCAGTCCCTTGCATCTGTAGTGCTAACCAGCATAGCACTGCTGAGCATATAAGTATGCCATGCGTTTTTCCTCCCAAGGTGGAAAACCTGGTATTTTTCAGTGTTAAGCACCATCGGGTTCTTATCCACCCATTTCATGAGCCTGTTAAGATCTGCCTACTTCACTGTCCGGTCCTCAGGTGTGGATGCTTTACCCCAGAGCTTGGTGTCATTGGTGAACTTGTCCAGTCCGCTTCTGACACCCATGTCTACATCATTAAGATGTTAAATAGTATATGCCCTAGGACAAAGGCTTGAAGGGCCCCACTGGTCACAGGGCAGCACAATGATTGGCTTCCATTAACCACCACCATCTGGGTCCTACCGCAGATCCAATTACCCAGCCAGTGGATCATGGTGAGGTCACGACTACAGTTAGCCAGTTTTGCCAAGAGGTGATCATGGGATACCAAATCAAAGGCTTTTTTGAAGTCAAGATAAATGACATCAACCTCTTTCCCCTTGTCAAGGCAATAGGTCACCTTTTCATAAGGGAAATGAGATTGGTCAAACAAGACCTACCCACAACAAACCTGTGCTGGGTATCTCTCAGGATATTGCCATCAGCTAGGCAATTAATGATGGCTTCTTTCAAAATCTTTACCAAGACCTTCCCCAGCATAGTGGTCAGGCTGATGGCCCTGTACTTTGCCGGATCTACTTTCCTTCCTTTCTTGAACCTTAGGTTAGTAAACATCCATCCATCCAAGGTTAACTTTGAGTGGGATCCACCATTTTTAAAGTGCTTTATGTACCATGAACATCAACCCTTCCAGTTACAGATAGTGAGCACAGGTGTAGCAAAACACTACTTTTTTTCTATTTTTTCCTTTTAAAATGCATTCCCTCCCCTTCCCCAATCATTTCTGACTTTTTATTTCCCTCTCTATTCCCTATAGATAACTATAAGTGAGCTAAGACATAGGCTAGACTTCAGCATTTCATTTTGGTAAAAAGTTGTATTTGTTTTTGTGACGACGGCGCGCCATCATTAGGAGTACAGGAAAGACCCCAGGGGTCAGTTAAAGAAAAGAAAGAATGCTTACCTGAAAAGATGGAGCAGGGAGAAGAGGAACAGCAGCAGCCACAGCAGATGCCATCACAGCCACGCGAGCCGCTCCCCTGCCGCTCGTTTAAGCGATTGATGCTAACAAGCCAGAGAGCGGAACCAATTGCGGCAGCTGGCACGGCTACCGTGGGAAATTTTAAAAACCCCGGCAAGCCTTGCGACCGGGGTGGCAGAAAGGAGCTTAGCAGAGAGAGTGAGTGGGAGCAGAAGAGGACGCTGCAGCTAGCTGGTGCTGTGGCTCCTGTGGGATCTGCACTGCTTGCTGAGAGAGAGGTCCCAGCATTGTGGCTGGGGAAACCTAATGTAGCCTCAGGATCTCTGGCTAGATTGGCTACTAGGAGCCAGCCAGAGCAGGACTCTGCCCGGAAAGTCCCTTTGGGATGGCAGAGTATTTTTTCTAAGAAAAAAGGAAAATTTCTGGAATGTAAGGTATTGTTTTCAACGAGTCTAACTGACACGAGCAACACCAATTCCGAAGGATCCGGATACCACCAGAATCAAGATCTTTTCAACTGATGTACCAACAGATGACCGGTTGGCATGTGGACGAGGCGTAGGGGTGGCGGAGCCTCGTGGAACATCAGACCCCACGTTCGTGAGTACCCCTCGGCTATACCCCTACAGTATTTAGATCGGCACTGAACACCCTCCTTATAAAAATATATATATATATTTCATCAAAGTCGTGGCAGGAGAGATGAGGGGCTAGGGGTGGCCCGAAGTCGGTATCGGTGAACCCGAAGTCCCAATGTCACAGTTTTGTTTTTTCTCCTTCTTTATATTGTATAATTATTATGTTTATGTTTATTTTTACTGTTCTATATTACTGTTTTACTGGTACCATATGAATTAGGCCTACATATGTAAGTTAACACAAGTCACGTCAAGTTTCCATTTTGTTTGTCAGGTCTGCATCCTGTCCCCAGGTCCAGTTGTGTAACCCATGACTCATACCTCCCCCACCTATGTAACTTGGTTTCTGAATGAATGGGGATTAATGAGGGTGCTTGAGAGACAATGGCAGTAGGTCTAAAAATATCTCCCTCTGAATGACCAAATCATCAACACCAATACCCGGACCAAAGACCCAGCCATTGGAACCACCCTCAGCATTTAAGAAACAAAAGATGAAGCAACCCATCATTGTGACAGGCTGCACATGTTCAGTTATAAAACCTGGAGCCCTCTGGAACAGGACTGACCTTGCCTGGACAGGCCATCCCCATGGGGGATTAGATGTAATCTGCCCAGGACACCCTCTCCATCTAGAACAGCACCAAGCCACACCACCTTTCCACCCAGAGGCCCTGCCGGTGACCCCCCTCTGGACAAGAACCCCTTTCCAGCCTGGATAGGTAGTTATCATACCCCACCCCCTCTTCAACCAAGGACTTGGGCTCTGTTTCTCTTCCTTACATAGACTCCAACCCTTCCACTGAGTCTCTTTCTCCTGTTGCATGCGTGTGTGCACATACACACCAATAACTTCATAGGACTGTGTAGTGTATTGTCTGTTTAATAAAACTGTTATTTGGACCCCTAAATTGGGCTTACTTTACTATGGTTTGGCCTGCTCCAATCTCTGCTCCTCACCCCTCTAACTTCTGTCTCATTTCTCCTTCTCCTGCTTCTGGCTCACTGTCACCTCCAACACCTGTCCTGAGCTCCTCTCTGCCTCCAGCCCCACTATTTCTTTGCCACTGTCTTATTCCCAGTCTACCTTAAGAAACCCCAAGCCTCAGTTCCTCAGCCAGCTTCTCTCTAGTCCACCAGTTCTAATCCTGGTTCTGGCAACTTTCACTCCCTACACTTTAACACTCTCTCTCTCTCAACTTAACCTTCCCCCAAGTATCCCAGGTACTCCAAGCACACACATACACACTGTATTATCCAAGTTAGGAAATTACATGTGTGTATGTGTAGGTGGGTTTTATGTGTGTGAACTGGTGAAAGAGAGTGTGTGTGTGTATGTATATGTCATTGTGTGCATGATATATGAATTAGTAATCTGTGTCTAACTTTTGGGGTATATAGTGTATGTGCTTGAATTGGTGATGGGTATGCATGTGCCTAGGCTGGTTTGGATGTGTATGTGCCTGAGCTGGTAGTTTGTATGTGTATGCACCTAATTGATTTGTGTGTTTGTATATGTGCAATTGTGTCGCACCCTCCTGTCTAACAGCACACTATTGAGATCCTGAGAGTTGGCCTGACTCCGCAAGGCAAAAGAGGGAGAGACATATTGAAGAAGTCAACAGAAGACTGCGGCATTGGTGCCATCACGAGGCTTTCGCTTCTTTGATCACAGTTAGCACTTCAGAGAGAAAGGCAGTGTTTTTTTGAGAAGAGACAGCCTCCACCACACTTGGAAAGGAAAAAAAGGCTTTTCTCAGCCAGAAAGGCTGATCTGCTTGATAAGGCTTTAAACTAAGATCACTGGGGGATGGGCAATAATCACTAGAGTGCATGCTCTGGAAGTGACAACCTCAGAATCAGCAGGTCAGGTAACACAAAGGAACTGAATCCTATCCCAGCCCAAGGACAGGTCTCTTCTAAAAGGACAGGGATGTCCAGGGCTTCCGATGGCAGACTTATCTGCCTGCACACAAATGCCAGGAGCATGGGGAACAAACAGGAGGAACTGGCCCTTCTGCTAAGCAAAAATGAATACGATCTCATAGGGGTAACAGAGACCTGGTGGGATTCCATTTATGACTGGACCACAGGTATTGATGGCTATACCTTGGTATAAGAAGGATCATGTTGCAAGGAAGGGCGGGGTTGCAGCTCTCTATGTGAAGGAGAAGTACGCTTCCCTACAAGCAGAGAATGGCACCCAAGAAAAGTGACTTGACATCCTCTGGGTTAGAATATGGGAAGAACGTGGGTACAGGGATAGAACTGTGGGACTCTATTACAGACCCCCTAACAAGGATAAAGGGTTTGCTAGGGAAATGGCAGCGGCTGCACACCCTTGGTGCATGGTCATCATTGGTGACTTCAACTACCCTGACCAATGTTCTCTCTAAGACGGAGTTGTCCATGAGCATGCCGCCTCAGTCCATGAGCATCCCACCTCGGTCCTACATGGGACACTTACCAAAGGGGGCTGAGAGCTGGAGGATGGAGGCTGGGGCCAAAGGCCAGGGGCTAGAGCCAGGGGCCTGTCATGGGATCCCCGGCTCTGGGGAAGTGCTTCACGCCCCTACATCAGGGCTGGGGAATGGAGCACTTCCCTGGGGCCAATGGAGCCCATGCCAGACCCCCTGTCCCAGCCTCCATCCCTGCCTTGCCTCACCTTGGGGAGGAGACACTGCCTGCCCTGAGTTAGACTCTGCTGGCTCCAGGACACTGCCAGCATGGTCTGGGGAGCATATCCCAATGCCTCACTCAGGGCAAGCAGTGGCTCCCCCCCCAAAAGTGAGGCAAGGCAAGGCAAGGCAGGGATGGAGGCTGGGGCAGGGTGCTGGCATGAGCTCCACCAGGTCTGGAGAAGTGCTCCACTATTTGTCCCTGATATGGGGGAAAAGAGAACTTCCCTGGAGCCAGTGGAACCCGCCCCAGCCTCCCGTCCCAGCCTCTCCTGGTGCATGGCCTTGAAAAGGCTGTGTGTGGTCACAATTTTAGTTGTGTGCAGCCTCACATGCACGCACCTTAGAGGGAACCTTGACCCTTACATCTCATGAGAAGAGGGTTCAGCCGAATCTGATCCATCATGAAGCTTCCTCATTTGCATTGCTGAGAAATATTTGAATCAAGAAGTCTATGGGCCAACAAGAGATAAGGCACTGCTGGATCTGGTACTGCCCAAAGGGGATGATTTAGTCAGTGACCTGAGGGTCAAAGGGAAGGTTGGTGACAGTGATCCCGAGTTGATCACTTTCTCTATCCATTGCAAAAGGAAGGAAGATTCAGGGAACTACAAGTCACTGTTCAACCTCAATCCCTAAAAAGACCTGGGGGGGGGTGGAAATCAAAGAAACCATCAACAACAGACTAATGGAAGACATCATTTTGAGAGATAGCCAACATGGCTTCATTGTGGGTAGGTTTCACTTGACCAACCTCATTTTTTTCTATGACCAGGTGATGTATCACCTGGACAAAGAAGAGGTTGAAGTCATATATTTAGAATCTGAAAAAGCCTTTGACTTGGTCTCACATGGTGTCCTCATGGTAAAACAGGGGAACCATGGCCTCGAGAACCTTATGGTCTGATGGCTGGGGAACTGGCTCCACAGTTGGACCCAGAGAGTAATAGTAGGTGGAACAGAGTCAACATGGAACATGGTGACCAGTGGCACCCCCCAGGGCTCAATACTTGGACCAGTACTCTTTAATATATTCATAAATGGTCTGGATTCAGGTGTCAGAAGCAGACTGGCTAAGTTTGCAGATGACACCAAATTATGGGGAAGTGCTGTCATCCTAGAGAATAGGCTGGCAATTAAGGTCAACCTGGACAAGCTCACAAGGTGGGAGGATCAAAACCTGATAATATCCAATATGGAGTAATGCAAGGTGCTCCACCTTGGCAGAAAACCCCCTACATCATACTTACAGGCTCAGAGACTTGGGGCGGGGGGTCATGATTGACCACAAGATGAACATGAGTCACCAATGTGATGGTGCAGCTGGCAAAAAAAATAAAACTCTGACTTGCATCCACTGATGCATCTCAAGCAAGACCGAAGAAATCATCCTCCCACTTTACTCAGCCTTAGTGAGGCCACAACTGGAGTACTGCATCTAATTCATAGATTTCTAGACATTATGGCTGGAAGGGACCTCAGAAGATCATTGAGTTTATCCCCCTGCCCAGGAGCAGGGAGTCAGCAGGCATCATAGGATCCCAGCAAGATAAACATGCAGATATCTCTTGAAGGCATTCAAAGTAGGTGCTTGAACTACCTCTGATGGCAGTCTATTCCAAACTTTTGGGGCTCAGACAGTAAAGAAGTTCTTCCTTATGTCCAGCCTGAAGTGTTCTCATGTTCATCTTGTGGTCAATTCTGAGCTCTACACTTTAGAAAGGAAGTGGAGAAATTTAAGAGAGTCCAGAAGAGATCTATGTCCATGATTACAGGCCAAGAGAACAGGCTTTATAAGGAAATGCTTAGAGGCATGGGACTCTTAAGCCTGGAGATACAAAGGCTCAGGGGTGATGTGGTGGCAGCCTATAAGTATATACGAGGACCTGGGAGAAAATCTGTTCACCAGGGCACCCCAAGGGAAGACAAGGTTCAGTGGTCACAAAGTGCTGGAAGGCCATTTTAGATTTGACATAAAGAAAAACTTCTTTACTGTCTGAGTCTCCACAGTTTGGAATAGACTCCCAACAGAAGTAGTGCAAGCACCTCTTCTGGATGCCTTTAAGAAATGCTTGCATGATTATCTTGCTGGCATGATCTGACTCCAGCTGACTTTCTGTCTCTTGGGCAGGGGGATGGATCCAATGATCTCATGATGTCTCTTCTAGCCCTAATGTCTATGAAATCCTGTTACTGCTGTAAAGCACTTTCTGGACTCTTAAAGCCTATTAAGTATAATCTCTGTACCCACCCATAGTTACCATATCTTCATTGCCAAAGCAATCCTAGCTCCAAAATACTCAGAAAATCATAGCACAGCCACTTGCCCATGAGACTCTAGATTTCTAAGTGTGCTTTTGTTGAATTCCTAATGAATCTGCTAGAAAGTGTAGCTTACAGATCTGCCTTGTGACAGTACTCTCATTAAAAATTAATTAATGGGACATTTGATAAATATACACTCACAGTTCCACTTACAACACAAGGGGTAACAATTGTCCTTATAACTTACTTTGTACTGGCAACCTTCAACGCTCTTACTATTAGAGACATTTAATGAAGCATTGGAATTTCTAGCAAGGAAAGTACACATTCATTCAGCTTATCACCTTTTAAAAGAAAGGCTAAAGACAAGACACAAATTCCTTGCTGTGAAATTGTATTTTAAAATATTTGCTTGCGTATATATTGAATCTTTGGGCAAGCTATACTTCAGCAGCAATATATAGAAAAATATCTAGCTGACAATTCTCCTGCTCTCTGTCCAGCAGAAGTTTTCTGAATACTGCCTTTTGTAAATGAAAAAAAAAAAACTTACTTAGAAAAGCCCCTCATTTTATACAGTGAGAAATCCATATCCAAGTTGCAAGGATTGAATTCTTACAAGCTTTAATGCAGAAAAAAATCAGCTTCAAAGAAAAGGTGTTTGAGGAGTGGAAGAGAAGAAAAAGAAAATGAAAATGATACTTTCTTCTTTTTGCCAAGTCTAAAAAAGAAAATTACTACAATATACTAAAACCTTGCATAGCAAGTACTGCAGTAATGCTGGGAGGTATACTTCTTGATAACTTAAGCAGTCAGTGGTGACGCATAGGGATTGCATGGGGTTGCACACGTTTCCCCTGACAGGCCATGCTCCCCACTTAAGCAATGGACAGGGAGCCAGCTGGGAGTACCAGTGCCCCACCTGCGAGTGCTGGCTGGGGAGTGCGAATGCTCCCGAGAGAGCTGTGGCCACTTCCCATTTGGTGTGATTGGCTGCGGGGAGACCTCCCCCACGATTGGTGAGATTGGCTGTCAGGGGACCCAAGACTGGCTGCAGAGAGACCTCCCCTCCTATTTGCTGACTGGTCACTGGGGGGAACATGCCCCACCCCTGACTAAGGTGGCACCAGTCACCTATGTAAGCAATGCTGAACTTTACAATCATTAGATTAATTCTGCTGGCATCTCTTCAAAAAGACACCAATGACTTAAGTTTTATCTTCTCCTCCCTCTACAGAATTAGTAATTACATCAGGAAACATATTTATAAAGATTTCAAATATACAGCAGAAGTCATCCTTATTGTGTAAAAAGGCAGGGAGCATAATGTAGGTTATCAGACAGTATCCTGTTAGTTAGAAGACCAAGCTTTTATTCCAGGTTCCGCTGCTGGTCAGCCATATGACTACAAACAAGTAGTTTTGCCCTTCTTCCAATTTTCTCTTTTCATTCTTTGACTTCATTTAGATCATATGACCTTCAGGGCTATATTTTCTCTGTGTATGTTCACACCAAATCAACGGTCTACAGTTGAGGCTGGGAGCTGTTCATATTACTGCATTCTAAATTAATATTAATATTAATGTGACTATTCAAGTGACATGGTGAAGAATTCTTTGCATTCAAAAGCTTGTCCAATTTTTCCCAAACTTGCTGTTTGTCCAATGAAAAATATCAGCTTAAAAAATCCATGCCCCTTCAATATTTCTTGGACCATCACAGCCACAACATCACTGCAACACTATTAAATGAATGCATGCAACTGTTCCTTGCAATATTTTACATGAAGAAACAGGGGTCTCCATCCACCTGTTGGCAAAGATCTATTAACCCCCCTCTACTAATTACAATTATTGTACAATTAAGTGGCTAGTTACATTAAGGCCAGGTACATGTGCCAAATGTAGCTGGCCTTGTACTGAAGCTGTGTGAAATAGTTCTGTTCCAGTGTGGACTCAGATTCAGCCATTTTGGAGGGACAGTGATTCAATTTGGTGTTTTGCATCACTGTCCTGATTTGATTCAGCCAAATCTGTTTAAAAATTCAAACACTGATTTGGAGATTCAGTCATAGACTATAATGGGGAATCACTAAAATGCCTATAACTTTGTCATTTTTTTTGGCTGATTGGCCAGAATCAAAAGGGCTAGTGAGAAAATTACAGCAGAAAAGATTTGCTTCTTGAGAGCATCTAGCAGTGGCATAATAATTCATATTATCTAAGGCAAAGGTTGCAAGATTGTTTCCTGCAGATTTATCCTGTCTGTCATAAGTATAACCGTAATGTTAAAATTAACTGTCTGTACCAATCATAAGACTAACATGGGCCCCAAGAAGCGGAACTAGAACACAAAACTGCAAATTTTAGCTGACCTAATGGTTCTTGCTTAAAGATCAGTAAAAATGACAAACCTGACCACAAGGTATAATTAACACATTTCAAAAAATTCCAAAATAAAGTAACAAAGTGGGTTGAATTTAGGCAGAGAAAATGGTAATCTCAGACCCCAAAGTGATGTGGTGTGATTTGCTTATTGGGTAAACCCAAGTTTAGGTAGTAACTTTTTATGATAATTTCTAACACCTTTTAGTCCCATAGGGTAACAGCCATAGGGTAAGATTGTGAGTGGCTCTAAAGCCAATAGATTAACATAGGACAAGATATAAAGGAACACATGCATCAGGTGACCAGTTGGAAGGATGGAACAGAATGGTCATTGCTGTTCCAAGCACAGACTCAAGAATCCTAGTGTGAGCAGGGATCAGATCCTGGCTAAAGGATCTTCTCCGGTGCTCCCTCTGACAGCATCAATCAGGGATGACTGACTTCGCTGAATCAACTTGGCGTGTACCTGGAACTGAGGGACTATCAATAAGTTGCCAACCAAGTGGGAACTCTTTGTCAATTTGTATGTCTGTTCTTATTATCACTGCCAATTTTTTAACTTTTATTGCTATATTGTCTATTAGCTTAACCTTTTTATTAACTGCTATATGTGTAAACCATATTTTGCTGCTAAAACATTTTTGTTGCCATTTTGTTGTTATAAGTAAAATTTATCTTCATTGTTATATGCAAAACTTTTCTTTGCTTCACTTCCAATTCTGCCTCCTTTATCTCAAACCAGACAGCCCAGTGGCTGATACAGTTGCTGTGCTCAGTCAGCCTGCAAACAAATTGATACACTCACAGTGCCCACTTACCCTGTGGCAGCTGATTCAGATGAAAACAGCAGGGATAATAGGCCTTTCTGAGGGCATGAATCCTACCAAGTTTCAAGGAGATGGGTGCAGGGGTTTTTGGGAAACTGTACCTCAAACTGTTCAAAGCAAAACTTGTGACACTTGTGTGTGTAGGTTGTAGCTGTGTTGGTCTAAGGACATAGGCAGACACGGTTATTTGGGTCAATCTGATATCTTTTATTAGACCAACTGAGTAGCTAAAGAAATACATCTTACCAAGCTTGTGGATTTAAAAACCCTTCCTTAGGCTGAGGAAGCACCTGCAGTTGATGTGTGCTCTTCCTGGATGGAAGGAATAGTGAAGAAGCCAGAGGATGGCATGTAAGGAAGAAAGCCAGTCAGTGAAATGTAAACTGAGGCATCAAATGGTGAGAGACAGGCTAGGATAGAAGGACGGGGGATGTAGCAGGTAAAAGTGGAGAGATATGTGGGGAGTCAGTTGCCAGGCAGGTTATAGTGTGTCATAATTCTATATTGAGTCTATATTGAGTCCATGAGTTTCTGTATGAGGTTGATGAATTGAAGCTCATAGGCTCATCTGTGAAAAGTGGTTTATAAATTCAACGAACCAAAACCTCACTAACCTCATCACCAGAAGCCAATTTCCTACAGCCCCAAAGACACTGAATGGATACTGAAATGAGAAGGGGACTGCCCTTTGGGCATGCTCCCACTGGTGCAAGGCTAAGGAGGAGCAAGGGTGAGGGGGTGGTGCCTCCTGATATGCATCAGCATCCCCATGGTGCTGAAGTGTTTTGCCTCTTTGCCCTGGCTGGTCTTGCATTGGTAGTACAGGCAGATATAGTTGGGGTCCTCTGACACCTTAAAATTTTTCCACAGTACACTACCCCCTTGCTTCTGGGGTGCAGGCAGGGATCCTGCTTTCTCCCCCTCCTCAGCAGGCAGAGGCACAACAACAGGAGGAGACGACTCAGCTAAGCCACTTGCCTGCACAACCGCAACCTCCTCCAAAGTGCCTTCCAGAGAAGGAGATCTGGTTCTAAGGGAACTTTGAGCAGGGTGGAGCACAAACTCAGATTCCTGCTCCTTCCCCAGAATTTCCTTGGCTATTGCATTCAGGTCCCCTGTTTCCAGATCCAACTCCTCCTCTGGCACTGGGAGGATCATTCTGGCAGCTGAAATTGGGGTGGAGGAGACCGTCATGCTGGTGCTGGTGGCTATTTCTGGTGTTAGTAGAGGCTACTTCTGGTGTTAGAGGCAGGTGCAGACACTGCTACCACCTCCTTGTTGCCACTAGCAGCAGAAGCCTCAAGCCTGGTAGAAAAGAGGGTGCATCTAAGCCGCAGGGGGAACCTTTGGCTATCCCTCTGCTCCTTCTCACTCCCCTGCCAGAAGACCTGGTACCTGCTTTTCCAGCACACTTCATGTTTGGTGTGTTGGAAAGTGTATGTATAATTTATATGTGTTGTGCTTTCCTGCCCACTGATGAATGACACACTGCCAGGGAAAGGACAGCTTTCTTTTTGTTAAAAATAAGAACAAATAAAAGTATTTTTTGGAAGAATTAGTTGAAAGGGATAACAATAGTGATGGTAGCCAAGGGTAAGTGGGAAAGGATTGGCTACAACTTGATAGCAAGAAGCTACCAATACCTACTGCTACCAAGCAAGCCTAGGCCTTTCAGATCCTGTGTGCTCTACTGCTTGTGCTGCAAGAGAGACAACTGACAGAAAAGGCAAAGAGAACTTGACACAGAGCCTTATATGTTGTCCCTCCTCAGAGCACTCTGATTGGGAGGGAACTCAGGGAGTTATAATCACTGGCTAGCTACAGATGTGTAGCTAGCCAGTGTCAATATGTCAATATCAGAGCAGTCCTTCCCTCCCTCTTCTCAGTTTCTGTTTCTCTGCAAGCCCACCTCTGAAACATTTTGGATGCTTTCATTTCATTTCATTTCAGAGATGTTTCAGAGCCTTTCAATTCAATTTAGTTTCAGTGATTCAGCCACTGAAATGGGCCAAAACACCTTCAAAACAAATGGCTGCCCAAGTTTCACACAGCCCTACAAAGCACTTATCAGACGATAAACATTTCCAGCCATCTAGGAAATTAGACCTCAGAAATTTGTACTAAGCTTATGGCTGGTTGCTATCAAATTTTAATTTGTACATGTAGCAGGATGTCCCCTATGGCCTGGAGCCCTGTCAGCAGGCAAGGGTCCCATTCAACACAGGAAACTTGATCCCAGTCGTGCATTGCCCCTCATGAGTGGGAGCCCCCTCAGCTAAGTGTGCTCCCAGATGAAGGAGCTTTCTTTTTGCCAGTGCAGAGGGGTCCTAGGATTGGGCTACTCCCTTACTGGCAATGAGGCACAACTGGATCTAATGCACCATCCCAAAATTGCCCCTTCTGCCATGCGCATGTGTCATAACAGAAGGTCCAACTATATGAACTATGCATTAGATCCAACTGTGCCTTCACCTGCACATGTAGAGGGGGCATAGATACTCAAGTGAAGTCTCTGTATTGACAATTCACAGTCTTTATACAATCTGATACATTCATTATACCAATAGTGCATGCATTATTATTAAATAAAATTATACAGGGTCAAGTTCACCTTTGCGACAGTATCCTTTGCTTTAGTTTCTTTTCACATACAAACAGCTCAGTTCTTCAAGGTACCACCTGGACAAAACAAGCAGCTATCCATGGGGGCATGCTGCATAGAGTACCTTAAAATCACTGAGAGATCTGCAGAACTTCTTTGATTCAACAGATGCTTTAGTTTATTATGCATTAACTTCTAATTACTGAATTACCAATTGCTGAAATTATGATGCATTTTTTGTTCTCACATTTCTACTTTTACAACATTTTTTTAAAACTCACTTTTGTGTTAACCTATTAAATATAAATACAGCATCTTCATTAAGAGTTGTTTGTTTTCACATTTCCAGTTTCAAAAATTTCAAACACAACATGTCTGCAGACAATTTTCACTCATGCATCATCTCATTCACTCCTTTTAACTAAAATTAGCATGCATATGAGCATAGGCTATCTTGAGGACATCAAATGCATACAGCTGAAATGGAGAACCTAGGTTTATCTCCCACTCTGCCTGATTCTGCCCCAGACCTTGAACTAAAAAGTCTCCCTTATTAAAATGAATTATGTAGCCAGCACATCAGTGTGTATTATATAATGGTCTTCCCCTTTCCAGCCCTGGCTTTGCTCACATATAAATGACAAATGTTCCTGCATGACTTAAAAAAAAGCTAACCCTCTTTCCTCCCCAGATGTAAGATTTAAATCAGTAGTTTTGGAGTTCTGAGTATGGGTATGTGTAGATGAAATGGGGGCCTTAAATTGAAACAGTGAGTTAAAAAACAAAACAACCCCCCCACTGATTTACCTGCCTTTCCAGTGGGAAGGGGAGGATGAGCTGCCAGGGGGAAGAGAAGTCTCTGGGCTGTGGGGGGAGGGGGCTGGTGCTTCCCTCCATGGCAGCAGAGGTCCACCCCAGGTGGCACCTGCCTGCAGATACCCAGCTTGGGTGAATCCAGGTGGCACTGCAGCTATGGAAGGAAGCATCAGGCCCCCATGTAACTCAGGCAGGCTCCAGGAGGAAGGCAGAGTGGACGATCAGGCTTCTATGCTTTTCTTCGGTTAAGTCAGCTTTCCTGGGCTGCTACTAGGCTGCCTACAAGGCTTCTTGAAGAGCCATGGAGCTGCACGGAGCACAGTGCTTCACACCATGTCTTTAGGGGTAGCAAACTAAAACTTTTCAAAGGAATTTTAGTTTGCTGCACCCCAAGTCGTTTAAGGCACATTATGCTGCCAAGTTTCCTACAGCAGCAAGAATTAATGCACAATACACTGGCAAGGCATGCAAACACCAACACCATTAAAATGGTGCAAAAGCATTTAGCCCACTTTAAAGTGCCATGCATACATGCCTCTCATTGTCTACTCACAGCCCAAGACTATACTTTCGTTTTAAAAATCAACTGAATTAAAACCTTAAGACAAATAACAATTAAAGGAAAAAAATGCAGACTTAAGAAAACCTCCACAAATGTACATAATTCTATTAAGTGTAAGGGGTAGATGTTTACCTCAAGACTCTTTCATCTTTTTACAGCTAGAATAGGAAAGAGCAGAAACCAATTTCTAGCTAGGTTTATTATTTCCTCTGACAGGACTGGTGCTAACTGGGCTTCAGAAGAAACTTTGCTAGCATAAAACCAACTGACAATATCCCATACAGAGAATAGCCTACTGTTATTAACAGCGAACACTTGAGAAAACATCATTTTTTCAGTTTTAGAATACTGAACATCCTAGGAGTTATATTATCTTTAAAATGATGAAAGAGACTAAGGTGAAGCTAAGCATTGATAAGAGGAAAGATTTATCTGAACAATTTTCACATATTACATTAAATACAAATGCAATATGTAAACATTTTGCCCCAATATCAGTCAATGTCAAAAAAAGGGAAGGAACTTTGGGAGGAAGAAGGATTTTTATTTATTCATATTATGCAATTTAATTCAATTAGTTCCGTCTCACCTCAAAGAAAATCAAGAATTGAGAATTTCCAGGTTATCTGTCACAATTTGAAGACCTTATCTTGACGAAAGAAGAAGTCAGAGACTTGCCTAGTCTGTCCGTGTAACTATTAAAAAGGTAAACATGGGTTATCTAAGAGGTAGACAATACAGATCCATGCTGGTCTCCAAGAGTAAGGATTCTTGGGCTCAAAGAAAACTTGTCCATCACTATAATTCTAGTCACCCTTAAAATTAATTAATGGAGCTTTTAAAGTATTATACTCTCTACTTTTCTATAGTAAGTTAGCTTATCAGATCACCTAGTCTTTATCTGACTACAGAGTGAAGTAGCATAATAAGAGATGACAAGCAATCTTTTCCTTCCTGAGCACCCCCCCAACATGCTAAAAAACTCTATGGCTCATCTGTCCCCACAGAACCATCACTAGTCCCTGTATGGAAGAGGGCCAGCCCAGCTCCGCAGTCCCACTGGCATGGCCAAAGGTTCAGTGAGTGGAGCTTGGCTGAAGGGAGTCCTGGGACCCCACTCACTTACGCAAGAGCAGTGCAGAGCTTCTCCCACCTACCTGTAGTGTCATACACAAGATGGTGGCTGTGGGGCTGGACAGGGAAGGCCCACCCCATCCTTTCTTCAGAACTTGCCTCAGTCCAAAGGGGATGAGGTCGCTCCTCCCCACACCAGGCCAGACCGGGTAGACTCCTTGAAACCTGCTCCCCCAGTTAAGAACTGATGATATAAAAGATTTTCAAGGTCTTAGATACCAGTTTCCCATGAGTTGCTATACGTCCTCTAACAACTTGCCTTAAAAGTATTTATGTTACAAACTACATATATAGTATATTCATTACTGTTGCTGTGCCCAGAATTTGTCCAATCTAGTTTCCAACAGTATAAGCAATTGGTCACACCCTGACAATTCTTAGCTAAGTTGAAGTTTTTGCACTATACTTGTTGCCCTGTGGGGTCAAGCCAACTCTCAGGATCTCAATATTTCAGGCACATACACATCCAAACCAGCCTAGGCACATGCATACCTATCACCAATTCAAGCACATACACTATACACCCCAAAAGTTAGACAAAAATCAATTTTCCATACCTGTACACTCAGTACACATACATAGATCACTAATTCATCTATCATGCACACAATTACACACACACACACACACACTCACCAGTTCGCACACATACAACCCACCTACATATACACACAAGTAAGTTCCTAATTTGGATGTGTGTATGTGTGTGCTTGGGGTATCTGGGATACTTCGGGGAAGGTTAAGTTGAGACAGAGACAGAGTTAAAGTGCAGCGAGGGAAAGTTGCCAGAACCGGGATTAGAAATGGTAGACTAGAGAGAAGCTGTCTAAGGAACTGAGGCTTGGGGTTACTTAAGGTAGACGGGGCTGGAAACTGAGGCAGACAGCTGAGATATTGAGAAGGGGGGGCAACAGATAAGTGGTAGCAAAGAGGAGACAGCCAGGAAACAGACAAAAACTGAACTCAGGGTTTCAAAATAACAGGTTTATTAAACAGACAACACATTACACAGACGCACAAAGGTACTGGTTCACACACACACAAGCACTCACAATGGCAGCAGGAGAAACAGACTCAGTGGAAAGGTTGAAGTCCAGGTAGGGAAGAGAAAGAGAGTCCAAATCCTTGGTTGAAGAGAGTGTTGGGGTGTGATAGCTACATATCCAGGCTGGAAAGGGGTCTTTGTGCAGATGTTGTCCAGAAAGAGGTCACTGGCAGGGTCTCTGGGTGGATAGGTGGTGTTGCAATGTGCTGGTTCAAGATGGAGAGGGAATCCCAAGGAGGCAGTATTCACTACCCCTTTTATGGGGCAGACTACCTCTGCTCTCCTATGGGGAGGGCCTGTCCATGCAAGGTCAGTCCCATTCCAGAGGGTTCCAGGTGTTCTTACTGAGGATGTGCAACCTTGGCACAATGGTGGGTTGCCTCATCTTTTGTTTCTTGAATGCTGAGGATGGTTCCAATGGCTGGGTCTTTGGTCCAGGTATTGGTGTTGATGGTTTGGTCATTCAAAAGGAGCTATTTTTATACCTACTGCTATTGTCTCTCAAGCACCCTCATTCATCCTCATTCATTAAGGAACTAAGTTACATAGCAGAAGCAGTATATGTCAAAGGTTATGCTACTGGGCATGGGGATAAGAAGGAGGCTTGACATTCCAAGATGGAGACTTGGCATGACTTATGCTATCGTATATATTTAGGCCTAAAACAGTAATCACACAATAGAAAAGCAGTAAAAAAAATTTTAAAAATAAAAATAAATAAATAAAACATAATAATTATTACTTACAAAACAGTGGATATCTATGAAAATAGCAGGGCACTTATTTGCAAAGGGGAGAGAAATAAAACTTACTACCTAAAATAAAATCTTATCCTACATCTTAGCTTACTTATACTTATTTATAAGGAACAGAGAGGGAGAGACAAAGTCAGACATGGTTGGGGAAGGAGAGGGAAGGCATTTTAAAAGAAAAAAAGAAAAAATGGGGGGTTTACTACATATTAACTTTATGTAACTGTAAATAATAGAATGCATGTAATGTAAGCATGTCAAATTATTTTTAAAAAATAATTGTTATTAGTTGCATGATTTAAAAAATAGTTCCAATTAATTGCAATTTTAATATCACAGCTAAATGCTCAAAATTATGCAGAGAATAATTTTTTTTGTATAGTTGGAGAGTGGGTGGGTGGGGGAGGAATTTGTGAAGGTATTCAGAGCTGTGTGTGGGTGTGTGGTTTGGAGACCAGGGAGGTGTCCTGCATGTCCTGGCAGGATTTGGGGTATTGTGTGTCAGGAGTTGAAGGGCAGCAGCTGGGCTGGGGATTGGGCTGTGGCTTGGGAGTGAAGGGCAAGGGTAGGGCATGGGAATATCACTCACAATAATATTACACCCCCCACACACACACACACACAGATGTCCTCTTTTTTCAAATGAAATATGATAACTCTACAGGAATTCAGGCATCATCACATAGAGCAGTGTCCAGCAGCTTATATAAGGAAGCAAAATTTGGAATGTTTCAGTTGTATTACCCTTGAAGTAGTCAATTCATAATCTATCTGAATTCATTCTCATTTTGAAGAGATGGCTGATGTTTTTATTGAGAAGTAAAATCAGAATTATTTTCACACAAATATTTAAATTATGCCATGTCAAAAATGACTGCTATCTTATTAAAATACTTTAGAAATATAGCACTAGCATCTGTGTGCACAGTTGCTTGCTTTAGAGAAGGAATGGGAGAAGCAGGTGACAGTGGAGGTGTTCACAAAAGCACAAGACATGAAAAATTACAGCAACGTAATGAGACAAAAAAAAATCAAGCAATGTATAACATATTGTTTAAAGAAACCTAAAATAAGATATTTTTAAAAATATCCCATGTTCTAATCTTCAGATATTATCAGTGCCACTCATTCCACTGACAGTACTTAAGTGTTTACAACTTTCAATTTCATTTTCAACATTGACCTCAGTTGAAGTTTTATGTCCTTTGACCTGCTCAGTTATGGTCCCCAGAAACTACATTTGGGTTTTAATCACTGACTTGCCAAAAATACAAAGCTAAAGAACCTCAGAGAAAAGTGCAGCACAAAAATGCAAACCTAAAACACTAGGGCTGTCAAACTATTAAAAAAATTAATTTCAATTAATCAGACGATTAACACAAGTTGTGATTAATCGCAATTTTAATTGAGCAGTTAAACAATAGTCAGCACCCTCCTACCCAACAGCCCAGAGCTTATGTGCCTTGTGGCTCTTCCTGGCTACCACCAACAGCACACAATCCCAGCTCCAACCCCGGCCCACGCCACACCCATTCTGGGTTCACACTGGCTGAAGTGGGCTAGCTGGAACCCATGTGAACAGCCCTGACCCTGGCGCACCCTGGCTTCAAACTCACCTGCCCACACTGATCAGTGGCAGAAGCTCCTACTCACTGTGGAGGAAAAGTGGCCCTTCCCTTCACCACTGCCAGGCCTTTCTGCTGCAGCCACTTGGAACCAGTGCCCTGTAACTCCTCTGCACTGCCACTGCTGCCCTACTGGGTGGCCAGGAGGAGACAGTGATGGCCACAAGACAGCCCAGGAACAGGCTCTGGGTGGCTGCAGCAACAAGGGCCCAGCAGCAGTGAGAGAAAGGGGCTGCTTTTCCCCTCTGCAGGGTAACAGCTTCTGCGGGGCCGCTGCTGCTACTCAGCATGGCTAAGTGACTCTAGAACAGGTGCAGGGTGGGCCAGGGTGAGGGTCGTGTGCATGGGTTCCTGTTGGTCCAGAGCTGGTCTGCGCCACTGGTCCAAATTATGTATATGATAAATATGATTTTAAAAAAATAATGCATTTGTTTTTCGATTAATCACATAAGTTAACTGTGATTAACTGACAGCCCTGTAAAAAAGTTTTTAAACTTGCTATGTAACCATAGTAACATTTTTCCATTGCTTTTCACAGAATTTATGGGGCACTAAAATTCAGATTCTGCATTCTGAAGTTCAAGGTGATACAGAGAATTGGTGATAACCAACTTCACTCTGCTTGTAGTCTTATGAATAACATTTTACAGTCTTCCTCAAAAGCCTTGTCAATAGCTTAAAATAGAGGCATATACCTGTCTACCTCAATATCTCAGATTGCACTACAAATATTTGCTGCATTGCCTGCTTAAACCTGTTTAGTCTTTATTAATGTTCTGTAGCTGGGTAAAGTGTAACTGTCAGGACACAGCAATTACTTCTGCATATGAGAGCCACATGGTAGCACTAGTAAGTATACCCAAGCATAAGAAATGCAAAAAAGGAAGAAATGTTTTATGGACTGAAAAATTTAAACTGATCACTACAATATTTCATTTTCAAAGTTTAACTTTTTGCTCAGATGACCTGTTTGTTTTTCTCTGGACAAGAGTCAGGTCTCAAGCATGAATTGGTTAGTTCTTGTTACTTAAGTTACATTAAAGTATCCCCCCTTTCCTAGACATGTTTATTTTATACTCCTAGTAACTATAGGGATTGCAAGATTATACTTATATAGTATATGATTTATAAGACATACATATATGACTTATACTATATGACTTATTTGACTTAGTACTTATAAGATTATACTTATATAGTATATGACATATATATGACGATTGATGATTAGGCAATGCCTTCTTGGACATATACTAATTATATGTCCAAGGCGGCATTGGAATATATATGAACTATAATGTGGCTTGGACATATACTATAGTCCAAGATAGTAACTATAGGGATTGCAAGATTATACTTCTACATTTGTATTTGCACATGTCTTTTCTCTAAGCCTATAGACCTTCCAGCCTAGTACACTACTCAATGCTTAGAAAAAAACAGATTCTCAAAAGGAGAAATGGGTGCTTCATGACTACATGTACTTAGTGCCTTGTCTCAGGGCTTGAAAACTGATACACAGCCCACAGCAGGTTTACTTGAGGTCTTTGGGCCCCCACCCAGCTGCCACTCCCCCATGTTGCACTGGCTGCAGCAGCAGCTGGGTGATCTTGGCTCCCCATCTTTCCTCTGACTTCTACCTTCTGCCCCTAGCCAAAAGGGGTTTGGCATAGCATGATGTGGCACAACATGGAGCCCACCATGACCACATGGCCAAGTGCAGGGAGGCCCACCGGCAGGGAGCTAAGGGTGGAACCTATAATTCCTGCCAATGTGGCACATATTACATGCACCCCACCCCTCCCCCCAGCCTGTTAGAGGCTGAACAGCCAGCTCTTGTTTTAATTTTCTTCAAATCTTTGCAACAAATACAGTTTGCTTCTTGTATCACCTCAACTTACTCTCAAACAAGGGCCTTCTAACATCCATTTTGCCATATAATCAATTTCAAAGCCAGTCTACCCTTCGTGCTTAATCTCATTCTGTTGGTAACTTACACCTCTTAGTACTGCATATTTCTGTATTCCTTAAGCTCCCCATTTTATTTCCCTTGATGTCATGGCTGTCTGCCACTGTAATATGTTAACTTTATTTGGTGAATTCTAGCCAATTGACTTTTTTAGATGCATTTAATGTTTCCATATTAAACAAAAAATTTTGACCAATATTAACATATACTAAGTCATGTCACAGCTTTAACTTCTGATATGTAAACTGCAGATGAAGGGAAATCAACACTGAAAATCATTTATTTTTGCTGCCACTTTTTCATTTCCTGCTCAAGCAATGCTCCAGTTTTACTATGATTTCTTTAAATCAGCAGAAGCTGTTTATTAACCCTGTAGTACTTAAGTTCCTGTTTCTGATTTATGTCAATAGACTACAAGTTAACAAAAACAGTAAGGGAAGATTTTTCAAAAGCACTGAGAATTAGGTGGTGTAAGTTACTGTTATCTTTAAATAGGACTTGTGCCCTTAAGCTCTTCAAAAACTGTGTTCTTTTATTAATTATGAAGATTTTTCTTTATATGGCATAAGACAAAAAGAGCTCTTTGGTTTTCTAACAAAATGAAAGCCTGCTGTTCTAGGAATGGGAAGTAGATCTCTCTTACAATATGTGTTTGCCCTGCTGAAAGAAACAAAAAAGGTGCCTCTGACTTAAATCCATTTATCTACTGACTCTTTGTACATGCTAATGTGAGGAAAATCCTACCTCTCTCTAACATGTATCTACATAGCAAATTCACTGTATTTTTTGGTGCAACTCAAAGTTTCTGATCATAAAAGAGTTTCAGGAATGTAGAATACTAGTACTGAAAAAAGGCAGAATTATCCAAAAAAACTCCAACTTGATTGCCCAGATATAAACGTGACTCTCTTTTAAGACTATCAGTAGTTCAGTTTAGTACTGAAAGATAACCATAAAAGGAGGAAATTAACAATTTCCCCTTCATTCAAGAATTTTTCCTATATTACCTTCACTATTAAGCATATTTCATGAATTTTGACCACATGCTATATATTGCTTAAACTTGCCATGGTTTATTTCTATAAAAAAGAAAATCCACAATGCTTTACACAAACATTATGTAACAGGTATGCTAGATGGTCTTCTTTGTACCTGTATAAAGACCTGTTAGTCATTAAACTAGAGTCAGGATACTGAAAAAAGTTATCATTTCTTAGAAATGATGCATGCATTATAAAATACGGTATTTTTCAAGGAAGATTCAAGTTTCTAACCCATGTTTTGGAGAACTCTAATCTTTCTATTGTAAGGACAATATAAAATTTGGCACAGTCCTGGAGTAAGTTGGGCTACTTGTTATTTCTTTTAAACAAATCCTTCCCAATATGATTAAGTCTCTAGATAGGATAGTTTGCACAAGCTTAATACTAAATACTATTTCTTAGATGTTTGCTGCTATAGTATCGACATTTTATTATGACTCTGAACATACCTCAGTTGTACAGTGTTTTTCCTACGTCAAGATGCCACTAAGACATTTCAAGTATAATGGGTATAATCACATATTAAATGTTTGCTTTATTTTAGGGAATTGACTTTGAATTTTGTCCTTATTTTGTTAACTCAGGAGACTGATCCTTGATCTGTAGATGCAATTTGCAAAAGAAAAAACAAACAAACAACATTGCCAACCTAAATACGATTCAATGATTCCACGTTGCTTCTGAGCAAACTGGAAAATAAACTTCTAAAGTAATAAAGCAAAAAAAAATCAAGCTTGTATTTAAAAAAAACGTTGTCTTCAATACATAAGCCCCAGATAAAGGAAGGATAAATAGCTTAGAATATTTACAGCTGTTTTGTAACTTGAACAAGTGTCCTTTTAGGCAAACTCTTTTTATTTTTCTGTTCAAAGAAGCGATTTCTTTTCACTGTGAAATATTTATTTAGGGAAAACAAAAACAATTCCAACATATTTCATATATATCTAAGTCCCAATGGTGGGGAGAGCTAAATCCTTTTTATATTTATTATTCTGAGCAGAGTTACTGTTAGACCGCAACTCCATGCAGTGCCCAATGACTAGGGAGATGACAGTTCAATTGCTCATAGATCCTGATACTCATTAGCCAGAGCAAGCAGGGAGCAAACACAAGCACACTTTGCTCACAACAACTTTATTCAGAATGGAGACAGCTTTAGGCCCGGTCACAAAAAAAAAATCAGGGCCCTGACCTGAACAACAGTTCTTTCTAATACTTATACACCTTGGTTCATATTTGTTAACATTCACTCCACCTGTGTCCTTTGGTTCCACCCATTTTTCCTCCCATCTCAAGCTCCACCTCTGTTTTACTGTTTGCTTCCTTAGCATGGTATTGCCTATGCATTTCATTCTTTTACATGCCTCTCTGCTAAGAGCGCATACATAAGACTTTGACTCCCCTGTCTTCTTTCGATCACTTGCAGTTTCTCACTGGTTCTTTCTGGTTTTCTTGCTGACTTCAGCACCAACTCCAAGGCCATATTTCTGCTTTTGTCCCCTAATGATAATTGTTGGTCTGTATCCTCTTTTTATACAACGTATCATGCACTTTGCACCCTATCCTTTTGCTAAGAGTCTGCTTACTTAAGCATTAGTTAAGTTAGTTGCTTTTAATATATTATCTAGTCTTGTGACCAGCAGCTTTCGCCGAGACACAGGAAAAAAACTTTAATTCACCTGCATACCTAGCATTCCAAAATTCAGATCACTACCCCAAATCCAAAATCCATATTGTTACCCTAAATCTCTAATATTACTTAATAGTTGGTTCCCCTGCTACATTTTTTCTTTCCCACTTTTTGTGTGGTGTAAGTCTGGTCAGGCTACCTCTCCATCCTTAAATCACCATGTCTCTGAAGCTCCTGACAGATGTTACACTTAAGATATGATTAACCATCACACCTTAAGTAGTGATGTGGGTTCATTCAGTTAATGATGTGAACAAGTCACAAAATAATTAAACAGAAAGTGTAATCATTCTTAGGGCTGTCAGTTAAATCACAGATAACTTACATGATTAACTCAAAAACTAATTACTGCATTAATTTTTTTAATCACACAAATCGTGTACATCATTTTGACCAGCAGAACAGACCATCTCTGAACCAGCTGGAACCTGTGTACACAGCCACGACCCTGGCCCACTCCACACCTGCTTCATTTTCAACCAGCTATGCTGAGCAGCAGCAGCAGCAGCAGTGGCAGCAGCCAGACAGAAGCTGTGACTTAGTATGGCAGGAAAGCAGCCCCTCTCCCTCACCACTGGAGCTGTTGCTGCTAGTGAATTGGCAGTGACTAGCTGGCTGTGCCTCCTGCTGGGGCTGAGGCTGTAGAGTTGCCAGGGCAGGAATTGGCCAGGGTTCCCTGAGATTCTGGTGGAGCATGCAGCCAGGGAGCTGGGGCCCTCCCCCAGTGACATGTCACCATGGGTGCCAGGCTGGGGTGGGGGCTCAGCCAGGCTGCCTGTGCTCCTGTAGACAGCACAGCTGTGGCCTGGGTCCCAGGCCATGAAGATTTCAGTCAGCTGCCACATAAAGAGCATGATCTTGTGGGAACTCCCCAACTGATGATTGTGGTTGGAGATAGAAACCCTTTGCCTGTGAGACCTCACTGTGCCCATGAGGTCTTCACCTTTGTGTGGTACTATAATGTCTACTGGTCATGCCTGCACTCCCGCATCCAGCCTGAGAGCCCCTCACACACATGGGCATGGGAGCAACCACCCTGCACCTCTGGCTTGCTACATGGTTGCCAGTCTCTTCCTGCAACTAGTTGCGGCCAAGGGTGGCAGGGTACGGTGTTAGCAAGGCCATCAAGGCTCCTATTACAGCTTTCCAGACCTCCACAAAGCTGTCCTCATGCTGCTGGGCCTAGGAAGCTACCTGCAGCGTGCGACTGGCAGCCACATGGTGAGGCAATGCCCTACAGCACCTGCAGGCTCCAGGAAAAATACTGGGGGTGGGCTGCAGGCAGCTGGAGCTGGCCCTAGGGGCCAGGAGCTGCCTGAATCTAGACTTGGGTGCTAACAGGCCTGGTAGGAGCCTGTAGGCCTGGACAGTGCGAATCTGGAAGTCATGTAGCACTGCAGTGCCAGGAAGCAGCACCAGGGTGTAGGCAGGTTGGTACAGCTACCCTGCAGCCTGAGCAAGGGGACACAGTGGCCTAGAGCAGTCTCAGACTTCTTGCTTATGCCCCAGGGCTCTAAATGCCTGCAGGCTTTTAAGGGCCTGGGGCTAGGGTAGACATGGAGTCAGTCCTAGGGCAGGAGAGACTCCCAATCCTGGAACCCTTGAGCTAGCCTCAGGCTGGCCCCTTAGCGACAGGGCTGACCATTTGGTATCTACACGTGCGTTACTGTAGAGTAATTACCCATATGTGAATCTGCTACTTGAATTTGCAGGTAGCAAATTTACTCATGAGTAGTGTCATTTACTGAACAGTAAGCATGTGCACATGTAGACCCATGTTTGAAGAATTTAACTGAGAATCGGGACATTTAAGCTACATTTCTACTTATGTTACCTTCCTGGTATCACTAAGTCACTTCTGTGCTTCAGTTTGCTCAATTGATTTGGTACAAACAAACACCTTACAAAGACTTAGCCAATTTTATGAAGTGAACAAAGTATTAAATTGACACCTATTTGAAATGCTGTTTTAATGGTTGTTCAGACAAAAGTAGGCAGAAATAATGAAGAACTTGAGGTACAAAAGAATTGTCCACATACAATTTATGATATTTGCAGTATAAAAGAGAAGCCTATTTGGATCTTCCTGACATATTCTTAAATTATTAGCTTATTTAAAACATTACATAGTATAAAGTATTTTATTTTGGCCTGAAGATGTGGGAGAACAAAAATAAAAGTGAAGTAGAAATCAACTTACCTAAGACAGTTGGATACTTTTTTGTTGTTGTTGTCTTTTCAAAGGAAGATTTGTTGATAATTGCCTCACAACTAACACTGGTCAATCATACTGCATAGTGAGCTGGTGACCATTACATAACTAACAGTATGGGGCAGTAAGAGAGCTGAAAGAGTAAATGAGTAGGGAAAAGTAATGGCATAATGTATTTGGTCAAAGAGTACAATGACATAAAAATGGGTTTAAAAAAAGAAAATGTTTAGGTCAAGTGATAAAATACTCAGGAAGAAAGATATTAAGAGAGGAAAGAATCTATTCAATGGATGTAGGATCAGAAACACCATCTGGAGTTGGTTTGAATAGGCCTAGCAACAGAGCTCAAAATGGGTAAGAGGTCTATTAGGCCCCGGGCAGATATTTTAAGACAGGATGGGTTCTAATCTTTAATCCTAAGAATTGTATATCTCACCATGCAAGACATACATGGCAGGACACCCAATTTTGGGATCAGGGATTATAGCCAAATCACACCTCATGGCCATGCACCAGCCAGATGAAACCAAATCAACTGATTGTCAGTTGTAGCTAGGAATCAAACTGGTCCCACCACCAGCTCAAGGCACAGGGATCCAATGCTGGGCCTCCTAGACACCAGGACATATAAAGCCATTTTAGTTTTAACAGCTCCCAGTGCACCGGCAGCCTGGCTTCAGGCTACCAGAGCCTAAAGCTAAGCCCGCCTATAAAAACCCATGTGCTGCCCAGCAGCAACACACATGTTTCATACAAGTGCCAGCCACACATTTAATTTAAGACACGATACAAATGAGCCCCCAAATTATTCCAGATTACATAAAATATATTGACAATCAACTGACTGGAATACTTTACATCATGCCTTCTTAACTGCATTACTTTAAATTGAGCTGCATATGTGACAGGGTTGCTATTTAAGGTGTGATTAGCTTATCAATGGCATCTTAAATGTAACTTGTGTTGGTGGATATAGTAACATGGGTTAAAAACAGTTTGCATATCAACCCCAAAAGTTCTAATTATCACTACTGGTCTATAAACCAATGTAGGTGACAAATAAACACTTTAGGAATGAATGGACTGATTGATGCAAACTGGTGAACAAAGTCCTGGAATGTGGCCCCAGTAGGGGAGGAAGAATAGTTGTGAAAATTAAGCATTATGGTAACTGGATTTACCCTTAGCACTCAACTTAATCCTTACTCATAAGATCCTGGTTTTCTCTGTTTAAAACTCCAAAATTCTCTGTTTAAAAGAAAAATCCAGAATTCTAATTTAAAAACCTCAAATCCATGTTTTTCTGCAATTGAAATGAAATGCCAGTATATGTCAGTTGAACACAATGTTGTATCAATATATTTATAATTTTAAGACACTAGTAGGTGTCCATATTGCCTCAATCATTATAAGAAAATAAATACCTATGTACAATATTTTGGCATTTGATTTTTTTTTTTTACCATAGAAAAACAGAATACTCCTTGACCCCTTCACTCACCCCAATGTGGATCTATTAGGCTATCCTCCCTGCCACTTTGTGGTTCTGAGCAACTCTTAAATGCTGATGCCCTGTCCCCTGCCCATGCCATTTCCCCTCACTCACAACCTAGGCTTTGCCAGTGCCCTTCACTTTTGAACCACAGTTTCCCATCCTCATCAGTCCCCTCATTCTTGACCCACAGTCCCCCACTGCCCCAAACCCTGCTTGTGTTTCTCACTTCTGAGACACAGGCTCCTGCCCATGCCATTGCCCCTCATTCACAACCCACAGTCCCCTTGCCCTGCCAGTGCCCCTCAGTCCTGACCCATGCCCACCACCCTCAGGAGTTGCTTCCTCTGCTCAGTGGGCAAGTCATAGTACAGGAGGGAGTGCTGCACCACCTTTGTTGCCAAAGCAAATTGTGGCTACAGTGTGGAGATGTGCCCCACATTGCTGTCGGGCAGGCAGGCGGCACTGTACTTCGGTGGCCATGGAGATGTGGCACCGACCCACACCCTCTGACTCACTATGGGTATAGAAATCTGGGGGGGACCCCTGCCCCTATACCCCCTTGGTGTATCACCTTTGCCCCCTGCCGTATCACCTATGCCCCCCTCTCTGACCCCAATAGACTTACAGGGAAGGAAATGCAGGAGTTGTTCCCCAACACACTGCCTGGTTGCCACATGCATGTTTGCATGTGCACATGCACTTGATGACCCCTGCCCCTTGCTCCCTGCTCCTCCCAGCTCCTAAGCTGGCTGGAATCCTGCCAGCCTTCAAGGGGAAGCCTGCATTTTCTTGTTTAAAAACAAATATCTGTGTTTGTCTCCTCTAAAGGAGAAAATCCATGTTTTGCCATGTTTTTCCCCATGGCAAATGGAAAACACAGGTCCCTGGTCATAATTAGCAAATTGGTCTACTATGGCATTGAGAGTATTTAGTTGTATACAAAACAACATTAGTCAATAAGAACAATCAATTTATTTACACACAGGACTAAATAAAAAAACTATGTTTTATTCCAGATGTTAATACAACTTAGTTCTTTGATTAAAGGTAAGCTGTAATATATCCATGCCTTATCTTTCACATTTTTACTCTGGATATAATATTGACCTCTGTCACAAACACATGAACATTAACTTGCTAGTATTTGGTACACAGTCTGCAATCCTTTCATCATTAACAAAATGTCTGAGTCATTTCAATAGGAACTGGATATGAATGTGTAAGATAAGTATACTATGAGAACTGTTTGTGCATTTTCTGCTATATTAGCAAATTAGCAAGAATCATGCTTATTATTATTCTTGTCCAAAACTGATTTTAGTAATACTGCTACCAAAGAATAATATCTATAACACATCCAACAGGAAAAAAATATTCTTTTGGATACCATTGATACACTATACATATTTCATAACATGTGAATTCACATGATGTGTGAACAGCCAGATTATAAACTTAATGTTTTTTCCTGTGTAAGCCTTTTCTGACTACTCTCTCCCTTCAAAAAGATTAAGTATTTTCAGTATCAACTTTTATGTACTTTAATTAGTTTCAGATGCTAGACATGGATTCTTATTTCTGTTGCTTTCTTCCACTAGAATGACAGCTATCTGCACTTATTTTCTTTACATGAGGATATTTATACATTGATCAGGTCACCCCCAGTCTTCTTTTTAAGAAGCTGAAGAGAGAGTGCCAGGACTTCTGCTTGAAACAATTTCCTTCAGCCCCTATGTTTTTTTATCTTCTCCACCCCCTTTCTGATTTTTTACCTACCTTTTACAATGTCCTAGCCAGAATAATGCAATATCACAGTATTGGTCTCAATAATGCCATAGACAGAGGTAAAACTTCATCCCCATTCCCACTTCTGAGTTTGCAATGTTTACATCCATTTGCCCTTTTTGCCAGAGTACTACAAGGTAACTTACTATGCTGAGAAGTGACTTCCTGAACACCCTGTACAGGCTGCTTCCTAACCAAAGAGTGACACAGCTGGATCTGCATGACACCGACTGTAGATTAAGTAGCATCACTGCATGACAGTACTTATTAGCCAGCCTGCTGCATCACACAAATGGGGCATTGCTGCTGTGAGTAATGTAGTGTGTATTTGACAACAATGCTGCTAGGTAGTGCGAGGTTATATGTTTATGGAACATATCTAGCCATATCTACACAGATATTTTTACCAATCAAATCAATTTATAATCTCAAATTCGTCTGACACATCATATACCGCCTACTGACCTGCACTGGTTATATTCTTTTTCAACTGAATCCTGGGAACTTTTCCATTTTTTGCCTCTGATATAATGTTGGGTTAGATGGCCTTTGGTTATATGGATTAACATGCTCATTCTTTCTGAATACTGAAAACTGAATTCCAGTTTTATTATAAATTATCATCAGTAGGCCAAAGATCTTCCTAGACAATCCTTTTAGGACTCTTGTGTGTGGAGTTGGAAAACCTTTACTCCCAGGAGAATCTGTGTAACATACTACTGTAATTGATTTGCAAATAGTTTACTAACTTTATGTGGTGAGTGTATGATCCTGCTTTATTCTAAATACAGACCAGAAATACACAACAGGTTCGTTTCAGTCCAGTAATGGGCCTACAGCAGAATAAAATGTAATCTTCTTTTGAAATTAGCTGGCTAGGGTTATGTGTACTTCTGATCATATCAGTTTTCTACCACTGCCAGAGTTATTTGGAAAGCAAGAAACCCATATTTTAGGCACAAACATTTGTACTTCTGCTAAGGAAAGCTGGAAGCTCAAGTCTTTCTCCAAGCATCATGTTGTGCCCAAGATCCTTTGACTTTTTCTATTTAAGTTACTATAAATCAACATAGCTCCAATTCATTCGTGAAAGTGATGCATATTTTCAATCAACTTCACAGGATCTACCCTGTGGTTCCTGTTTTAATGAAGCTTCTTATCATTTCTTCCCATGTCAAACACTGGATATCTAAGTCAGTTAGCAAAGCTTCAAAATAGTAACTGATACAAAAGGGAAGAAAAGAAGGGGTTTATTTTTGTATTTGTTTAGGGGGGAAGGTTGGAAGAATACACCTTGTATGGAAGAGTATTTACCTTGAATTACCAAAAGGCTTACCTGATTTTTTTTTCAGATGTCAATTACTTTATGAGAATTTCTCTTCATTAAATGTCTATCTTCAGTTAAAAGATGAACTGGGATGTGATTTTGTCCTGAAAAAATAGACACCAGTTATAGCCCATGTTTCTGTTTTACAGAAGTATGGAGTGAACCTCTTCTAAAGACGTTAACAGTTTGCTTTCTACCATTGCTCCTATTTCCAACACTTCCATAGGCATTCAGAGCCTACTGCATGCAGCTTCCTGGGGTTCTCACAACCCCAGATTTTGCTCATATTAGATTTCTTTCCATATACATTTTGACATACAGGCATGTGTGCTTCTTTTTAAGAATATGGCAGAAGCAAGAGTGAAAATACCAAATAAGAAGGTTGTGGTGCCTCAGAACTACTTTTTGTGGAAATGTACAAAAACAGAAATTGATATAGCAAACACTGAAAGCAATATTTTGGCAGAAGACAAGGATTACATGCACTACATCAAAGTGCAGTGTATAGGTTATTTGAGCATTTTTATGTGGTCATATGTGGTCATATGTGGTCATAAAACCTGGGTAGGTATGACAGCGGCAAGCTTTCATGCCTGGTGCAAGCACCGGCCCACCTCCTGTCTATGGGCCAGCTACCCAACCCCCTCACCTGCAACACCTTGATGTAATAGTATTGGGATGTTAATCAGGCTGGAGGCTGCCCATTTTGAACCCCAATGTTTATAGTGATATCCAAATCTCTGTTCTACCCCTATACTGTGGCTTAAGCCTCACAGATAGCATTCACCAGTGGTTTGCACTGGGTCTTTCATAAAACATAGACACAAACAGACAAATAAACACATACTGGGCTCCAAGTCCTTGGATCCCTCGCTGGGGCTCACACACCACCCCTCACTGGGGTCTCCCACCCCATCCGGCTCAGGTAGCCATAGCTCCACCTGGCCCTTTGCCCTGTATTACACCCTGTAAGGCTCAGGTGGCTATAGCCATGCCTGGCCCCCACTAAGGGTCCTTGTAGCCACAGGATTCATGATGAACCTGGGCACTGCTCCAGGTCCTTCCACTGACCTGGGCCTTGCCTCAGGACCCCCATGAGCTGGGGCTCCCCCTGCACCAGTTGAACCCACCAGGGATGTGCGGCCTGGGGTTATAAGGTGCCCCACACTAACCTTTCACTGGGCAGGTGATTGGCCTGGCATTTCTTTGGGGCTTCCCCACCACAGGGAGCTCCACCAGAGCCTCCTTCCCTGGCAGGGTGCAGTTTCATGTCTTACTCAGGAAAAATGAGGCTTTTTCCATCCCCATAGCCTCACCTTATCCTCTACAGTGTTCCTGCCAGAGATCAGCAAGTAGATGTTTCTCTGCTGCTGGCTGATCATTAACTGCCCTCAACTCAGAGAACTGGGCCTTAAAATGGCCACTATAATCAAGCACCTGTCCCCTCTGCCCTGCCCTTAGCCCAGTCCTTAAAGTGGCAGGTACCACCAGTGCTCTGCCACAGTAGGGTCAGGAAGAGAGAAGAGAAATCACTTCAAGAAGAAAAATAGAGGGAAAATTACTTACCTAGATTCACAAAGGTTTCTATTTTTTGCTGAATTCTACTTTATGTTATACAAAAAACGTTTCTTTCAAAACTTAAAGCTTCAGGTTAACAAATCAATCTTTCCTTTACCATCAGTCCTTTTAAAGCCATCTTTCATCTTATTTGCAGACTGAAATGGTTATTCATTTGTGACTACATACAATGCACGTAATATTTTTCTATTTAAATTTGTAATATCTTTCTATCCAAATAACTATCAATAGATAGTAAAAAATTACCATTCCTACTAAATTAACACCTTTTCCTAGAAACTTTATATCTTTACCTCAATGATATGTCACTGAATTATGTTGCTAAACTATGATTTTAACATTCCTAAACAAGATGAAACCATAAGGACCACAAATTAGCTTGGTAAATGTTACCTATTCTTCACTTCCTTCTTTTCATTAGGAAATTATGAGTAAAGCTGAAGACCTATTACTTTAGGATATGGATTCTGTTACTTATTAATTACCACCTATTATTTTAGGATATGGAATGGAAAACAAAAAGGTAGTAGTTTTATTCCTATAAAGCATCTGGAAAAAAGTTTTGCTTAAGGGTGCATTGAGGAGGTTAAGGCAGCAGTTCCCAACCTTGGTGTCACAGGGGGAGAAGTCCTGGGGGCACTCCGAAGCTCCCTGAAGGAGCCACGGAGGCAGAAGCAAGCGACAGAGTGCAAAAGAAAGGAAAAGAAAAATGTCAGTTACTCACCACAGGAGCCGCAGAATCGCTGGAGAAACCGGCACGTGGCCGGGACGATGGTGTTAAACACCTGCGAACGGCGGGTGACATCAGCATGGGGCACCGGCCGGTAAGGATAAAAAAAGAGGCCGCAGCAGGGAGCGGGAGAAGCACATGGCTGCCAGGAGTGGGCCGCGGCAGAAGCATCTGGAGACGCAGAGCACCAGATCCAGCTGCCGGAGCGTGCTCCAGGCAGGAGGCCAAGCCTGGGAGGCGCGGCTCGCCGAAGCCAGCTGCTAACGCGTGGCCCGGGCCAGAGAGCAAGCCCGGAAGGCGTGGGACACCAGACCCGGCTGCCAGCATGTACGCCGGCCAGGAGAGAGAGCCTGGAGGATGCAGAGCACTGGGACCAGCAGCAGACGGGCCGCCCACAGGCTGCGAAGATACCCGAGAGGGACAGAGGCCGAACAGCGGCGCAACCAGGACAGGTGAGCCAGGGAAAAGTGGGGAGCGAGCCACAGACGTGTGGAGGGACCCACGGAATGTAGAAGACCCAGAGAGAGGACTGCAGCCAGGGACAGATCCAGGTGGGAGAGGGAAACCCTGGGGCATCCCGGAGAGGGAATGTCCGGACCAGTGGGAGCTGGAGAGAGGGATTTACAGCAGGGAGAACCCTGAGATGGTGTTGCTTCCAGGGGAGTAAGATAAAGAACAGTGGTTAGCCCGGAGAGTGAGGGCTAGCAAGCGGAGTTGCGGGTAGCGGCTCGATGTAGGGGCCAAGACCCCATTAGAGGAATAGAGGTGTTTAAGTTTGTTAGAGTGTTCCTTTGTTTGTGTTACCCCAGGTAAGAAGGGGCTGCGGTACGGGAGTAGGTAGGGAGGAAAGCCTTCCCCATTAGTGGCGGCCATGGAGAGCAGTGACAAGAACACCTAGAACCACCGGGCAGGGTAAGGGCAAGGTGAAAGGGGTGGAGGAGCCTCACAGAAGATCTCAACTGCACGTAGCCAAAAGGGACATCCACCTGAATGGAAGCTCCATCCACTGGAAGATCAAAGTCGTGGCAGACGAGAAAGGGGCTGACCCCAGTGCGGAAAGAGACCTGCTCCAAGGCTTCCTGTGATGGCCAGCTGGATATCTACAAATCCTCGGGGCAAGGAGGCCCAAGGTAAGATGTTTGACGCCTGGCGGCTACACTTGGGATCACAACAATAAAAAAATAGAGTCATGCACTCCCAGGGCATGTGCCCCCAGATATATGCACAGGGTAGGAGTAGAAGCGGACTGTTCACTGAGGGCTTGGAGCTCCATGCCCTTCTGCCCTCCCACAGGACTCCCTGGCAGAGCAGAATAGGTAGGCTTGTTGCCGCTTCTAGAAGTCCCATGCTGGCCACACCACCCTGGCAAGATGCCCCCTGCCTGCCTGGCAGCAATGGAGGGCAAAAATCAACAACAATGCTGCTACCAGCTGCACAGGGGTCACTTCTCCATGGTGGCACAGTTGGCATGGCACTCCCAACAATGGTACCAAGCCTCCCCATCCTCCTATGCCAGGGTCCCATCTGCTGGGCTGTGGAGGCCCCTGAGAGGAAGGCATCAAGGCAAAACAGCTTCAAGCCCACAGCCTGCACTCTGCCCCCCCCCACATGGGCCCTGCTGTAGCTACACTGCCCATAGGGGGAGACGGAAGGGGAGAGATCCAAGTTCTGTGCTCCACTCCAGCTGCAGCAGCTTCCACCTCCCAAAGGTGGAAGCCAGGGCTCAAGTGCTTCTGGGGAGGGGGGTGGCAGGGCCCTGACCATGGTTCCATAGCTCTGGCAGATGGGGTACCCCTCCAGAAGGGCTGGGGATGGCAAAGGGCTGTAGGTCATGCATAAGGGACACCAGCACAGCTGAAGGGCTGTGGGTTGCAAGTAAGGGGCACCTGGGAGAAGGGATGAGGGGTTGCAAGTTGGAAGTGAGGTGCCCTGCTGAAGAAATGGGGTCATAAATGTGCTCATGCTGGGGAAAAGGTTGGGAAGCACTGGTTTAGGGCAGGTTAGATTGCATTAAAAAAAGTGACTACCCAGTCTGAATTTGCCCAGCTGTGGACCTTATACTTAGATCCCTAGTTAGGTTGATTTAAGTGAGAACTGTATAGAAGTTCCAGGAAGGTTAGATTGGTTTAAAAATGGCCAACCCATCTAAGTTACCTCTACCTCCAAGATAGTTGAACATAGATCAGGTTGTCCATTTATAGATTGATCTAACTGTCCCAAATTTCTGTACAATTCCAAGCCCTGTTTCTAGTTCCCTGATCCCACCCCCTTGCAGATTCTGGTAGTCCCTCCAATCTGTTCTGGACATCAACTACCCCTCCCCTCACCTCATTCTCTCACAAACTCCCTGATCCCTCCCAAACTCCCTGCTACCCCACCCCCATCTCAACTTACCTTAAAAAAGGTTGCCATTTTTAACTCAATCTAACCTCCCCCACTCTCCCTGACTGTGACTGGGTATGTACGTTAATGCCTTGGCTCTGAACTTCATGCATTTCCATAAAATTTCAACTAGCAAGTAATTAGTTTATAATATGTCATTGTTAGATTTTATGTCAGACAACAGAAATATCTGTACAAGAGAAATAAATGACATTTTTAATATCAATATGTTTTAAAGAGGTTTATCTAATCTAAACCTTGTGAAACAAGAAATTCAGATTTACTATGGAATTAATTTCCTCAAGTAAAATAGCATTACTATTTAGGAAACTGTCCTCCCTGGGTATAAGTTTACCATACAGAGTGACTTTCTGTTATAACATAGGAAAAATGAGGTACAAGATGGTTATGCAAGATGGCAAATGAAGCAAAACTTACTCTTACAAATGTTGCATTTATATCTCACTAAGGATACTCAGCTAGAATTGGACAAGCAAAGACAAGAGCAAACTAGCTATAATACTTTCTGCAGAAGACAGTTGGCTCAGACATACTTTTTGTATATTAAAAAACAACACATTTTTGGCGATACTACATAGCCAATTTCTTTATAATGAATCTTCATACTGTTGAAATACACTAAAAAATAATATTTTATCATTATTGCTCAAAGTTTGAATTCAATTACTTCTTTCATTGCATTCCAGCTTTTAAAAATTAGAAAATGAAAATAAGTTTTGGCCAAGTTAACAAAGGAGTTTTGTTCCCTTAACTAAGTATTCCAGACAACACACAAACCATTATTTTCACAAAAGGAGAAAACAGAAAAAAAAAGTTAGTTCTGGAAATTACTACAGATTAACCACACTAAAATTAACCACACTTACTGCTGAGTATTAAGTCCGTTAGCTTTCCAAACATGTTAATTGTTTAATTCTTTCAACATTTTTCTAACAATTATCCTGGGTAACTATATTTCAGTTTCAACTAGGGCCAATGTGTAACAGTAATTTAGAAGTCCAAGATCAAGAATAAAATTCAAACATTTTAAGATTAATAACATAACAAAAATGGAGATTTATTGTTCATGTTATGGTTTATTGGCATATTGACATTTTATTGTTTTATTGGCAGAGCATTTTATGGTTTATGAAGACAGCTTTACTAAGTGAGGGGTAATAAATAGAATTTGGGAAAAGAAGAAGATAACTGACTTCAGTGCTATAGTGCAACATTTCCAGAAACATTCCCTGCTCCTGCTCAAGCTGGGATGAACCCCTAAGTAACCAGCACTCTCCAGCATCTGGTGATGACAGGTAGCATAAATCTGAAACCAAGTCATGAAATACCTATCTTCGTAGTTTTCACTTAACTGTTCTCAAAAGCCTCCAGGGATCTGGAAAGCCTCCATGATGGAAAAGGATGGTGTGATTCCTGCTTATCAGTTTCCTAGCTATGAAGTGGCAAAACAGCATCTGTTCTGCCAAAATTTGATACTCTAACAGAGAGAGGACTGCATATCTACATGCTAGTGATAAACTACCAGTTAAAAACACTTTGAATCAAAGCAGATTTTGAAGCACTCTACATGTACATCATCTACCTCAGGGGCAGGCAATTGTTTTGGGTGGAGGGCTGCTTACCCAGTTTTTGCAGGCTGTTGAGGGCTGCATGGGTAGCCCCAGTCCGTGATGGGTGAGCCACTCTTGACAGGTTCCCTGCCTCCTGGTCACCATCTTGGCACCAATGACCCAATGTCTTGGGACCAATGTCCCAGGGCCAGCACAGGCTGGCAAGGGACTGTGGAGCTGGGCTGGGCAGCACCAGCAGGGAAAGGGTATCTTGCCTGGCTCCATAGAGCCCCTGCCAGCTGAGACCCCCATACTCCTGCCATCCTGCTCTGGGTCCCACCAGCACTGGCCCCAGGACACTGGTGAGGGCCCTGTGCTTCCACTGGCTCCCTGCCCACTCAGACCCAGTGCTCCCCAGCTCTGCAGCAGTGCTCATCCCTGACCCTCTGCTCACCAGCAGGGAAGAAGCTGGTGCTGTGTAGGGAAAAATGGTCCCTCACCCGCCCCATGGCCGGTGATCCCTGCTGTAGCTGCTCACAGTCCATGGAGGGCTGGCTAGAGCAGAGACAGGTACAGCTTGAAACCCACCCCACTACCAGCCTGGCAGTGGGGCCAGGTTACAAGACAAGTCTGAGTGCAGGGTGGGGATAAAGCAGCCCCTCCCTGCCCCATGCCTGGTGCCCCACACTGCAGCTGCTCGCAGCCATCCTGGGGCTGCCTATGCCTGCTCCAGACAGCCTCATGTGGGCTGCGAGCACCTGCAGTCCAGGGCGCTGGCCACGGGGTGGATGAGAGGCTGCTTTTTGCCGTGCAGGGAAGGAGCCCAGGGAAAAGCTGAGCATGGGGAGAGGAGCGCCCTTCCCCCACCCCATGCCCAGTGCCCCATGATGCAGGTGCTCACAACCCACATGGGGCTGCAAGCAGCTTCCATACAGGGCACCGAGCATGGGATGAGGAGGGACCACTTCCCGCCACTGCCGCTCCTTCTTTGCCTGGAGTCCCCTTGCCCCCACTTACCTGAGCTTTCCACACCACCAAGCAGCCATATGCTCCCAACCCAGAAACTGCGGCTGGGGAGTGGGGCTGGGCAGGCCCCACTGTTGTGGGAGCCTGCTAGGCTTCTCCTGGGCCCTACTGCCCTTGGTTCCTTTTTGTCATTTTTGACAGGAACCAAGGGCAGAGAAATACTAATTTTCTATGATTTTAGGGGCCCCATGGGCCAGATAGAATGGCCTCCTGGGCCGGATCCAGCCCGTGGACCATATTTTGTTCACCCCTGATCTACTTAGACTTCAGCAATGCCTTTGATACTGTTTCCCATGAAATTCTCTCCATCAAGTAGGAGAGTACTGGCCTAAACCAGGCTACAGTGAGGTGGGTTGGCAACTGGCTCAGTAACCAAGCAAGTTGTTATTGATGGGATGGCCTCATCCTGGAGGGCTGTTTCCAGTGGTGTCCCCCAGGGATCAGTGTTTAGGCCCATGCTCTTTAACATCTTTATCAATGACCTGGATGAGAGAGTGGAAAGTAAGGCTGTGTGAAGCTTCAGTCGCTGATTCAATTCACCAGAGATTCAGCCCAATTCAGTGGTTGAATCTCTGAATCTGAGTTGAATCCTTTAATCACTCTGAATCAGTTCAGAGTGTTTCTGAAAGATTTGATGATTTGGACATAGACACAGCTTTAAATGTTTTTAAATGTTTTATCTACATACTTCAAAGTACCAGGCAGTTTGTAAATGCTGAGATGGTGGAGTATCCTACAGGAGTATTTACTGAGGTGTCCCCACTTCAGGTACACTTTCAGATCCATTGGAGAGCATGATGGCCACACCCCTCCCCCTTCTGGCTCGGTGACTGGTGCCTCCTGGGCCAGGGGGGGCACCCCGGCATGCCTGGCAGCATACCTAGAAGAGGACCAGAAGTACTTCTGGTTCACTTCCGGGTTCACTGCCAAGCATATGGGAGGGGTCATACTCCTGTGGGATGTTTCACATCATTGATTCTCCAAATCAGTATTGAATCTTCAGATTCAGGCAAATTCAAATCAGGATAGTGACCTGAATCAACGATTTGAATTACTGTCCCTGATTTGGGCTGAATCTGAATTGAATATGGCCCATTTTGCACCCCTACTGGGAAGTGCAATGATTAAGTTTGCAGATGTCACTAAGCTGTGGGGACATGAGGGCACATCTGAGGACAGGGCAAGGATCCAGGATGACCTTGACAGTCTGGTCCTATGGACTAAATGGAAACAGATGAGGTTCAATAGGGACAAGTGCTGGGTCCTTCATCTGGGTAAGAAGAACCTTCACCATATCTATACAATGGGTGGTGGTCCACTGGTTGGCACTGCATCTGAAAGGGATCTGTGGGTGATAATTGACCAGAGGATGAATACAAGTCGCCATTGTGATGAAGTCACCAACAGAGAAAATAGAACTCTGGCATGCATCAACTGATGTGTTGCCAATAGATCCAGAGAAGTGCACCTCCCGCTCTTCTCAGCATTGGTAAGACCACAGCTAAAGTGGCGAGGGAGTAGTAACGATACCCAAGACATCATTTAAAATCACTGGACCTTACTACAAATCTGTAGCCTTTCTTAAAAATCATTTGGACTGTTAGATTGTTATATGATGCATATCTTGGCAGATGTAGTACAAATTTGGGGGTTGAGAGTCCCTGAAATGTCAAACATTTGAGATTGATTGATACTGTGTAATACATCAGTGTGGAGATGGAATGAACTCACATGGGTGGGGATAGCATGCATTTCATTTAATTGTGAACAGAGTAAGATACAGTAGATAAGGCACTAACTTGGGATTTGGGAGCCTCAAGTTCATTTCCTTTTTATGACACACAACCCATGGTGCAGACAGAACTGAACACACACAAGTGCACAGCTACAAACAGCTTAAAAAATGGCCAGTTGGGTGAAACTCAGCCCTCATTGCATGATGGGTCATATTAAGATGTTTCAAAGCAGAGTAATTTTCTGTAATTTTCTGTAATTTCTGTCTGTGTTGCCTGTCAGACTCGAGTTGTTTTCAGAATGAGAGGAGGTGGGGAAAAGGGAGTTTGGTTCGAGGGGGGTTCAGCCCTTGCTGGAGGGTAGAGTGGGTGTACTGGAGCCCCCTGAGGTGGGTTGAGCTATAACTCACCCACACCATGATCCAGAACTGGCTGGTTAACCCCTAAAATGAGCTCCATCCACTCCCTTCCCACCCCCATTCTGCATTTGCAGCATCCCCATGCAGTGGGGCCATTGCTAAGGGAAACCAGCTGCAGGCTTTCCAGCCAGCAGCTATACTTCCCTCCCCCCCACACACAACTGGAACCAACCATGTAGACATGCTGAACAACAGTAGGCCTAGGACAAACCTCTGTGGGACTCTGCTTAAAACCTGCCATTCTGACATGGAGCCCTTTGCTTGTAGCTAGTGAGCCAGTTATCTATTTATCTTATAGTAGTTTTTCCAGTCCACATTTCTCTGATTTATTTATGAGAAGATCATGTGAGACATTGTTAAAAGCCTTGCTGAGGATCAGACATATTACATCCACAGCGTTCTCTTCATCCACCCAAGTAGTAACTTTGTCAAAGGTGGAGATCAGGTTTATTTGACATGATTTGTTTGGCATAAATCCATGCTGGCTGCTTGCCATCAGCCTTTCCTCCTCCAGATGTTTGCAAGTGGACTTCCTTAGGGTAAGCTCCAGTAACTTCCCAGATACTGAGGTGAAGCTAACCAGTCTGTAGTTCCCTCGAGTCCTCCTTTTATCTTTTTTTAAAGATGGTCACTAGGTTGGTCCTTTTCCAATCCTCTGGTACCTGGCCCATCTCCCATGAGTTCATTAAGATTGTTGCCAAAGGCCTTGAGATCTCCTCTGCCAGTTCCTTCAACCAGCCCTCCTGACTTGAATTCATTCAGACTTATGAAAAGCTCTCTGACCATCTCTTTCTTACCTTTTCCTTCAGCTTGCCCACTTCCTTATCTAGATAATCATTATTAGGTGCCTGGCTTCAGCTTTTTTTTGTTTGGTGAAGTAGCTGTTGAGTAGACACACCTTCTTGGCACCTTTGGTTAGGAACTCCCCCTGGCTTGTTAGCAGAAGACCCACAGCTTCCTTAGTCCTTCTTCTCTGACCAGAATACTTATAAAACCTCTTCTTGTTATCCTTAACCTTCTTGGCCAGGTGAAGCTCATCCTTTATCTTTGCCTTCTGATTATGTCCCTGAAGGTTCTTGCTATTTCCTGGTACACTTCCTTGGTGACCGGCTCATTCTTCCCCCACCTGTATGATTTCCTTTTGCATTTGAGGCATTTTAGAAGCTCCTTTTTACCATTCTTTTGATCCCACAGTATGGGGACAGTTTCTTGTTGTGCTTCTGATACTGTGCCCTTTAGAGGCTCCCAACCCTCCTGGGTATCTTTATCCTTCAGTCTATCGTCCCATGACACCATGCCTATTAAATCCTTGAGTTGTAGGATATTTGCCTTTTTGAAATAAAGCATCCTAATTTTGCTGACCTCATGCTTTCCTGTCTCAGGATCTGGAATTCTATCAGTGTGATTGCTTCCTCCCTAGTTACCCACCATATCCACATCCTCCATCAGTTCTTCCCTGTTGATCAGTACAAGATACAAGATAGATGATGCCTTAATAGTATCCCCCACTTTCCGGAACAGAAAGTTGTCCTCCACACAAGTTAGGAACTGGCTCAACATTGTGTTTGCCTGCACTATTCTTCAAGCAGATGTCTGGAAAATTGAAGTTTCTCATCAGTAACATCCCATACATTAATAGGTTTTTCACCTGCTTGAAGACTGCCTCATCCTCTTGATTTTGTGGCCTATAATAAATCCCCACCATTATATATGTGCTGCATTTTTAACCTTTCCCTTCATGTGACAGGGTAACTGAAATACCCTGTCATGGGAGTGTCAGGGAGAAAGAGAAAAAAAGAAGAAGAAAACTTACCCTGAGTCACAGAAAGAACCATGGTGAGACTGGATAGGAATAATGCCAAGGTGTGAACAATTAAAGGACCCAGCTGGGGCCATGGCAGATCAAAGGCTGCCATGGCAAACCCAGCTGCTGGGGTTCAAACCTGGAGGGAGGGAACCAGTGCAGCCAAGGGGAAAAGAAAGATACTGCACCAAAGAGAAAGAAGAAACAGCTGGATCAAGCGGGCAGTGAATAGGGGGCTGCCACGGTGGATCCAGCTGGGAAAAAGGGATATTTAAGGAGTGCCAGAAGAGCAGACCAGGGGTGGATAGAGAGGGAGATGAGAAGAAAAGAAGATGACAAGTGAGATCACAGAAGAAGGGAACCATCTGTGGAGCTTAAGGGAGAACTCTAGTCCCCCGACTTACCTGGAGAGAACCAGTGAAGAAACTTCTCTGACAAGAAGTCACCACAGGAGCTGAGGAAGCTGCTCGTCCAGTCAGTCCAGCCAGGAAGGTAGTGAAGGAAACTACTCCGGGAACCTGGAAGAAGATAGAAATACAGACAAATTTACCCTCTCAGGAGGGAGTGAGCCCATCCTTACCCTGAACATAAGGGCAAGATTAGATATAACAATAGCTGCCTTGGGGCCCATGCAGGGAAGATGGGGACAAGCAGTCAAGCTAAGAAAACAATTCCAAAAAGGGCTAGAACAGTAGCCTCAGAGGCTAGAACAATGGCCTCAGAGGCAAGCAACAATACACCTGGCATACCTGCCGTGGATAGGGCAGGGTACGGGGATGGTGGAGCCCTGCGAAGTCCAACCAGTGTCTTGATTGTATAACCTTCACCTCCCAAGAGTGTTTGAACACTTTCTTCCCATAACATCAAATGTGTGGCGGGAAGAAAATTTACAAAGGAAGAAACACTAGCATCAGCAGGGAGATGCCTTGACTTTAGACTGCATGTCATTGACCTTTCACACTTCAACCAAATAATTCTGGTTTGCTGTCTTCCTCTTCCTAAATGAGGAAACAAATGCATGCACTTTTGACATACAAGTCAACACCATCACCTTTTTCTCCCAACTCTGTCCTCCAAAACAGAGTGTAACATTCAGTGTTACATTCCACTCATAAGAGCTGTCCAACCAGGTCTTGGTGATGCCAATCATATCATAGGCTTGCCCCCCTCCCCCGGCTACAGCTTCCACTTCATTTGTTTATTCCACATACTTCTACGCTTACATAATGTGTAGTTTGCATTTTGACCTGCTTGCTTCCCTTTTGTGCTACCTGTTGCAGCCCTGTAACTCTCTGGTCCTTTCCCAGAGTTAAGTTG
>JAGPOW010001331.1:1033941-1046667 GCA_030014935.1 Caiman crocodilus | reverse complement strand
TCCAGGTCTGCTTGCAGCTGTGCCCTGCCCTCTGGCGTGTCCACTTCTCCCCCTAGCTTTGTGTCATCTGCAAACTTGGACAGAGTATATTTCACTCCCTTGTCAAAGTCGCTGATGAAGATATTAAGGAGTCCAAGGACCAAGCCGTGCGGGACCCCACTGCCCACACCCTTCCAGGTCGAAACCGACCCATCCACCACGACTCTCTGGGTGCGAGTTTCTAGCCAAGTCGCCTCCCACTGGACTGTGTAGTCATCCAAGTCACAGCCTCTTAACTTCTTCACCAGTATACAGTATCCCACCCCATCAAAGGCCTTCCTGAAGTCTAAGTACACGACATCCACCCCTTCTCCTGTATCCAGGCGTTTCGTAAATTGTTCATAAAAATTGACCAGATTAATTAGGCATGATCTGCCTGCTACCAACCTGTGCTGGTTTCCCCGCAGCATAATTTGTCCTGCCGGGCTCTCACAAATGTGAGGCTTGATAATTTTTTCAAAGATTTTTCCAAGGATGGAGGCGAGACTGACTGGCCTATAATTGCCTGGGTCCTCCTTCCTCCCCTTCTCGAAAATGGGGAGGACATTGGCCCTTTTCCAGTCCTCCAGGATTTGGCCCGTGCGCCATGAGTGTTCAAATATTCCTGCCAGTGGCTCTGCTATGATGTCGGCCAGTGCCTTCAGCACCCTCGGATGGAGCTCATCCAGGCCTGCCGACTTAAAGGCATCCAGTTCTTCCAAGGGACTCTGCACCAGCTCAGGGTCTACACATGGAAGTCTGACGCCTTGCTGCTGCCTTTCTACAACCCCAGTGTGAGATTTGTTGTGCCCCTCGCTTAGGAACACCGAGGCAAAAAACTTGTTTAGAAGTACAGCCTTGTCCCCCCTGTCCGTCACCAATTGTTTCTGCTCATTTAGCAGGGGTCCTATTCCACCCTGAGCCTTCCTTTTACTCCCTATACATCTAAAAAACAGTTTCTTGCTGTCCTTTACTTGGGATGCCATCCTCAGCTCCATGGTAGCTTTGGCCTGTCTAACTGCCTCCCTACAAGCGCGAGCAGAGGAGGTATATTCGTCTTTGGCAATTTCTCCCCATTTCCACTTTTTATATGCTCCCCTTTTGACCCTTAGGCTGCCCTGGATTTCTCTGGTCAGCCAAGGAAGCCTCCTGGCCTCTTTCCCTTGCATTGGAATCATCTTGCTTTGTGCCTGAAGAATCATTTCCTTAAGGCATAGCCACCCTACTTGGGTTCCCATCACTTCAAAACTCCTACTCTGTAGTGCGTCTTGGACAATTAGTCAAAGTTCATTGAAATCAGCTTTCCTAAAGTTTAGCACTTTCACCCTACTGGCTAACTTACTTGCTGGACATTTTCTAAATAATTCTATTATTAGGTGATCACTGTCCCCCAGATGGCTATCGATCTGTAGGTCCCCTACCATGTCATCCCTCATTGCTAATACCAGATCCAGTATGGCATTCCTGCTGTGTCAGATGGAGGTCCTGTACACAGGTTAGAAACCTGCATGAACGGTGGGACTTTGCTGTCTGCATCTCCCAGCAGATGTCTGGGTAGTTTAGGTCCCCCATGACTACCACCTCTTTAGCTTTTATCGTCTCTGAGAGCTGCCTCAGGAGCCCCGAATCTATTTCTTTCCCTTGGTGTGGGGGTCTGTAGCAGACTTTCTCCTTGCCCCTCATGTAGCCTAACCCACAATCCTTCTACTTCCTTGTCCTTTGATTCCTTCTTGATGAGGGTTGAGGTACATTGCTTATTGACATAGAGCACAACCCCTCCCCCTTTCCCCCCCACCCTGTCCTTTTTGTACAACCTGTAACCCTCAATATGGACTGCCCAGTCATGGGATGAGTCCCACCAGGTTTTCATTAGCCCTACCAAGTCATAGGTTTTTTGTGCAAGCAGGAGTACTAGTTTATCCTGCTTTTTCCCCATGCTCCTAGCATTACCATATAGGCACTTGAGCCCTGTGACTGATGCCTTTGCTGCCCCTCCACTCTGAATCCCAATGGGCCCCTTATTTCTTGCCTTCTTGTTGCTTACCTGTGCTGCAGTGCTGGTCGCCCCATGGCTTGAAGGTTCCCAGTGTTTTCCCTCTTCCAGCTGGGCTGGCTTTGTGGGTGCCACATGGTTTGGTGTCACAGCTTCCCCCGCCCTCATCTTCCCCTCCCCCTGATAAGCCTAGTTTAAAGCCCGCCAAAGGAGATCTGCCAACCTAGAAGAAAACACACTCTAACCTTTGGGGCACAGGTGAAGCTCATCCCAACTGAACACGTCCTTCGCTCGGGGGAACAGGGACTCTCCCAACGCCTGCTGGTCCCCTCTGACTAGTTTGTAAACAGCCACTAGATCCCCCCTCAGCCTTCTCTTGTGGAGGCTGAACAGGTTCAGATCCCTCAACCTCCCCTTGTAGGGCCTACCTTGCTAACTCCTGATCATGCAGGTGGCCCTCCTCTGGGCCCTCTCCATGTTGTCCACGTCCTTCCTGAAGTGCAATGCCCAGAACTGGACACAGTACTCCAACTGCGACCTGACCAGTGTCGCACAGAGGGGGAGGATCACCTCCTTACACCTGCTCAAGATGCATGATAAAGTATTGTTGGCCTTCCTGATCACTTCCCCACAATGTCATCCAACATTCATTTTGGCATCAGTAATGACTCCAAGATCTTTTTCTGCTTCTGCATGGACAAGAAGAGAGTTCCCCAGCCTGTAGGTCTGCCACTGGTTCTTCCTCCCCAGGTGCAGTACCTTGCACTTGTCAGTGTTGAAACCCATCCTGTTCTCATCCGCCCGCACCCTGTAACCCATCTAGGTCCAATTGCAGCCTATTCCTCCCTTCAAGCATGCCCACTTCTCCCTACATTTTAGTGTCATCTGTGAATTTGAACAGGGTGCTTTTTACACCCTCGTCCAAGTTGCTGATGAAGATGTTGAACAGTGCAGGCCTCACTGCTCATATCCCTCTAGGTCGAATAAAGACCTATTCACCACCACTCTGTGGGTATGGCTCTCTAGCCAACTAATGACCCATTTGACTGCGTGTGTGTCGATGTCAGTCTCCTAGCTTTTGGATGATAATGGAGAGAGAGAGAGAGTGTTGAAAGCCTTCCTGAAGTCCAGGAAGACTACATCCACTGCTACACCTGCATCTAGGGATTTTTGTGACCTGGTCATAGAAAATCACCAGCTTGGTTTGACAGGACCTGCCTCTAATGAACCCATGTTGGTTGCCCCTAAGCATAATCTTCCCTGCTGGGCCCTCAAGAACATGCACCAGGATCTCTCTCTCAAAAAGCTTATCCAGGACCAAGGTAATACTGACTGGCCTATAGTTTTCTGGGTCCTCCTTCCTCCCCTTTTTGAAAATGGGAACCACACTGGCCCTTTTCTAGTCCTCTGGCACCATGTGTGTCAAACTCATGTCAGGGGTCCCACAATGACCTCTGTTATTTGCCTCAGCACTCTGGGGTAGAGCTCGTCAGGACTCATGTCACAGGTGAGAAGCCTGGAAGTGTTAGAGCATGCCTTCCTGTTCTACTGGAGCAGACAGCTTAATTCAAGGGTAGCCCACCCACCCTAAGGGCAGGGGGTGGGGGGAAAGAGGTTGTGGGGAGTTTTAAAGCATCCCAGGATGCTGTGGGACCGAGTTGAAATTCTGTCCCTGATCCTCTCCAGATTCAATAACCAGATTTTATCTAAAATCAGTTAAGTCTGATACTACATCCATCTAGGTTTCTCTTAAACAGGTTTCAACCACTTTGAAAGTGGCTTATAGGAATTTGACTTCCTTCTGTTGTGTTACAGATCTGAACTGGTTTCTGATCATTTATACTGGTTTATGCATAAATTCTGTCCCTAGCCTTTAAGTTTAGATGGTCTTAAAAGATGGATTAGCCTTTTAGATTGGAAAGCTTATTAAGGATGTGTTACTTTTTGAAGAAGCAAGATGTGCGTGTGTCGGGGGGATTAATTTCAATTTTAACTCTTCATTGATTATGCTCAGATGAAAACCTGTGTATAAACTAAATGTATATAGAATAAGTTGTTCAGGAGGGTTTCCTTTTTAAAGCAATTATTCCAAGATTGCTTTTGACCCTGAGAACTTCACAGAAAAGTGACACTTTTTTGAGAAAAATTTGCTGTTGTAGAAACAAAACTATCCATATTATTATAGTTAAATGCATTATGGTTTCTGTTTAACTACAAACTTGATGAATTGTTCCTAAAAATGGTATTGATCGGGGTAATCCATTTCACACTTTGTTGTGAGTAATCAATACTTTCATTTTGGTTTAAAAAAAAATCTTTTGACAGTGTTATATGCAGGAATGAAAGAGACATTTTAGTCAATGCAGACTTTTCTACTACTTAAAATATTGCACACTGAGTACACGCGCACACAATTTTTTTTCTTGCAACAGCATTCACTTTTGTTTTTCTTTCTTTAAGTATTGCCAAGCTACACGGATCACACCAGACTTTGAGGACAAGTCCATCACTGTTTTACAGCTTTGCTGTAGCCATTATCATTTATCTGTTTGACCACTACTCCACAACTACAGTCACAAGAAACAATAAGGAATTGTGAGGAAAAAGCTATTGAAAATTCATTTTTCTGCTTTTCTACAACTTCTGCGATTTTTACATCAGTAAGAAATGAGATTATTACCAAAAAAGAAAAAAAGAAAAGAAAAAAACATTAACATTTTACCCTAACTGAATTCTGACTTTGTAAGTTATATCACAAATTATGTCAGCTGTCTTGGCACAGAATACCTGCCATGCTTTTGACATGCAAATATTAAGACCACTAATTATTGAAGTAAGTCTCAGCACATTACACACTGAGAACTCTGTTACTATAACATCACCTCTGTTATTGTAGCATCATTTATTAATATGCAAAGAAATGAGTAATTTTCTTTTCCTGGACATCACAAACATACAAAAAACCCAAAACAAAACAAAACAAAAGTGTGAAGAATGTTTGAACTCAATTTTTTCAAAACAACAGCATCAAGTTGGAAAAAAAAGTATACATTTTTTTCCCTTTGTGAGAAGTTTAATCTGTGAGCCTTTTCTTCAGAAAAGACAAACTTTTCTTCATTTCTACAAGAGCTCAAGTAAGAAACAAGTTTAAAACAAAATCCCTAAATCTTCTAGTTTCAAGTCTGAGATGATATTGCAATGAAAGTGAGAAGAGAAAGTATTTTTCCAGTAATGGAATCCATCACATTCTTTTAATCTACCTTCCCCACAGAAATGGAACAGCTACCTATAATATAGTAAAACAAAAACAAAGCCCTCTCAGCTTTATAAAATACTAAACCAGAGCTTTCTTTGCTAGCATGAAGAGCTTCTTTTTTGATTTAATTTCAATTATTAGATGCTATCACTGAAGTGAGTTAGAGGAGTACCCCAAAAGAGTACCTATTACAAATTATTCATGGTCCTTTCCCATTTTGTTCATTCTATTTCTAAATATACCTATATCATATGAACTACTTCATTATTACTGAAGAATCTTAAAACATGTAGTGTTAAGGGAAGAAGGGTTCACAACTATTGCAATTACTGTAAGCAAAGTTGTCTTTGTACAATGACTCCTCTGTAAGGGTAAGTGGTAAGAAACTGGATAAAATGTTCAAGAGCACCTAAATAAAGCTTCCCATATTGAGTATAAATACTTCTTAAAGGATCAGTAGTACTAGTATAGTATCAAATGAATAAAGTATGCATTTGTTCACCCAGGTATGTCTCCCACTAACTATATATTTGAGGGCTACACACTTGATCCGAGTCTATATTGGGCATTTACTAGTCATATCCTTAGCTCACCACCACCTTTTCATGTCATTATGAAACATTAATGATTTAGTGAATGGGATCTTGTAGAATCTCATTATGGGTATATATACACTTTACTTGTTCCTAAAGAAAAAATAACATATGAAATACCAATACACCTCTACAGTAAACATCTTGAATATTCCTACTTAAGCTACCAGCTTTATCTTATTTATACTGGAGTGACATATTTGGCTTCTCCTGAACAGAGTGCAGAAGTTACAAGAAAATTCACTGTAATACAGGAAGTGGACCACTAACAATGAATTCCTATTAATTTTGTATCCAGACATCCAAGAGAGCATTGTTTGGAATACATCATTATTTGAATGCATTCAAACAGCATGAGAGGGCAGTCTTGAGGTATCTGAATATCTTATATTGCTCTTAATATACTGATAAAGTAGCAGATAATGGTGCCCACATGAAGAAAAAAAAAAAAGGAGGGAAGTGTCAAGAAAAATTGTGTCAGACACAAGCATTTTCATCTTGCTAAGAGAACTGGTTCAACAGAGCATTAAAGAACGTATTACCACAGAGAGAGCTCTATTCTAGCATACCAAATCAGGAGACAGATTGTTTTCCTAATTTATGTAACCCATAACATCTCTCTGCCAACGTTGAGTCCCATGACAGAAACAGCAGACTAATGCTAAGGGCATTAGCATATACTTCATCTAATCTCAAAAAATCTCAAGCCATTTTGATTTGGTACAAGCTGACATAGTAAGGAAAAGATTTATAGTTAAACACAGCATGCCTTATGAAGATTACATTTTAAAAACTTGCTTACACTAAATATACATTTATGGCATATGCACAAGTAGATCATAACTACCCAATAAGCTTTTTTTATACAGTGCTGGAGAACTGAAGGACAGTACAATAGGAACAGATCTTGATTTTGTCCTTATTTCTAAAAGTGTCATATGTTTTTTTCAGGGCATATTGTTACCAGATTTGCCCATCACTTTGGAGTGTGCTCATTTATTAGGGATACATTTTTAGAGTCTTGGTAATTCTGTCAATGTGCTGCTTGTACAGCTCCGTATAGAAACACAAGTAGCACATCTCCCTTCTGCAAAGCTCCTTTGGGGGTGAGGACATCTTGCAGGACTCAGTTTCAGTGGGGGTGGGTTCCTCCAGTCATCAAATCAGTCATACACAAACACACACAGAGATTAATGTGACACACCTAACCCAACCAGGTTGATCAGCATGGACAGGCTGACTCTCTCATATGCAAAAAAAAATTAATTCCTAAGAGCAACAATCAACGGCAGCCAGACATAAGCACACAGGTAAACAGAATACCTCTGAATTCAGCTGGGTGTCCAGCTGACATCCTCATGGGCCAATATTCAGTTCATTAGGACACATCTGAGCCAAACTGGGTCAATCAGCCTATACAAGCTGATCCCCTTATATACGTTTCAAACACAGCACATCCCAATTTTTAGCCTCTTGATGAGCACAGTATACTGACCCCATAGTATTTCTGGGCTTTCATCATCTGGTTCCATCTCAGATGCAAATGAGACCTAGGGCAGTTGTTTCACTCTTGTCACCCTTACCTGGAGATGCATCTTCCACTGCATCTTCATTGTCTTTCATAATGGGTTCTTGTTCAGGTAGAGGCGGGGAAAATTCTTTGCGCGTCAGACAGGCTGCATCCTGCATCAGGGTTCCCCAAGAATATGGAGCTGAGAGGTAATCATATGTTATATTTGTTATGCTCCTACAGTATCTGATATTATTTCTACTTTTCTTCCCCCCACTGTTTTTCACAATTTATGCTCATCTAAATGCTTTGTATTCTCTAACTGCACATTTTGACTTAATCAGTAGTTGTCACTATACTTGATATCAACTGGCCAGATCCCTCTTTATTTCACTTGCATGACACTCCTTGTATTTCACTTGTTTACTCCTATTCCACTGGACTCTCATCATACTTTCATAAGAAGCTTAGGCAGAAAGTGTATCTGAGAAAAAAAACCCAAATATATCCACAAATGGAAATGTTTGTCACATTGCACAATGTCATTTGGCTATGAAACCTTAAAAAAAAAAATAGATTTCACAGACATTAGGGTCTGGAAGGGACCTCATGAGATCAGGTTCAGCCCCTCTGCCATAGGCAGGAAGTCTGCTGGAGTCAAATGATCCCAGAAAGATAAATATCCAAACACCTTTTGAATGAATCCAGATCAGGTGCTTGGAATAGACTCTGGGTGGAGTCTATTCCAAACCCTGTACGCTCAGACTGTAAAGAAGTTTTTCCTAATATCCAGCCTAAACCAGCCTTCCAGCAGTCTGCAGCCATTAGATCTTGTTATCTCATGAACAACTTTTCTCCCAGGTCCTAATGTACCCCCCTTATTTACTTATAGGCTACCACCAAGTCACTCCTGAGCCTTCTCTTCTCCAGGCTGAAGAATTCCATGTCCTTCAGCCTTTCCTTATAAGGCTTGCTCTCTTGACCTGTGACCATATGGACTCTCTCAAGCTTATCCACATCCCTCCCGAAGTGGGGAGCCCAAAACTGGACTCAATAGCCCAGCTGCAGCCTCACTAAGGCAGAGTAGAGTAGAAGAGTGACATCCCTAGTTTTGCTTGAGATGCATCCATGGATGCATCCCAGCGTTTGGTTTGCTTTGCTGGCCACAGCATCACATTGGTGGCTCATGTTCACCTTGTGGTCAATCAAGACCCCCAAGTCTCTTTCAGTCATGGTGCTAGTAAGCAAAGCACTGCCAAGCATGCAAGTACAATGCCATTTTTTCTTCCCAAGGTGGAGCACTCTGCACTTCTCTATGTTGAATGCCATCATGTTTTGGTCCACCCACCTTGCAAGCATATCCAGGTTGTGAGCAATATCCATATTGCTGCTAGAAGGTCTTGCTTAACTAACCTCATCTTGTCCAAGCAAAGCTGTATTGGCTGGCATTCATAAGGTTACCTTCTCTTAGCTGATGGATCCCTTGATGATTTTCTCCAAGGTCTTTCTAGGGATGGACATCAGATTGATTGGGCTATAATTGCCTGGATCTTCACCCCCTTCCCTTCTTAAATGTTGGAACCAACTTGGCTCTTTTCCCATCTTTCAGTACCTCAACCAAGCACCATGAATGCTCAGATCTCTTTGCCATAGGGTGTACTATGATGTCCACCAACTCCTTCAAGACTCTTTATGCGCCTGGATGGGATGCGTCTGACTTATGGATGTTGAGACTCAAAGTGTTCCCTCACTTGATCTGTGTCAATTATGATCCCATTTCCCACTCCCTGGATGTTTTGCATCCTGTCTGATAGTGTGACCACCTTGGGCAGGTAGAAAACTGATGCAAAGTAATCATTTAGGAGATAGGCTTTTGTCAAGTGTCAGCTCCCCCATTTGATCTTGCAGGGGTCCAAAGTTGCCTTTGATCTTTATTTGGCTTCACAAATATCTGAAGGAATTTTTGTTATCCTTGATTCTGGTGGCTAGCCTGAGTTCAGCTTTTGCCTGGGCTTTTCTGGACCACTCTGTACAGGTGAGGGATAGTGCCAAGTAGTCCTCCTTGGTGACGATTCCTGCTTTCCATCTGGTGGAAAGAATGATAAAGTGCTTTTCACCAGGCTTCTCTTTTAAGTTTTCAGGAAGTCCAAAAGGTCCCCATTCAGCCAAGGGGGCTTCCCTGCCTGCCAACTGCATTTCCTGCAAGACAGGATTGATTTCCCTTGTGCTTTGATGATTGTGTTCTTAAGGAATGCCATCCTTGTGGACTCCCCCTTCTGAAGGGCCATGGTCTCTTAATGCCCAACTAGTTTCACAAAGTCAGCCTTCCCACAGTTGAGGATTTTTGTTTTACTGAGGGATTGGCCTGCCCAGTTTTGGACTGAGAAAGTGATCAGTTCATGCTTGCTGTTACATAGCTTCCCTATAAGCCTCAGATTGCTCACCAGATCATCCCCTTTGGCCAGAATTAGATCCAACATTGTCCCTCCCCTAGTCAGCCTGTAGACCTCTTGTGTTAGGTATGATAAAGTGCTTTCTTTTGGGGCCCAAGGGGGGCTGGGGTGGGACGTACAACTAATGCAGAAGTTTAGGAAAGCTGACAATCACTCCCAAACATTTTTACCAAGGGTTAGGCTGAAATAACTATTCCTTTGTAAAACACTTCCATTATTTTTGATCAATCTAAAGCATAGCCAAGACTGTCATTATTTGCTATATGACTTACTCATTTTGGAGGATAAAGCAAAAGGAATTCAAGGAAGATGGGACTTTCTAAATTATACTTTGATTGGTAAAAACTGGTTTCCTCAGCAATTTCGATCGATCGATAGATAGATAGGATAAAGATCTGAAAGAAGTTGTGTTTCTAACTTCTTTAACAAAGGTACTCAGAGTACTTTAAACTTTCCTCTATGACAAGTATGCATGAACCCAAGGTTTTCCTGCTTTAGTAGTCCATTCCTCGTACACATACCATTAGTAAAAAGGAAACAAATTAAGCTGCTGCCTTGAGGGACTTGTAAATTTCTTTATAACAGTAAACATACCAAAACAGAACAGGAACATACTCTGAGGAAGATAAAACACCTGCCATTCTTAAGCACATGTTTGTATCATTCATTGAACAGATGTAGCCTTGTAAACCATGGCATCCCAAAGAACCGAATTAACACTTTCTAACATAACACGCGCGCGCGCACACGCACACACACACACACTAATTATCTACTGATTAGAAACAACTGAATCATCTGCAGTCCAAATTTAAATATTATAACCAAAAAAGGCTGGAATATAAACACTATTCATTAGGGCTGTGTAAAATGTCACCAGGTGTTTCATTTCCAAGTTGTTTCAATGCGTTTCAAACTTGAAACAGTGAAATCAAAATGAAATAAAAGGCTTTGAAACAGCTTCAAAACAAGATGAGGGCACTTGAAACATTTCGAAAGTTTGTAAAAGTTTTAAGTTTTGAAAGCAGGCTTACTTGGCTTTAGCATCGGTCTCAGCTGGCAGCAGCAGCCTGCAGTCGTCTTGCACACAGATCTGGGTGCCTGTGCTCCCCTGGAGGAGTCTGGCACATTCATACAGCCCTCCTGCAGGTGCAGGCCCCCTGATCTGCATGAAGATGAAAGTATGCTGTCACTGCTGACTGGGGCTAGTGGAAACAGCAGTCTTCCTGGCCTTCAGCACAGGCTGTGCCCAGTGCTGGTCCCAGCCAGTAGCAGCTGCATGCCAGATGACAGGAAGCTGATCCTAGAGCCCACACCCTCAGGAGGAGTCCAGCACAGTCTCACAGCCCTCCCAGGGATGCAGGCCCCTGGATCTGCATGCTGGGTGACAAAAAGCTGCCACTGCTGCCTGATACCAGTGCTGGGCAAAGCCCTCACCCAGCACTAGGAAGATTGCTGCTGCAGACCAAGCAGAGGCAGCCTCCTATCATCCAGCACACAGATCCAGGGGTGCAGACCTCTGGGAGGTATGCAAGGCTGTGTGGGACTCCTCCTGGGGTTTCAAGCCCCTGGATCTGTGCGCCAGATGAGAAGAGACTGCCATTGCTGCCTGGGACTGATGCTGAGTGCAGCCTGCATCCAGCTCAAGGAAGATTGCTGCTGCCGCTGGTCCCAGGTGGCAGCAGCAGCCTCTTGTCATCCAGTGCACAGGCCCAGGGAGCAATGTGGGGCTGTGATGGACTCCTCCCAGGGTTGCAGGTCCCTGGATCTGCGCACCAGATGACAGGAGGCTGCCACGGCCAGCAAGTGTCATGAGTTTTGCTTTGACTAGTTTGAGGTGCAGTTTTCCAGAAATCTCTGCATGTATCTAATTGAAATTTGGCAGACTTCATGACCTTACATGGAGCTACCAGTCCTGCAATTTTCCTCCAAGTCAGGCAAGAGATGACAAAGGTTTAGGCATTTTCACAATTCTTCATTATGGAATATGGGTGAAGTGTCAAAACAGCAAAACAGTTTCAACAAAACAAAACAGAACTGTGCTTAAAAATGAAAACAACATGAAACAAAACACTATCCCTTTGAAATGATGAAATGGAAGTCAAAACAAGACTGCTGTTTCACACAGCCCTACTCTGCATTTCAACAGTGACTGAAATTAACTCAGGGCTTCAGTTGTGTCACTACTCTGTCCAGAAATGATACTTATGTCAGATTATTGGAAAGACAGAAAAGGGGGCTGGAAGAAACTCAATTACGTTTGTATAAAATGTTGTATTCCTGTGTCTAGTTTAGGTGGCTATTTCAGATTAAGTCTCTGGGGAATAGATGGGAAAGATCAAATAAAAAAAAACTCTTCAAAGGAGGACTCCGAAAACCCCAGTCGAGTCCTTCTCCTACCTGACAATGATTCCTTATTATTACTCTATCTTATGTAGCAAGATCCACAACACCTGAATCTGGGATATAGTTGACGACATAATAGTTGTTAGCGCTGTCAATATATAAGCCCTATAGTAGAACAATGTGGCAGGAGTGGCAACAGGATCACTGTGCTCTCCCTGTTGCCTCCTTTTGCTGTGCCAAGCTTCGGACTTGCACCCTCCTATTCTTGGCCGCCACAACTTCTTGGGATTCAACGTGAACAAGTAGGGTGATACATCTGGGGGGAGGCAACCCCCAGCACATATACTGGCTGGGAAGATCCCCTCTTGCTAGCACCATGGAGGAATGGGACCTTGGCGTCATTGTTGATGCCAAGATGAACATGAGCCGCCAATGTCAGACACTGGTTGGGAAGGCCGACCGGACCCTAGCATGCATTCAACGATGCATTTCGAGCCGGTCCAAGGTGGTGATCCTCCCCCTTTATGCGGCGTTGGTCAGGCCGCAGATGGAGTACT
>JAGPOW010001331.1:1023822-1033841 GCA_030014935.1 Caiman crocodilus | reverse complement strand
GCTGAGGTCCTGTGACCCTGGCACTCGTTCCTGCCATTGGCAGGGGGTCAGACTAGATGGCCTGCTCTAGGCCCCTTCTGACCCTAGGCACTATGATACAACTTTGACTGTATGCGAGTTCTTTATAAGGAGGCTACCTTTCTATTGCTTGGCTACAGTTCTCCTGCTTCTAGTGGACTGTATACCCAAGCCTTGTGGGTTATGTATGTACAACACTGTCTTGCCTATACCCCTCTGGTGCTTGGGCCCTTCTCTCCACAATGCCACCTTCCACAGGGCTCCTCTCCATAAGGCCACCCCCACAGGGCTCCTCTCTGGAGCTAGAGTCTGTACACCCTGAACTCCACACCCCCACTGGGGCCAGGGTCCTCACTCTACCATGAGTCCTTTATGAGGCCTCTTCCATCCCCTTATAGCCTCACCCAAACCACCGGTGTAATCAATAGCCAATAAAAACAACAGCTTAAACACAAGCCTCTTGGCTATAATGTAAACATAAGCTGCCTGACTATAACAATGCTCAGGCCTACCAGGTTTTCTCTCCTACTAGTGACCAACACTGCTCTGGCCTTCAGGTTTTTCCTCATTTCTGGCAGGAGGCTCCTTCCTTCTTAGCTGCTGATCAGCAAACTGCCCCTGGCCTCCTGCCCATGCTTTATATAGGGATCAGGCCCGGCCCCTTTCTTCAGCTGGCTAGGCAGGTGTAAGCCATTAGCTTCCTTTGATTGCCTCAGCAATTGGCACCTGAAGAGTTATCCCAGCATTTCTAGTAGCAGGCACCCTAGTGCCCTGCTACAAACAACACAAGTCATTTTCAATATTAGAAAGACCCATTATTTCTTTTTTTGGTGTTGTATTTGCATTTATAAATATCTATGGATTTTTAAATTTTAAATGAGTAAAAACCCTTTCAGCTATCAGACAGTGGGCATATCTACATATGTGGGGAAGGGGGAGCAGGTTTCCTGCTCATGGCAGCAGTCAGCTCCCTCCCCCACCAGAATCATACCGGACCCCCCGCAGCAGTCAATGGGAGCTCTAGGCTCCCCCTAGGTGCTAGCCCAGGGGCTGACAAGGAGCATTGGGACAGGAGACAACTGTCTCCTGGTTGGGGCTGGGAGATTGCTCCCTGCCCCCAGGAGTTGCTGGCTGCCAGGGCAAGCTCTGCCAGGAACCCAGACAGAGATAGTGTCCCTCTGCCCCAGTAGCAGAGAGCTCCTAGCCTCTACTTTATGATCACAGACCCAGGGCTAGGAATTTCTTATCTCTCATTCCCTGCTGCCCTGCTGTCTACATGTGCCATATGGCACAGTAAGTAATAAGTAAATTATGTGGTAGCAAAATTACTTGTGATTAGACCAAATTACTGCATAGTAAGCATCTGCATGTGCAGATAGTGAAGCTTACTGCTCAGTAATTTGCTCTAATCTTGAGTAAAGTTTCTCATGTAGATGCACCTAGTGTGAGGTAGATTTCACAGTGACTCTTTTAAGACAAATTGCAATTTTTCCATAGTATCATTATCCAATGGTTTCTGCTCCTCTAGAAATGTTCTTTGATGACAGTTCCTAGACGTTATATTAGAAGACTGTAAAACAAAAACACACCGTCACAAGATATTATTTCAGGAATAAAAATATATAGTTCAGTTGAACCTGTAACTTAGACATCAAATTTACAAAGTGTGGTAGTAGATGTGGGAGTGAAAATTTGAATTTCATTTTAATCAGCTCAATCTGCAAGTTGTTAAATACTTTCTACATGAGCATTCCATTTGAAATGTGCACTAGACACAGAGCTGAAAGTATAAAAAATAGTGATGCATAGGCTCTAATGGCTTGTAGGCAAACAATTCAAGTCCTAATCCCCAGTGCAGAAAATGAATAAAATATTATCAAAGAAGCCAACAAAAATAAGAAAATGTAAAAAGACTTAATCAACACCCAGTCAAATTGTTGCTCATCATATCAATCAACAACTGAGGTTCTCATAAGTGCTTACAAAACAAAAAAGTTACAACAGCACTGAAAACAACAACAAAAATCAACCAGCACAAGCATTTGAAATAGTATGTATTGTGCATGCAAAAAGGATCAGTGGCATAGTCTTTCTGACCATACTGGAGATAAAATGCAATGGAAACCTCTTAAATATTGATCTAGGGAAGTCCTTTTAATGGCATACCTATATGACTCCATAGGTATAAACAAGTTTATACTTGTTTAAGTACCTATATATAAGTCTTGCTATAGGAAAGACTTGCTTCCTGAACTAAAAACAGATGCAAACAAGTTCATTCTTAACAGCTAGAACAAGCTCTCCTATTTATTTAGCAAAATCAGAACTGGCTTTAAATAGCATTTCATACAGCTCACCACTTCCTTAACCTATAGAAAAATGACAGTTCTGACAAGGATGGAATACTTTCATTAGTTTGAAAATATCAAGGACTTTCTAGGCAGTTTGGGCCCAGCTCCAGCAAGAGATGCACGGGTGAAAAACTGTTGTACCACCATGAGCTAGGACCCTGGCAGACCTTCCGGCAGACCCCCAACCTAAACCCTAACATGGAGCCAGGAAGTAAGTGGAGCCTGCAGTGGGTGGGCACTAGATAGAGGGGGCAGCTAAGTGGAGCTGGAAGGGGCCATGCCTAACCATAGCTCCTACTTAGCTCAGCCCCTAGGGAGCCATGCAACCTGAGCTGTGCAAACAGAGTGTGCAAACAGATGCATTCTGGACCCAGCACATGATTTTGAGTGGGAGTCCATGCAGGAGGGTGAGCAGGAGGGACTATTGGTGGGCACTCTCACTCTAAGTGCCCCCCCAGCAATGACACATGGCACACCCCATTCCTGTGGTGCCCCCAGGTTGTTGAAGCCCCGCATGCTGAAGGATAATCCTCTGGCACTCACAGAAGCTGAGGTAAAGGGGATGAGGGGTCCTCTCTGCCCCCCCTCCAGGGTGAGATCCAGGGATGCAGAGAACCCCTGGCTGTTCAGGAGCCCAGTAGTTCATGGGATCCCACTGCAGACAGCTATCTGAGCCTGCCTGCTAAGCTGCAGCAACAGCAGCTGGCAGGAACCATGTGGGGGTAATCAGACACACCCACCTGATCTCCTACTCAAACAATCATCTAGGAGGCTGTGTGATTTGGGTCCAACCTGCAGACATGGTAATGGGTACACGATGCACCCTTAGGTTTCCAGGCCTCAATGGACCACCCACCCTTGGTACCATGGAGATCTTTACCAAGAAAGAGCCTATGGTTCCAGCCTCCATGCAGATGGAGCCCTTGACTCCAGGCTTCAAGGGCTACTTGACATGTCTGCTGGAGACTGGAAGCTGGGGCACTGGCACCCCAACTTGTGGGTTGTGCTCTCTGGTGGAGACTCTGGAAGGCCAGGTGAGGGATCTCCAGGAGGAGGTGGAAAGGCTGTGAGTCATCAGGAAACATGAGGCAGAGATCAATGTGTGCTGGCGGGCCTGCACCTGGAGAAGGATGACATGGGAACCAGGCAGAAGAATGGGCTTGAACAAGATGCCCCGACTGACAGCAGGGGGAAGTTGTTCAAATCAGACCTGAAGCCATGAGGCATATCAATTGCTTCACCAATATTCAGGTGTGTGGGACTCCTCCTGGGGTTTCAAGCCCCTGGATCTGTGTACCAGATGAGAAGAGACTGCCATTGATGCCTGGGACTGATGCTGCGTGCAGCCTGCATCCAGCTCTAGGATGTTTAACATCTTCATCAGCAACTTGGACGAAGGGGTGGAAAGTCCAAGTTTGCTGATGATACTAACATGTGGGGTAAGGTGGACACACTTGAAAGGAGAAAGAGGCTGTAACTAAATTTAGACACACTACAAAAGTGGGCAGATGAAAATAGGATGGGGTTCAATATAGACAAATGCAGGATGCTGCACCTGGGGAGAAGGAATCTACAGCATACATACAGGCTGAGGAGTTCCCTTCTTGAAAGCACAGAGGTGGAAAGGGATCTTGGAGTCATTATTGACTCCAAGATGAACATGAACCACCAATGCCAGACCACAGCCAGCAAAGCCAGCCATACCTTGTCATACATCCAAAGGTGCATCTCAAGCCAGTCCAGAGAGGTGATACTCCCTGCTAATGTGACTTTGGTCAGGCTGCAGTTGGAGTACTGTGTCCAGTATGGGCACAGCACTTCAAAAAGGATGTGGCCAGCCTGGAGAGGGTTCAGAGGAGGGCCACCCACTTGGTGAGAGAGCAGCAGGACAGGCCCTATGAGGAGAGACTGAAGGACCTGAACCTGTTCAGCCTCAGCAAGGGGAGGCTGAGAGGGGAACTGGTGGCTGCCTACAAACTCATCAGGAGGGATCAACAGCAAATAGGCAGAGCTGTTTTCTCCCCAGCACCACCTGGGGTGACAAGGAACAATGGTCATAAGCTGATGGAGAATAGGTTTAGGTAAGAGATCGGAAGGCAATATTTTACAATTAGGGTGGCCAAAATCTGGAACCAACTTCCCAAGGAAGTGGTCCTTGCCTTGGGGGGTCTTGTGAACCCAGCATTCATTCCTGCCTGTGGCAGGGGGTCAGGCTAGATGATCTGTTCAGGTCCCTCCTGACCGTAGCTACTATGAAACTATGTGGCCTGCTATGTGAAAGAGCAGTACCCCTGCCTGCAGGTCAAGTTTGATAGTGGGGAGAAGTCCCTCAAGACCCTCTGGGTCAAGATACGAAGGGGTTCAGGAAAGGGAGACCTGATGGTGGGAGTCTGCTACAGGCCTCCCTCCCAAGAAGAGGAGAATTAATATATTCATAGATTGTTAGGGGCTAGACGGAACCTTCTAGACCATTGAGTCCAGTTCCCCTGCACTAGGCAGTGTCCCAGTGGAGAGTGGTGGAAAGCACTCCAAACAAAAAATGGGGATCCCCTAGGACAGGGATCACATGTAAAAGGAGGGGAAAAAAACACAAGAATAACACCCCCCCAAATACTTATCAGCAGCAGGACCAGTGGTACATCTGGAGCAAGGAGGGAAATCTGAGCAGGTTGTAAGCCACGCCTTTATCCAACTGAAGCCAACCGGTGACATCAGCAGTAATCACTGGCTGGCTGGGATAAGAAGGATCACCAGAAAAGAGGGAGGGGGAGGAGAGAATTGTCAGGGAAGACTCTTAAGCCAGATGCTGTCCGGGATACTCCGGGGAGAGAGAGCCGGCAGGGGCTCTCTGTGCCAGCAGTGAACAGCTTGGCAAGGAGGCAGAGGAGCCAGAGGAGGTTCTCTGCACCAACAGAGGTGGGAGTGCTGGGAGGACATGGGAGTCAGAGGAGGCTCTCCCCCCAGGCATAAACAGCCGTGAACAGCAAGAGGATCTGCAGAGCAGGACAGCAGGAGGCTGGGTACCAATGCATAGGATAAGAAGCAGCCAGTCACTTGTGAAGATACCACAGGACACCGGAAGCAGGACATTTCTGACAGTGGTTAAGGAGAGTGGCACCACATACCAAAATTGGCAGAGTGAGGGGAGAAATGACTTGGAGCAAGGGGCCGTGGTCTACGCAGGCCAGATGATGCATCAAACCCCAGTGGGGCCATAAGGGCAAGTTTCTGCATTGCCCTAGCAAGAGGGCAGGGGAAGAAACCGGATAGTTCCTTCCCAACTTATAGTTTGTGTTGGATTCTTTACTTCTCCCCCTTTTGGAGGAGATGAGAGGTAGGGTGAGGTGATGCAGGCAAAACAGTTCTGCACCGTATCTTCATTGTCCCCTTCATTGTTATTTTGGAGTACTAGTTAAATTTAGAGTCTCGGGCAGAGACTGCCTTGGGGAAGGAGGGGGTTAGTTCTGAAGCCCTGCAGCTAGCTGAGTGCCTGGGAGGTAGGGCCTAGAGCATGATAGGGCTACAGAGACCATCAAGCTCAAAAAGTGCAACATTATCGGGGGTACGGCCAAGAAGATCTGGTGACCCAGCAAAGGTTGGAGTGAGGTTGAGATGTAGGGAAGGTGGAGCCCCACAGATGACCCCCTAGTAGACTCCCTGCTGCAGAGGAGCGCTGGGTGGTTGGCTCCCCCACTGGAATAACATTCAAAGTCATGGCAGGAGAGATTGGGGGAGGCCACCCAGATGATAGACATCTACCAGCCAGCTTACAGGAGACCATAGGACGTCCACTGCTGGCCGTTAGGACCAAGGCTGCACGCGATCAAATGTTCGAAGCCAGGCACAGGCAGGAAAAGACAACTGGGGTCAAGTGACCCCAGCAAAGTGACTGTTCAGTCTCCTTTTGAAGATTTCCAGAGTAGCTGACTGCACCAGCACTGGAGGGAGTTTATTCCACAGTCTGGATACCTTAACTGTGAATCCTGAAGCGGCCTTCCAGGAATTTTTATTCATTGCTCCTGGTCTCCTCCAAGGGTGCCTTGGTAAACAGCTGTTCACCAAGTTTTTGATGTACTCCCCTGATGTAGTGGTAAGGTGCTACCAAACCCCTCTCAGCCCTCTCTTCTGTAGGCTGAAGAGGTCCAAGTCCTTCTGCCTCTCCTCAAATGGCTTATCTTTCATGTCCCTGATCATACACATCAACATTTTCTAACTGTCAACAAAAATCTTTGTATGTGGGCTAAACTTCACTAAGCTTCTGATATTTCTTACCAGGAAAGGAGTGCATTTGGTAAAAATAATAGACATTCAAGACTCTAATTGTGTCAATAATAACATTAGTTGCTTAGTAAAAAGGACTAAAACAAAAGTTACTTTTTCTGAATTATTAAGCTTCAAGACTTAAAATATATGCAAGTATTAGGGAAACTTTTACCAAGTGGTGCCAATATTTAAAACTTCACTTCAAACTTGCATTGCTTTAAGTACCACATCTATTACTGTAGTAAGGAAAACAGTTGTTTTGGCTTCTAAAACAGAGGTGTTTTTACACAGTAATTGCTTCTATATCTATTAAGCAATTATAGAATTAGTATATATTGAAGAATTTAACTACTGTATAATTATATTATTCACAATTAAACCCAATACATTAACATGATTAAAATGCAATTCAATGTTTGTGCCATCTTAACAAAAAAAACAGTGCAAGCAGCATTACTCTTATTTTAACTCTAATAATGTGCTAGCTGGCACAAATTCAAAGCGGGGATTAGTACCTGCTCATTCTTTCCTAACAGTTCCAACTTACAAAAGTTTCTTCTGTGCTTACAAAGAATACAAAAGTATACCTGCCTCCAGAATACCTTTTGCTGAAAGACCTCTATGAAACAACTTAACAGTTTGACAAGACTTGCAAGTAAAAGTACTTGTGGCTGAAATGATTATGGAAATACTCCAACTAACATTACCTTGATTGTCAAGCATCTATAAAAATACTTCTAAAATACCTTACTATGCAACACCTGATGATATACTTCTGCAGGTGCATCTACATGAGACACTTAACACGCAGTAACCTAATAACATTGCGCACTAGTGTGCCAGACAAAAATCATGCTAATATGTTAGTACACCGTCATATTAGGCACTAAGCATCACTAAAAACCCATTCGCCAGCACTACTGTACAGTAAGTCTAGTTACTGTGCATTTAATTTAGTACTGCCTTAATGAAATACTAACTAAATGCACAGTAACTACTGCACATTAAGGAATGTGGAGACATGCCCTGCATTACTCTCACTAAAAATTTACTCTTGGAAGTTCACATGCACATATTTCATGAGTATTTGTCAGCATTAGAAAGCCACTGTAAAACACACTCTTTCTGTTGATATAATAGAACTATAATAATATCGTCAACTTATCTTTCATCAGTGAACTACAGATGAAGCCTAAAATCAAAATCTGCATCTCAACAACTCAAGCAATTGTGGCACTGAAATCTGACCATGGTTCAAAAGGCAAATTTCACAGCTCATTTCTCTCTCTAATAGATAGTCAAATATCAAAACCTGATTAACACTACTAAGTCTCAGAAACCATGTATTACAAGCCATCTGTTAATATCTAAGCACTGACATCCTGTAAAACCTTGAACAAGCCAAAAATTAATCCTTCCCTGAAAATTCACAATGTAAATGAACACAGGAGAGAGGATGCAGTGAACGCTTCTGAAAAGCTTTCTGAAAGCCTCTTGCATCTTCTTCTTGTTTAAATACCTATAAGACAAGTGGCAAGTTTCATCTGTACTATATATCTGCTTCCCCCACCACATCATACAGTTTCTATATCTTTCAAGTATACACTAATGTATTCTTTTTGACAGAAGAGTCCAAGAGAAAGCTATCTTAGAAGCCTACTACTTGGAAAAAAATGCTACAAATCTCAAGAGAGATAAGCAGAACTGTATGGGAAAGGGATGACCTTTGCAGCACCAAACCACATGTATTACTTTGCTAACACCAGAAAGTCATCACAACCCCCCCCAAAAAACCAACAACAAAACTGTTGTGAAATTAACTATTATATGAGAGAGTCTTTGCAAAAGCAGAACAACAATGTACTTCACAATGCAAAAAAGTAGTTTAAGCTCTGCTGTACCAATCAATATTACCAGACATTTAACTACTTAATCATAATCCATAAGCATAGTCCAATTAGTCATCTACAAGTACCATACATTTATTAAATAAATATAGTGAGTACACCTACACATGCAATTAATACAAAGCAAAAAACTTCAGAGCTTATTGTTCCACAGTTTATTGATCCTGGGCATGCCATTTCAATACGCACCCAAGATCACAGCATGATGAGCCAGATTGGAGCAGCCCCAGCTGGCAGAGAGCCCTGCTAACCTGCCAATTCAGGGCTGCTCCCCTCAGTTCAACATGCTGCAGCTGGGGCACAAAGGTGCTCCAGTGTGGGCCCAGCCAGCAGGAAGTGCCCCTACAATGAAGCACCCTCTTACCCTAGACAGCCAGGGCAGCATCTAAATGTCCCCTGCTGTGAAGTAAAAAACTTTGTAGTGGGATCTTACTTGTAAATACAAGTATTGAATGTACTGTAAATACAAATATTGTATTTACAAGTAATACCCTGCTGTGGAGTTAATTAATTTACTCCAGTCTAATAGAAAGTGTAGACATGTGGCACTTACTGAAGACCTAATTAGTCTACTCTGCAGTAAACATTGGGTTTTTGGTTGTAGCCGTGTTGGTCTAAGGATGTAGGCAGGCAAGGTTCTTTGAGTAGGTGTGATCTCTTTTATTAGACCAACTAAGTAGCTGGAAAAAAGTTCTTAGCAAGCTTTTGAGCACAGTCATACTTCCTTAGGTATAATGAAGCTTTGCAGGTCTGAGACTCCAAGGAATGAGAGAAGTTAAAAGTGTGGCAGGAAGTCAGTGAGAATGTAAATAGATAGAAATTAGAAAGACTAAAGATAAAGCAGGGCAGGGAGAGGGAAGAAAGGATAGCAGGGGAAAAGACTAAGGGATGCAATGATAGAATACCAGGTAGAAAAGAGGCTGCCAGTGAAAGGAAATAGTTGGAGATCAGGAAACCAGGAGTGAGAGAAGCTACAAGTGTAACAAGATGTCATTGAAAATATACATAGGTAGAAACTAGAAAAACAAAATGTAAGGCAGGGATGGGGTGGGGAAGAAAGTGGGGGGGGGAAGGCCAAAGGGAAACACTAAAGAGTTAATAATACAAGGTAAAAAAGAGGCTTTTTCTTGCCACACTTTTAGCTTCTCTCATTCCTTGGAGTCTCAGACCAGCAGAGGCTCCCTATGCCTGAAGAAGGGTGACTGTGTGTAGTTTCCCATGGCATTCCCTTGAGTGTTTTGACTTTTGGGGCCTATTGGGCACAGCTACCTCCTTGCAGGTCAGCAGGTTGCCCTCTAATGGGAGTCACTAAGGTCCCTCGCTGTTTTCTCCTGCCACATCTTGATGTTAAGGATTATTACAAGGAGCAAGTTCTAAAATCCTGCCTCTCCTGGTTCCCTCTTTGATCTTTCACTTGGGTCTTTGTCTCAGAGCTCCACCTCTCTTACACCCCGCCTTACGCTAAACAAAGATGATTTTA
>JAGPOW010001331.1:1005754-1023390 GCA_030014935.1 Caiman crocodilus | reverse complement strand
CATGGGCAGGCCTTGACCCCTATTTAATCTCAGTCCCAGTTCGGATAGTGTACTGTCCTTACTCAGGCCTCATGTCAGCCTGACTCATTACTGCATGTACCCTGGGGCATCTTGCTTCAGGGCTCTTTCTCTTCCCAGGGGTTACTCATGACTTTTAGTATCCTTCCTCTTTCCACAGGCTCATCACTGTCCCAGTTTTTATTGGCTTCATCCAGGATCCACGGCTTTATGTATCCTGGCTCCTCTGAGACAGCCTTAGCTGGGCACCCCAAATCTGAGGGTTGCCACCACTCACCTGTGCCAAGGCACTTGTTCACTTCCCACCACTCAAGGCTCTCAGAAGGCCTCCCTTCTGTCCCTCCCTGGATTTTACCAGTGGGGATTTTATTCCTCTCTGAAAGGGCCAGCCAACAAATCAACATCCACTGCATCCACAAAGCATGCCAGGCTGGCATGGGGGAGCATGTTTGGCCTCCAATGGCATTTTGCTGATGTCACTTTTCCCTCTACTCCTGCACTGGTACCTCTTGTCTTCTGGCGGCAGCATCTCCATCACCATGCCTTTGATCTTCAGCAGCATTCTGAGGCTGCCACTCTTCCCTCTGCTCCAGCACTGGAGGTAAGTTTTGACTTGTGGCAGTGTACCTACCACACTGCACCTGAAAGCTTGCTAAGAACTTTTTTTCAAACTACTCAGTTGACCTAATAAAAGATACCACATTTACTCAAAGAACCTTGCCTGACTTGGTCAAGTTAAACATTAGTTTCACTGTAGCTTCCTCCTATTCTAGGATTTTTTTTATATTTAGCTCTATTTCCAATCCATCATGTCATGCCTTGCTCTGTATAGTCTCTTGATAGTTTAAAACACTTTTACTTTGTTGCCTCTATTCTGAAAATTAGACCATCACAGATTTCCTTTTCATCTGTATGGCCTACTTCACTCTCCATTTGTTGTACTCATCTTGGATTTTTCTGCTTTAAAAGTACACGTAGGAAAAATTACAGGATGACATTTTTGTTCAATAGGAAGGTATTTGTTATGCAACAGAGCTCTCATATATTCCTATATCTACCTATCTTTCTTCATTACCTTATGGGCCAGCCCCTCATAAAGTTCTAATCATTTATGTCTGTCTCCGATTTCTACTAAATTGATCCTAAGCTTACCTCTGAAAAGCCATTTACCTAAGCAAACCCCTGAAGATGAATGAAGTATGGTTTTGTAAGATATGAACATCTCCTGGGATGTTTCTTCCAAGATGGTCTTCTGCACTTTTGACATTTGTATGCTTTTTAGCAATCATCTAAGAAGATAAGAAGTACCATAGTGGGTCAGGCTTATGTTCCATCTAGGCTGGTATCCTCCAATAGTGACAGAGTTGGATGTTGTAGAAGGAGAGGATTGAACAAAATATATCTAGAGTGATCTATTCTCTATATATTACCCTCCCTGGCATCCACCATTACTCCTTTAGAGATGCCAGAGGAAACATTTCTAACCCTAGACATCTGTGACCATGTTATTTAAGCCCAGAATATATTAATTTCCATATTTCTTTATCTTTTTCCTTGAAAAAATGTTATTATTTGGAATAATCAAGCTTCTACTATAGACAATTGCATTTAATATCATTAAGACAAATGCTAGGAATTATGGTCTTTTTTTGCCCTATTGATCTAGTAGATGGCAAAATCTTACTAGTTAATCTTGTCAAGCCAAGAAAACTATCCTTTATTTTAGTTGTTACTTATTAATTAATAAGTAAACTAGCACTATTAACTTCAGTTTATACACAAATATTCTGTTTTGGGTTTTTTCCATAATATTTTGTCTGTAACCCTAGTTTGTCTTTATAATGCTTTGATGTCTTTTATGTTCAAACCTTAAAATGCGCATGCTCAATTTTGATGGTTTGTCTACTCTGCAAATCTTTGTTCATAGCTTTGTATCATGATTGCTTGACAGAACTGTAAATCCTGATTAAAATATATTTCCTTAGGTTATTTAAGTCCATGTTATTGTTCCTTCCTTTATCAGGCACTGCACTTTCACCCCTCACACAAACAAATTCCTTGCAACTGTATTCTGCTTCCAAAGCTGTAAATTCTGCAATAGCTATACTCCCTTCTGCAGTATAACCAATATTTGCACCCCTGCTGATGTCATTTTTTTATTCATTGATGTAGAGTTCCTATTGCTCTCAAATTATGGAACGAATAATATATTTGGTTACACTGTGAACATCTGTTCTAGCCCAGTGGGCAGTATAGTCTTTTCGATTTCATCAGAACATTTCATTTTATTTCTTCACTATTACTGACATCATTACATCTGTTGTGAAAGTGATCAGATTGAAAAAAAAATGAAGGAAAACTCTCAGACAGTACTGTCTTATTGTTTCCAAATGATGGTTGGGAGATAAACAACATCTATGAGGAAACAAGTTAGTATAAGTTGCTGGATTAACTGAAAGACTTATCAACAGATTGAGAAGCCCTAAAAAGCCATTTCCTAATGGCCCCATAGAAGTTACCAGAATGGTCCCTAATTACATGGCTCACACCTCTTTCCATCACTATTACACATGAATACACTTGATGAAGTGACATTGTGCATTTATCCACATACCTCTTTGTCCCGCAATGTGCCACAGATTCAGAGTGGTTCACAGCAGACTCAATTGATCTAGTTTGCTCCACAAGCAAGCTGATGTACACTGCCAGTGTGCTACGTGCAATTGTATAAGTAGCTAAATGCAGGTCAGTGTGCAGGAAATGGTGGCAGTGCACTGCCATTTTCTCAGCACTGACATGCATTTCACTACCTATAAACCCTCACACCCTGTAACGCAAGCATGTGTACAAATGCCCATTAACTTCATGACCAATCCCTGCCACTTCCAGTTCCCCTCTTTCCCACCCAGGTATCAGGCTACAGTAGAACTACTCAGTGCAAGTCTAAGGGCCCCAGAGATGGTGGGTGGCATTTCATGCTAAAGTCTCTGGATTTAGGTCACCATGACTACTCCAGGCCTCTACCAGTTTTAGAACATAATTTCCTCATCTCAAGCTCTTGTCCAGACACATGCCAGAATCCTCATAGTCAAAATTTATGTGCCTTGGGCCTTGCTCAAAGTGGACGATAGTGTTTTTAGCCATTTTGGGAAAAGCAAGATCAGTGATTCTTTCAGCAATCTGATAACAAGATTCAAGAACATGTGAGGCTCAGTGGAGTTGTCTTAATCTAATATGTATGATAGCTCCTTGTAATTAAAGGGCACATTGTTGGTCTACCCAAAACATAGTTATCACAGCCATAACCTCAAGACCTCCACCTTGTCCTAGCACTTAACGAGGCTTTGGCTGTACCTGTAAACTGCCATCTCTACCACAATTCACTAATCTACTGTCTGGTCCCAGTGGCTCTTCCTGAAAGACCACGAAGCAATCTTCTCACCCTGAACAGAAAAAGTCTATGACCTTTGCTTACCTCCTGTAGGTAAATGTCATTGCAGAGACAGACATTTTGAGTGAAAAAGGTGTGGTGGTTGAATGGAAGCTCAGAAGTGCACTGCACATAAGGAGGCTAGTTCCTAGTGCACTGGCTAAATACTGGCTAAAGTATTTATGTACTGTGAGATTTTCAGAAGAAGAGCAACCAAGTTTCCATCATGCTCAGGCAAGGCATACAAACAAAAGTGATCTGAACTGACTGTAATTCCTATTTCATCCAGGCTTTTTTTATAACATTCAGAACAATTCACCAAGTACTATTATGGTATAGTTCCTCAAAAACACTTTGATTGCTACAAATTATGCCTGTCCATTTTAAAGAGTTCTAAATTAGCTGGAATATGAATTTGTATTTTATGTGTTTTAATTATTGTTTGACATCCTCTTAGTGACTAAAAAGGATGCTACTTAATTTAACAAGAAGGCCAGAAGTTTTACAGCAGCAACTGCATGAAAGAAGTTTAAAAGCCTCTATTTTTTCCCAACTATTTAAGTTGGTGCAATAAAAGATATCAGATTCATCCAAAAAAACTTGTCTGTCTGTAGCCTAGACAATTAGTTTGTGGATTAATTTTTCTAATTTGACTTGATTAGTTAAATCCATTGCCTAATTTGGGCTTTCTCCTATTTAGCAACTGTATTAAAGGAATATCAAGGAGTTCATATATTTACAAGAATCTTTAGGACATAGCTTGATACTTGCTAAAAGAGCACTACTAGTTCACTACACACAATGGACTTGACAAGCAAAGAAGGAAGTTTTCATCACTGGCAGTAGCAACAAATTGAGAGTCTGTTTTCCCAGCTGTCATGCCCATATCTGTGAACTCCGTGGTATAATAAGTGGGCATCCTGGGGCTAGTTGAATCATTAGCAAGCCCACTTGTCTCAGGGCTAACCACCTGCCTACCTTACCTTTGATGATATTAATTGGAAGATGTTAACCAGGAAGGACTGCCCATTTGCCTGCCCTAATGTCAAAGGTACGGAGTAGTCATGGTGACCTAAATCCAGAGACTTTAGGATGAAATGCCACCCACCATCTCTGGGGCCCTTAGACTTTGCACTGAGTAGTTCTACTGTAGCCTGATACCTAGGTGGGAAAGAGGGGAACTGGAAGTGGCAGGGGTTGGTCATGAAGTTAATGGGCATTTGTACACATGCTTGCGTTACAGGGTGTGAGGGTTTATAAGTGGTGAAATACACGGCTCTAAACCTCACCTTATACTGTGTCCCATGCCTTGAAGATGGCATCCATGGCCTAACATCCAGCCTATAGCTTATGGCCTAACACCTGGCTTCTAATCCCACATCCTCACACTGGGAACTTCACTCCAGTGCCTTACACTGGAACTCTCACTGCCATGCCCTCACTCTGTGCTCACAATCCCTGTGCCCTAACACTGGGCTCTCATTCTCACTCATTCAGGGCTCCGAGACACTCCCTTTGCCTCAGGCTCCCTGCCCAGCTTGGAACTCATGGCCCCACACTGGGGCCTCATCCCCTGCCTGACACTGGGCCTCGCTTCCCTTGCCCCTGGAGCCTCACATCCATCTCCTTCTTGGAATTTAGAATCCCACCCCCCTAGAGCCTCACACCTGACTCCTTTTATATGCCTCAGGCCTCATTGTGGACCTGGTCTGTCTCTGGCCACTTCACCTGACCAGGATTCCACTGCAGGCTCCATACAATAACCTGGGCCTTTGCTTTGTGTTTTGGGTGTTCTTGCCTACCCTTTTCCCTCCACAGGGTAACCTGCAAGGCAGTGGAGGCTGAGGCTTTCTGGCACCCCCTACTCACCCTTCACAAGTGAAGCACAGGTGTGGCTTTTCCTGCCCCACCACTGGTAGTCCCACCACACCATTCAGCCCCAGCAGGATGTAGTTTTAGTTCATGCCCCAGACCTAGGAGCCTCCACCTTCCCCATTGCTCCTGTCCCATACCTCAAAGATGTTATGAACAGGAGCCTCAGCCAGGTGGTGTTCTTCTCCCAGCTGTTTGCAGCAAACTTCTTGCTCCACTTCTCAGAGTTCTGTTCTTATAATAAACAGCCTGGCCCTGTTCCAAATCAATCCCAATTGTGCCTGATTGCGACTGAGCCACCTGAAAGCTGCTCTGCTGTTTGCCCACGCTCCTTTGAGTAACAGAGAGCAACTTGTGCTCTGTTACACATAGGTATGTCCAGATGAGTGCACATGTGTGGTATGTGGTGCCACAGACCAGTCTGTGGCAACACACGTCACACATGCAGGCATTCTTTGTGCTAATCTACAGTGTGGGAACCACAAGATCCTGGTGTCAGAAAAATCAGTGCCTAAAAAAAGTGGGACAGCATACATGGCAGCAGTGTGCACTGCCTAAAACCAGAGTTTGGTCAGCGAGAGCCATGCTCCAGCTGCCAGCCAGGCTCTTTGCTGCTGGGTCACTAATGTTTCAGCTCCCAGAAGCCCCCAGGAGCCCAAGTAAGGCTGCTGGGGCCAACCCAGGTGCTGGCCTTAGCCTCTCCTACCCAACTTGGGGCAACATGCTGCACACCAGAATGCATATGCATGGGCATTTACAGGGGATAAGTAACAGTGGCTAAGTATGTTGCCAGGAAATGCATATTTCCAGTTATGGGGGTGTACCCCATGTGATCAAGTCTCTTTAACTAATTTCTTAGGTCTGCTATGCTCAATATCACAAAACCTAAAGCCTTATTCCTTAATTTCTATTACTTGACTCTAGTGCCAGAAAATTACTAAACAGTAGCTGTAAGTACCAAGGCACAAAATTCTATGCACTTCCAGTAGCTCCATAAAGTTTTGCCATTCCCAGATGCTCTTCACTAGCTGACAGTACAACAGCTGACAGAAGGCCAGAGAGTGCATACATACACCATCTGCTGTCTGCCAGAGGAGGGCAGACGTCTGTCTCCACTGGTAGTTTAATTGCTAACACAAAATATTTTTCTTCCATGAAGGAGCTGGACTTCTCCCAACAAGACGTTAACAGAGTCCTAGACATTTTCAGAAGACACTTTGGCCACTTCTTTATAATATTTGGCTCCAAAAATCAATTAGATCTTGCAATGCTAAGCAGAAAAATGTGTAAATACCTTTAGTAATATGTCTCTTACCTTTGTCCCTCAGTTTATTCACTTGGAAGATGCATATACACAATGTAGTATTTTTGAAGATTTATGGTTTAACATACAGTTAGACAAAAGCCTGAACAGAAAAAAATTACCTATATAATGTTAACAGGGAAAACTTTGACTTTAAAATGATACCATAAATTCCATTGTGATTAGCAAAATCAGTTGCCAAGTTATCCATATGGCTAACACAATATTTACAGCAATTATAGCTTGGTAAATCCAACAAAATATGTGCTGTTACAGCTGAAGAAATCTTTAGTTTATATTAGGAAAAAGATAATTTCATCCCATCTTGCAAAAACCTTGAGAAAGTTCAATATATTCCTTCAGGGATGAAGACTGTCACTATTCCAAACCTTTATAGTTTTAAAAACAAGTTTTACACTTCAAGGGTTTTTTGAAGCAATCAAGTCTTCAGTGGGACAGCAAGCTCCCAGAAGATCCATGACCATAATCTATGCTGTGGATGATTAAGTTTAAGACCCAGTACATGAGCAAGCTGGGCAGCAGTAATCAACCTTTAATTTTAATCCATTTCCTTGAAGCTTTGAAGCTCTGCTTTGTTTAAAATTGCCTTTTGTTCATAAAACAGAGGACTGGAATGTCAGGTGTCCTGGGAAAGCAGCGTTAAACAAGTATCTCAACACACACATTAGAGGTAAAAAGAATAAGTCAAGTCCTCCACGGTTCAGGTATGTACTTGTGCATTTCAGGAAAAAAAGTTTCCCCAAGTGTTTATTCACAGAAAGAGATAATACCATAAGAATTCAAAAGGCAAAAGACCGCCCCACCCCCTCCCCACAAAACTAGTAAATCTAGATGTTTGGGCTGCTATTTTGATTTTTCTGAAGGAAAAATGTTATTCACTGAGTTCATGAAGTTTGAAATCCTGCATTGCTATCTATGTCACTATTGAGCAAAGCTTCAAGTAGAGAGGAACCACAGAGGAAGTTCATAAATTTTCATAGATTTCATAGACATTAGGGTTGGAAGATCATCAAGTCCATCCCCCTGCCCAAGGGGCAGGAAGTCAGCTGGGATCATAAGATCCAAGAAGATAAGCATCCAATTTACTCTTGAAGGTGTTCAATGTAGGTGTTTGAACCACCTCCAATGGCAGGCTATTCTAGATCTTGGGGGCTCAGACAGTAAAGAAATTCTTCCTTATCTCCAGCCTGAAACAGTCTTGCAGTAGTTTATAACCTTTCAACCTCATCATCACTTGGGGTGCTCTGGTGAACAAACATTCCCTCAGATACTGGTGGTTACCCTGATAAACTTATAGGTGGCCATCAGATTACGCCTGAGCCTTCACTTTTCCAGGCTAAAGAGCCCCATAGCTCTCAGCCTGTCATCATAAGGTCTGTTCTCCTGACCTCTGATCATGTGCATGGCTCTTCTCTGGACTCTCTCAAGCTTCTCCACATCCTTTTTGAATTGTGGGACCCAAAACTGGATGCAGTACTCCAGCTGTGGTCTCACCAAGGCCAAGTACAATGGGAGAATGATGTCCTGGGATTTTCTTGAGAAGCAAGATGCAAGCCAGCTTTTGGTCACTTTACTAGCCACAGCAGTGCATTGAAGGCTCATGTTCATCTTTGATCAACCATGACTCCCAAGTTCCTTTCATCCATAGTGCTAGCCAGCGCAGCACTGCCGAGCCTATAAGGATGCTGCAGATTTTTGCTCCCAAGGTGGAGAACCTTGCATTTTTCAGTATTAAACACCATCAGATTCTTGTCCATCCATTTGCTGAGCCTATCTAGGTCAGCCTGGATCACCCTCCTGTCTTCAGGTGTGGATGCTTTGCCCCAAAGTTTGGTGTCATTGGCAAACTTGGCCAGTCCACTTCTGACTCCAATATCCACATCATTAATGAAGATGTCGAACAATATGGGTCTAAGGACAGAGCCTTGGGGGACCCCGACCCCACTGGTCTCAGGGCACCATGATGATTGACTTCCGTCAATTACCACCACGGAGCCAATTTCCCAACCAGTAGATCCTGGTGGGAAATTCATTTCTTTTGTCATATTTGCTAGGGTAAATGTTGTTGGAATTACTTTATAAGACAGCATTCTTTTTTCCTCCTAATGGCAACTGTCATTCTTAGAACAACAAGAATCAATTTGGCTGTTAAATACTTGCCTTTCCCCTCACTCAGTTTGGTAAGATCAAGCATAAGAGCATACTTGTTTTATCTTTGCTTCACTTGTATGGTATAGAAGTACATGCTATATAGCACTTAAGGGGAGCTGCTTGAGGGCCTTGGCACACCTTACACTTAATACACGTTTTCATTTAGATCATAGTAAGCATATGAGTTTGAATATTTTTGGAGCAGTCTCACAGCAATGCTTACTGTGACCTAAATAAAAACATGTCCTAAGCTCCAGAGCTGTTGGAAACTCCAGGGCATGGTGGTGTGCTGAAGAAGCTAGAACCAACAAACCATTATTTGTATGTCCCAGCCCTGCAACACACTGGAGCTATTTGAAGACTGCAATGCACTGGGGGCACTGAGACCAACAATCAGCTGTTTGTTTGTCGCAGCCCTCTCACCACACCAGAGCTGTTTCAAGACACTGGTGCAATGGGAAAGTGGGACCACAAGTCAGCTCTTATAGGTCCCAGTCCTGACATCCCATTAGAGTTTTCAAGGATCTCAGATACAATGCCAGTGCCAGGACCAACAAATAGATGTTTATTGGTCACAACACTGACAGTATAGTAGAGTTTTACTGCATTCTGTCCATGAAGCAGTCAAATATTACTTCAGCGTGTGTTAGGTAATATGATCTGGAGATAATCCTTGCTAGAGAAGCCCTATGCTCCACTATGATGGCAATTTTTACTGCTTGAACACTTGAATGCTAGCATTTTAAATGTGGTTAACACATGTTAATGCATACTTTCTAAAAAGGAAGTACAGGCACAGTGGTTTTCAACATTGTGCTTTAATTACTGGCAGCTACATTACATGCAACAGTGTGAATACATACCTATGCTGAATGGTCATCATAATAAGCTCTGTGAGGTTATTTGGCACATTTCCCACTGTTAATTTTAAAGCAAATTAATTTTGTCCTTAAGGGAAGTTTGTTCCCTTTACTACTGCCAGGCTAACAAGATCCTGGGGCTTTAACTTTTCCCTGATGAAACACAATTTAGCATTTTTTAGGTTTCCCTTTCTCTAGATTTTATTGTATTAATTTGAGCCTATGCCCCAAATCTAGCCATTTTGTACAGGTCAAGGCAGTGATTTACCACTAAATACTTTGCTACATGTTTCCCCCACTTTGGGAGTTGCTCATTTTCAGTTACATACCCATTTTAAAACTGACAAACTATTTGATCTGTTACCCAACTCACTATTCCAACAGCTCAGTACTCCTTCCGCAGGATTGTGCTGGTGGAGCAAAGAACATACACAGCAAGGACAAAACTCCCTCTCCAGAAAATACACTATAGATAGTAATCTTAAGTCCTTTTAAGGCTTTTAGGGGCCACAGATTTTTTTTAATATAGCACTTGGCCACATCTAGATGTGCAGGTGATTGTGGTTTCTGGCACTGCAAACCTCCTTGCAGCACCATAAGCAATACATCTAGAACATTAAAATGTGCCCCACATGACAAACTTTGCTACTGGGAAATCCTGGTAGCAAAAAACCAAAAAAGGTGTGAAAAACACAGTGAGGCTTATACAAGTGAATCATGTGCTGGCAGACACAGCTCTCAGAAGATGCTCTGGCTGCCAGCAAATCATATCCACTCCTTCAGTTGTCCCCTGGTTCCTCTAGCACACTGGGATCTAGGAGGGCAGAAAAAGGGCAGTTTGTTCCTGGAGGCAGGGCAGTTTTTTTCACAGTAAACACCTGTGCAGGGGTGTGCACTATGGCAAAATGTATCAGCACAAATTTGTGCCACTACTATTTTTTGCCCCTGAAAGCACACAGCCCTGTATATGGGAATGTGCCCCTTGAATTTTAACAATGGCTTTACCACAACAGGCGATGAGGAAAGAAGCTAGGATCTTTTATACATTATTTTGTTTTGCACAATTGCACAATTTGTTCCATTATTTGAAATGAAAGAACAGTGCCTGTACTTTCCGGGACGTCTATATCACGCCAGTTGATGACACATTTTATTTGTGTCATGGGAGATTAAGTAACACTCTGGATGCAAGACAAAACTAATATATTTTAGGACCAGGCTGTCATTCTTTCCTTGGAAAAAGTAATGGTTAGTTCCTTCTCAACCATGGCAACTGCAGAGCAGATCCTGCAATTCAAATTTGGCAAAAACAAGCACTCTTCCTCTACTTTAAGGGGCTATTTTATCACATACTGTTTTACCGCTTACTGCATCTTCCTACTACGCTAACGTTACTATACAGGTATCAGTATGCATATCTTCACTTCCTTATCCTGACAAGAGGATACATTCCCATAATCAAGAGCTGGTACAAAGCACTCATTATAATTCTAGTTAATTAAAAGTGATTATCTGACCTCAATGATATAAAATGGTTTGACAAACAAACTACAGAAGCTTGATATATTTCCAGGCCTCCAGTGCCTAATTACAAAACATAGAAATATTTCCAAGGACACTAATCTCAACTGCTCTTCTTGAACAGCTGTAAACAAGTACAGAAAAATAGAGAATCAAATTACAAGGATTTCAACTCACTTTGTAAAAAGCAATTGAAAAATGAGATCTAGCTCTCCCTGCCTTGTAAAACTCTGTGTTTTTTCTTAAAAATGGATGTGATGAACTACTACTGCACTCTCAGACTACTGAACCAGGCAGCACAGTTTAGGGAGGAGGTGAACAGCCCTCATTGTTGAAAGAACAGGTTAGGGACTACTTAAAAAAGCTGGTCCATGGGGCCAGATGAGATGCAACCTCGCTCGTGTGCTGAAGCAGTTGGCTGATGAGATTGCAGAGCCACTGGCCATCATCTTTGAAAACTCATGGTGGTCAAGAGAGATCCCATATAATTGGAAAAGGGAAAACATAGTGTCCATATTTAAGAAAGGGAAAAGGGAGGATCCAGGAAACTATAGACCAGTCAGTCTCACCTCAGCCCCTGGAAAAATCGTGGAGCAGATTCTCAAGGAATCTATTTGTAAGCACTTGGACAAGGAAAAGGTGATTGGGAACTGTCAGCATGGATTCACCAGGGGCAAGTCATGCCTGATCAACCTGATTGCCTTCTATGATGAGAGGACTAGCTCTGTGGATGTGGGGAGACCAGTGGATGTGGTATACCTTGATTTTAGCAAGGCTTTTGATACGGTCTCCCACAACATTTTTGCAGGCAAGCCAAGGAATTACAGACTGGATGAATAGACTTTGAGCAGATAGAAAAATGGCTGGAGCATTGGGTTCAGAGTGTAATAATCAGTGTCTAGTTGTTGTTGGCACTGGATTTGGACCCAATCCCTATACCTTTGTTCTGGGCAAGCACAATCCGCAGGCCAACCACAACACCTACCAGTTGATAATAGGTGAATTTATTGATACAGAGCAATAACAAAAAAGCAACAATACAAACAATCAAGCAATTCTATATCTATCAATCCTAGGGCTATCATCTGTCAAAGTATATCTGGTCAGGATGCAGGATCCTCTCTGAGGCTCTGTCTCTTAGGTGTCAGCAGTCTGGAGGTGAGATGCTGAGGCCCACAGCTCCCTTCCAGTGGGGTGCATGAGACAGGCTGCTGGTGTATGTCCTCTGTCCATGGTGGCCTCGGGATCTCTTCCTGGGGGATAGGGACAGGGATGGGGACCCCTCTCAGGAAGCAAAATGGGGAGGGACAGAGAGGGACTCTTTTGTTAATCTCAAACCTCTGCTGTCTTATTATCCTTCCCCCTTGATGGCTGCTGATGACTCTTCATCCATGGCTATCTCTGGTTTACTGTCTCTCTGTGGTCACATGTCCGTGAAGGCTTCTGGACTTTCTCCTAATTTAGTCTATTCCCCCAAAACTGAGACTGAGCCCTGATGCTGCTCTGGGGCCTTGTAGCTGGTGTCACTTATTTCATGTTATGAGGCAGTCTGGTACATACTTCCTTAGTTCCTAGGCTTTGTGTCCTTATTGTGTTAGACAACCCCTCTGCCTTGAAGGCTGTGATCTCATTCTATGGCATGCCCCACTCAATTCTTAGAATGTCCATTCATTGGCATTGTTGTACTTGACAGTCCAACTACTTTCAGGGCCTTGAGAAGCTGTGTGTGTCTCCCAAGCTCTTTAGAAATACATTTAACCCCTAATGCCCATCTTGACCCCTTATAATTCATACATCTATACCCATAAGCCAATTCCCCAAAACAGGCCTTTAAATACTGTTTGTAAGCCAAAAGTTGGCACCTGATATCAAGTAGAGTGCCCCAGGGGCTAATGCTGGTGCTTACTTTGTTCGATGTCTTTTTCATCTTCCAGGTCGCTGATGGAGTGCACCCTCAGCAAGTTTGCAGATGACACCAAGCTGGAGGGGGAGAGGGGTTGTAGATACACTGGAAGTTAGGGATAGGATTCAGAGAGACCTAGAAAAATTGGAGGATTGGGCCAAAAGGAATCTCATGAGGATCAACAAGGACAAGTGCAAAGCCCAGCAGAGGCCAACAAAAATAGTGAGGGGGATGGGGGAAATGACATCTGAGGAGATGCTGAGGGCACTGGGGTTATTTAGTGTAGAGAAGAGAAGAATGCGTAGGGATTTAATAGCAGCCTTCAAGTACCTGAACTGAGGTTCAAAAGAAGATGGAGATAGACTGTTCTGTGTGGTGGCAGATAACAATACAAGGAGCAAAGGTCTGAAGATGCAGCAAGGGAAGTTTAGGTTAGATATTAGGAAGAATTTTATCACTAAGAGGGTATACAATCCTACTAGGGGAAACGCTTTGCTGGACTTGGTGTTTGCTGGTGGGGTCTGCAGGTACAAGGTAACCTAGGGGATAGTGGCCATTGATTAATTGAATTCACTATCCAGCAAAGGGTGGGCAAACTAACCAGCAGGGCTGAAGTGCTAAACTTCAGAAATTCTAACTTCAATGTGCCCAGGAGATTAATTAGAGAGGCATTAAAGCTCAAGAGCATTGGCAAAATGGGGGTTGAAGAAGGGTGGTCATTCCTCAAGGGAGTGATCCTACGAGCACAGAAGGAGACAATCCCATTGCACATAAATGGGGCCACAGGCACCAAGAAATCCTGTTCTCTAAACAGGAAAGTCCAGGAAAGCCTAAAGGCAAAGAAAGAGGTACACAAGCTGTGGAAATAGGGGGTAGCTACCAAGGAAGAGTATACCTCTTTGGCTTGCATTTGATGGGAATCAGACAGGAAGGCCAAAGAACAATTAGAACTCAGGCTGGCAACAAAAATTAAGGACCACAAAAAGTCCTCCTTCAAGTATATAGGGGGAAAAAGGAAGGCACAGGGTAGCATAGGACCCCTACAGCACAAACTAGAGCAATTAGTGACAGAAAGGGTGGGACAAAGCTGAGCTCTTCAATGAGTTCTTTGCATCTATATTCCTAAAGACAAATCAAGACAAATCTCCCAACTGGATCATAGATAGACACAGGAGGGACATCAGCCCATCAGCTGTTAGTGCAGACGTAGTGAAGGGGCATTTGGAGGGGCTGGATATGTTCAAATCAGTGGGCCTGGATGAACTTCATCCAGGGGTGCTGAAGGAATTGGCTGGTGTCATAGCAGAGCTGCTGTCCTGGCTATTTGAGCACTCATGGTGCTCCAGTCAGAACCCAGAGAAATAGAAAAGGGCCAACTAGGTCCTTATTTTCAAGAAGGGGAGGATGGACGAACCTGGAAACTATAGGCCAGCTAGTCTCACCTATATACTTCGGAAAACTTTGGAAGAAATCATTAAGGATCACATTTGTGGGAGCCCTGCAGGGAAAATAATGCTGAAAGGAATTCAGCACAAGTTTATTGCAGATAGATCCTGCCTGACTAACCTTATTTCTTTTTATGACCAAGTCACAAAATGCTTAGACACAGGAGTTGAAGTAGATGTCATCTACCTAGACTTTAAGAAGGCCTTTGATAAGGTATAACATTCCATTCTTATAAATAAACTGACAGGCTGTGATATAGATGATTACACAGTCAGATGGGTGGCAAATTGGATTAGGATTTGCACCCAGAGAGTGATGGTGGATGGGTCAATATCAACCTGCAAAGATTCGGACAGTGGTGTCCTGCAAGGCTCAGTCCTTGGATCGGTGCTATTCAATATCTTCATCAGTGACTTGGACGAGGGTATAGAGAGCACCCTGTCCAAGTCTGCAGGTGATACCAAATTATGGGGCCAAGTTAACAAAGCAGAGGCTAGGGAATGAATTCAGGTGGATCTGGACAGGTTGGAAAAATGGGAAAAACAAAATAGGATGCAGTTCAACAAAGACAAGTGCACAGTGCTGCACCTGGGCAAAAAAACCCACCAACACACTTACAGGCTAGGAGATGAACTTCTCAGCATCACTGAAGCAGAAAGGGATCTTGGCATCATAGTTGACTCCAAGATTAACATGAGTCCCTCTATGTGGCACTGGTCAGACTGCAGTTGGAGTACTGCATCTAGTTTTGTGCACTGCACTTCAAGAGGGATGCGGAGAATATTAAGAGGGTTCAGAGGAGGGCCACTCGTATGGTCAGAGGTCTGCAGGCAAGGCCCTATGAAAAGAGACTGACGAACCTAGATTTCTTCAGCCTTCACTGAAGGCTGAGAGGTGATTTTGTGGCTGCCTATAAATTCATCAAGGAAGGAAAGCAGGAAATAGGAGATGCTCTATTTACTAGGGTAGCCCTGGACTAGCCAGGAACAATGGCCACAAATTGATTGAGAGTAGATTTATGTTGGACATTAGAAAAAACTTCTTCACAGTAAGGGTTTCCAGAATCTGGAATGGGCTTTCAAGGAAGGTGGTGCTTTCCCCTACTTTGGAGGTCTTTAAGAGGAGCTTAGCACCTGACTGGAGTCGTCTAGTCCTCTTTCCTGCCCAGGGCAGGGGGCTGGACTCAATGACCTACTAAGGTCCCAACCTATCCTAATTTCTATGAATCTATGAATTTAACTGAAGTGCAAAATGTCAAAGATTCTAATGCCAGAGATTACATTACATAAGGATGAATAATTGAGCCTGTAGGACACTTTTGTCATACATGTAAGATATTAACTAAAGTAATATTCTTTAAAATTTCACTCAGACACACACACACTCCTCAGCCTACATTAGGTCAATGATGTCCTTAAACCCTTTTTGTTTGTTTATTTGATGTAAGGAAAGTTGAACATTTTATTTAAAGTGACATAATTGTTCGCATTTGGAAAACTAAATCTGATTTTTAAGATGCCTCCAGCATGTTTCCCCTTAAATACTTAATGATTCCCAAATCTTTTCCTAATTCCAAGTTTCTTGGAGGTCAGTTACATTGTTTTCTTGTCAGTTACACTATGACAAAATGTGAAGAAGTGACAAGATGGGAACAACACTTAAAATTAGAGGTATGAAGAAAGTTTTGCTTAAAAATACATAGTAGTTTTCACTACTTAGAAGCAGGAATTTTGAGAAAAGTTCATGGAAAAAGGAATTCTACTTTATAGATACTATCCATGTACTTGGGCTACTGACATTCCTGGATATAGGAAAGCTGAACTGATTGACAGAACATTGAATTTAAGAATGAGTGGAGGTAACTTTACCTTTTCTATAGCTGTTTTTAATAGCAATAAAAAGTGGAGAGGGGAAGGGGTAAAATCAAGCAGGTGAAGGCACTACCATGGATAAAGACAAAAGGACACAGGTGTTATACTAGATAAATGTGTTTCACTTTTACTTACTCTATTGCCTACCTATAAGGTACGTATAAGGCATATAAGGTATTTTGCATAATCCAGCTCAAAAACAGGTAGGAAAAATAAATTACTTCAGCATCCATAGGGATGAACTTCATTCACACATACCTCGCATGTGCTACAAGCACGTCCCAAGCAGAAAATGATCCTAGAACAACCACTAGGTATGTCCATGGCAGCAACTGCTTAGTCATGTTTCTCAGGCTGGCACGTGAAAGCAGGGTGAGTACTCAGGGGCCCATGGAAAGACCAGATCACAGCACAGCAATACATTAACAACCAACAACAATTTTTATATATAATGTAATTAGATAAGGCAATAATAAAAAAAAGCTAGAAAGAAAAAGAGAAAGAGAACCTCAACTGCTAGTGCAGGATTTGGAATCAGTTATTGTTAGGGTAACTATATGGATTTTGGGGAGTGCTGGGTGTTCAGCTTAATATTTTTTTTCCCTGTGTCTCAGCAAAAGCTGCTGGTCACAAGGCTGGATGATATATTAAAAGTAACTAAGTTTGTTAATGCTTAAGTAAGCGGATTCTTAACAAAATGATAGGGTGCAAAGTGCATGATATGTTGAGTAAAAATAGGATACTGACCAAGGATTATCATTAGGGGAAAAAGCAGAAGTATGGCCTTGGAGATGGTGATGAAGTCAGCAAGAAAACTAGAAAGAATCAGCAAGAAACTGGAAGTAACCAAAAGAAGCGGAGGTCAAAGTCATACACATGCGCTCTTAGGAGAGAGGCATGTAAATGAATGAAATGCATAGGCAATATCATGCTATGGAAGCAAATACTAAACAGAGGTGGAGCTTGAGATGGTAGGAGAAATGGGTGGAACCAAAGCACATATCATAGTATCTAGGGTCAGAAGGGGCCTAAAGCAGACCATCTAGTCTGACCCCCCGTCAATGGCAGGAACGAGTGCCAGGGTCACAGGACCCCAGCCATGTACCTATCTAATCTACTCTTAAAGATGCCCAAGATAGGGGCAAGAACAACTTCCCTAGGAAGCTGGTTCCACATCCTAGCCACCCTAACTGTGAAGTAGTGTTTCCTAATGTCCAACCGAAACCTGCTCTCCAGTAAC
>JAGPOW010001331.1:985320-1005654 GCA_030014935.1 Caiman crocodilus | reverse complement strand
CTGCAAGCAGACCTGGATAGGTTGGACAAGTGGGCAGAAAACAACAGAATGCAGTTCAACAAGGAGAAATGCAAAGTGCTGCACCTAGGGAGGAAAAATATCCAGCATACCTACTGCCTAGGGAATGACCTGCTGGGTGGCACAGAATTGGAAAGGGATCTTGGAGTCCTAGTGGACTCCAAGATGAACATGAGTCAGCAGTGTAACGAAGCCATCAGAAAAGCTAATGGCACTTTATCATGCATCAGCAGATGCATGATGAATAGATCCAACAAGGTGATACTTCCCCTCTATCGGGCACTGGTCAGACCGCAGTTGGAGTAGTGCATGCAATTCTGGGCACCGCACTTCAAGAGGGATGCAGATAACGTGGAGAGAGTCCAGAGAAGGGCCACTCATATGGTTAAGGGCTTGCAGGCCAAGCCCTATGAAGAGAGACTAGAGAACCTGGACCTTTTCAGCCTCTGCAAGAGAAGGTTGAGAGGCAACCTTGTGGCTGCCTATAAGTTCATCACGGGGGCACAAAAGGGAATTGGTGAGGTTTTATTCACCAAGGCACCCCTGGGGGTTACAAGAAATAATGGCCACAAGCTAGCAGAGAGCAGATTTATACTGGACATTAAGAACTTCTTCACAGTTAGAGTGGCCAAGGTCTGGAATGGGCTCCCAAAGGAGATGGTGCACTCCCCTACCCTGGGGGTCTTCAAGAGGAGGTTGGATATGCATCTAGCTGTGGTATCCTAGACACAGCACTCTTTCCTGCCTATGCAGGGGGTCGGACTCAATGATCTATTGAGGTCCCTTCCTACCCTAACATCTATGAATCTATGAATCTCCAAGATCTTATTTCTGCTTTATCTTCTGATAGCTGGTGGGCTGTATCCTGTTCGCCTTACACAATGAGTTATATATCTGACAACACTGTGATATTGTTAGAAAAATGCTTGCCTAAGTGTCTTGCAATGTTACTTTTAATATATCATTCTGCCTTGTGGTTAGCAGCTTTGCTGGGCCACAGGCTATATCCTTGTATTCAGCTGCAAACTCAATGTTCCCCAAGATCTAAATGCTGTCACCCTAACAAGCATATGTTTAAGATATGAGACAGAGATACAAGGAACACAGATAGCTATAATAATAGTTAAGAACAGATTGACTTTTATTTGTAAAGTTTAGGATTTTGAATCCAAAAAATATGACAAAGCCAGTAGGGAAATACAAATCACCCAAGTGAGGGACTAACATTAGAGGGATGGGGGTGAGGCGGAGAACACAACTAGGTTACAGAAAATACAATATTAGCCAACTAAGCCCAGAGGTGGGGGAAATGGGGGTGGGGGAAGGGGAGGGAGGGGTTCACGACGCTGAGAGAGAAAGAAGATAGATACACACAAACCCCAATTATCAAGAGATAATCAAAGTTTCTCACTTATGTTCTCCAACTATGAGACTGATCAGAGAACAGACTGGACATATGTGTCAGCCTTGCTACAAGGCTCCCCATTTTGAAATACAAAACTCACCACTGTCTGCTAGTTGGTGTGCTCAATGCAAACCCTTTCAGCTGGCCACTATTTATGTGTATCCATGCCAAATGATCATTAATTACTCCTCTCAGCCATGTAGGCTTTGATCCCATCTTAGGTGGAGATAGCCTTTGACTCTTCAGACAAAGTGGGGGAAGTGAACTGAGGCAACCGCCTTGGGTCCTGCACTTTGTGGGGCCCTGCACAGCCAGGCAGAGTGGATGCAGTGATTCTGCCAGGTTCACATCCAGACTCTCACTACCCCTTCCCCCACCCCATTGCCTACGTCACTGCTGCAGATGGTGGTGGCTGCTTATTCGGGTCCAGGGGACATGGCATTGGGGCAGGGGTGGGGCCCTGCATGGGCTGATTTTTCCCACCCTGTTCACGTCAATTCTGAACATACCACATGAGAAATAGTTGTGTAAGGTTGGAGGGACAGGGATTAGAATAACTTGAAAGTGAGTAATGAGACAACCATGAGTAACATTAAAATATCAAGTATAAGACTGGAAAGTAAAGTATTAGCAGAATTCCTTAAGGTTAAATCTTGGCACTGTCTATTTTTCATTAATGACTTTGGCACAACAAGAATATACTGACAGCATTTATTGATACGTCAAGCACATGCTCTATAGAAAGAAGTATCAGGATATCATGGAAAAAGAACTTAATTATATGGTGAATGGGAATAATAGAACGGGATAAGTTTGAATGTTAAAAAACACAAATCTATGCACTTACATGCCAATAAATTAAGGTTGCTACATGTAGGAATCACAGTTAAATTAACTGAGAAAAGCAGCATGAGGATGAATAGTTATTCTGGAATTGACTAAAGAATGGAAAGTGTGATGCAACATTGAAGCTGACAAATGTGATCTTAAGACATTCAGTACTCCCAGAAAAGATAAGAAAATGTTAATGGCATTATTTAGGGAAATACCTGGAATACTGGATATGTCCTTACATGCATTTGACCTGAGATCAGTTTATTTTCAAGTAAACTACTTGTGAGTAAATGCTTCCGGATAGGGGGTCTACACATGCAGGAACAAGGTAGTAGATTTCCACTCAGGGGCAATTTTCCATGGATTGGCTTTTATTCTGTGATAGGGTGCTATTAGAGCTGGAACAACTCCTCACTCTCAGGCTCACACTTCTCCCCTGCTGATATACATCTCACCCACCATTTCTTAATAAATTTATTGGAGGCTGGAGAAAAATTGAGTCCTGGGAAGACTTTTCTTAGGGTGATATTCTCTCCAGTCCTGAGCTCTTTACTTCATTAATCCATCACCAAACATGAAGTGTATTTTGTCCAGGGCTCCTCCACCCCTTCACCCTGGTCCATCACTCACCCCAATGAGCTCTTCAGTACCAGCTGTCCCACAGGTAGAAAGACTCTGTCTATCTTACAATACATCACCAATGAGCCCCAATCAGGGACAGCTGACAGTTCTGCTCAGCATGTTGTACACATAATAAAACCAATGTAAACTGAAAATAGATTAAACAGCCCAGTGAATGCCTACTCATTTTTTTTCACAAGCCCTCTATTTATGTGGATCCTCTTCTCTCAGAGGACCACCATACATTTGATTTATTCCTTTGTACCCCCAGTCAGATGCATTCTCTTACCAAGTAACCATGATGCTTCTGCTGCCAGTGGAAGCAAGGAGGTGGGTGCAGTACCTGATGTCCCTGCACCACCTCCCCTAACTCCAGAAATAGGCACCAGCAGCAGAATCACTGTCTCCTCCACCCCAATGTCACCTCCTAGCATGAGCCTCTCACTGCCATAGGAAGAGCTGGAGCTGGAACCAGGGACCTGAGTGCCCTGGCTCAAGCAATTCTGGGGACTGAGGGGTAATCAGAATTTATGCTCCACACCCCTCAAAGTTCCCCTAGACCCAGGTCTCCTTCTCTGGAAAACAGCAACTCAGAGGAGGCTGAGGTAGTGGAGGCTCAGGCAAGTGGCTCAGCTGAGTCAGCTCTTCCTTCTGTTGTGCCTCAGCCTGCTGAACAGGGGGATAAGGCAATATCCCCACCCTCAACCCAGAAGCAGGTGAATAGCATAGTATGGGAGCATTTTCAGCTGGCAGATGATCCCATGTTTCCTATCCACCAGCACTGTCAAAGGCAGATCAGTCAGGGAAACAAAGTGAAACACTTCACCACTATGACACTGCTGCATCTCAAGAAGCAGCATCCACTTGCTCTTCTTCCTGCTCAGCCTGGCACCAGTGCAAATGTGCCCCAAAGGAAGTCTCCCTCTCACTCCAGAGCCCCTGTCCCTCCAAAGCAGGCTACACTGAAGTGGTGGGGGAAAGCTGCAGACAGAGGGGGGCGCATTCCCAAAATAAGCAAGTTCCCCCAGAGCATTAGGGAGATGCTTGCTTCGGATAGCCAACCCTGCTCCCTTGTTGATTGGCTAAGGTTCAGGCTGCTCATGGCACTTGTGGCCCCATCTTACCAAGTGCCTGCATGCACCATCTTTAGCAGGAGGGTTGTGCCCTCTCTGTATGAGGCATTGAGGGAGTTCTTGAGGGAAGAGCTGCACAAGCCAGGACCACAGGTAGCCTTGTACTTCACCTCAGACATCTGGAGTAGCCGGGGTGGTGATCACACCTACCTCTCCCTCACAGGGCACTGATACAATCAGTCAGGCCTTTGGTGAACTCTCCTCCAAGCCAAGATGCTAGATGAGTCCTACACAGCAAGGGAAATCATGGTGCCCATGAACCACATGGTGCAAGGGTGGCTCATTGGGCAGGCCGAGCTCACCCATTGATTCATGGTTACTGACAAGAAGGCCAATATGGTCAAGGTTGTCTGTGATGCCAAGTTAGTTAGCATCCACTGTGTGGCACACAGACTGCACCTCATAGTCAGGGATGCCTTTTAGGGAGACAGGGCTGCCGATGCTGGCACTGCCACTGCTAACGCCACAAGCCAGCTGATTTCAAACTGCAGGCTGGTGGTAGGCTACTTCCACCACAGCATCAAGCAGGGCAAGATGGTGCAGGAAAAACAGGCAGAGCTGAACATCCTGCAGCACGAAATCACATGGGATGTGGAGACACAGTGGAACTCCACATACCTGATGCTCGAAAGGCTCATGGAGCAACAGAAGGCCATCCATGAGATGGCTTTAGTTGGGGAGATCGGAATCAGTGACCCCCTGAACAGGGATGAGTGGGGTACCATCTCCCAGATCTTGGTGTTCCTCGAAGCCCTTCCTCAAAGCCACCAAGACCCTTAGTGCTGGCAATGCCCTCCTCATCCAGGTGACCCCTGTAGTGAGGGAACTTAAGAACCAAATGGAGAGCTTCCATGGGATCAATGGTCCTGGCTGGGGCAGGCTGCTGTCACCAGATGTGCAGGCACTGGTGAGGCAGCTGAAGGAAGTCATCAAGAGATAGTGGATCCTTTTTGGTCCAGTACGGTCCACATGCAGTACCAAGCCCTCGATCACAGGAAACTGGTGCTGGTCAACAAAGTCAGGGAGGCCAAAGGGCAGAGGTGAGGGGATATGAAAGCCTCTGCACTGTCATGTTGTGCAGAGGCCCCAGTGTCAGGAAGGATGCACCTGAACATACACACAGTGTCACCCACCCATGTCATGAGTTTTCCCTGGCTATGGCCAGAGGTGCAGACCTCCAGAACCCAGACTCCCTCTGCACCTATCTCCTTGACAGGTGGCAGGCTTCATGGCTGCAGAAGGACCTATCAGGCCTGCAGTAATTTTTTTCAACCATCTGTGCCCTCAAAGAGAAACAATTGCACAAGTACCCATGTCACAAGTTTTTTCCTGTTAGCAGCCAGAGGTGCAGGGCCCCAGAATCCAGACTCTTCCTGCATATATCTCCTTGACAGCTGGCTTTGTGGCTGCATCAGGGCCTAGCATGCCTGCAGATTTCACCCTATGTGCCTCAATACACACACAGTGTCACCTATGTCGTGAATTTTGCTGGTCAGCAGTTTGAGGTGCAGTTTTCCAGAAGCCCCTGAACCCATCTCCTTGAAACTTAGAGGGCTTTGTGACCTCAGCAAGCACTACCATTTCTGCAGCTTTCACCCCACTGTGGCTTAACACACACAGAGGACATGAGTTTTGCTTTCAGGATTTTAAGGTGCAGTTTCCCAGTAATCCCTGCACCTATCACCTACAAAAGTAGGAGACTTCATGTGTTCATCAAAGGCTACCAATCACACAAGTTTTATCTGAATCAGTCAGAAAACAATAAAGTTATAGATATTTCATTGATTCCCCATTATACTTTATGGCCAATCTCCAAATCTACCGAAGCCAATTTTGCCGAATCAAATAGGAAAAGTGATTCAAAGCTCCAAACCAAATTGCTGGCATCCAAATGGACCAAATCCAAATTGATTAGTTGCCTATTCACACAGGCCTATTCACTGTTGTTAATGCCTCAGTTGTAGCAGAGAGTTCAATGCTGGACCCCCTTTTTCTAAAAAGTAAAGAAACTGGAGCTATTAGACAGGTAAGGCATGCAATAAAAGGTTGATGAATTAATCTGGAGAACAAGAGATAGGAAGGGGGGAGAAAAAAAAACAATAGTTTTCTAAATGATGCCATAAAGAGTGAAAATGTTATCCTTACTGTAACAGGAGGGCAGTCAGGGTCGCTGTGCTCTCCCCTGCCGCCTCCTTTCCCATGTCAAGTTGCCGACTGGCATCGTTCAATTCTCGCCCACCACTATTTTGATCTAATGATCTAATTAGATTTTATACACACACACACACACACACACACACACACACACACACACATGCTGCTGCAAGATGAAGAAACCCCAGTAGGCTTCAGTGGGGTTATAGCCAGGGGGCTTCTGCTTGTGTTATAACCCAGGGGTTTGTGTTTGAGTTGCTATTTGTTACACTGGTGGTTTGGATGAGGCTAAGAGGGGATGGAGAAGGCCTCATAGGGGACCCACAACATTGTAGGAATCCCAGTGCCAGCAAGCGCGCAGCATTTGGGGTGCACAGACCCCAGCCCCAGAGAGGGGCAGTTGAGAAGCCCCAGAGTAGGAGGCATTGCAGAGAAGCCCCAGTGAGGGCGTAGTGAGCCCTGGAGAAGGAGGCAGCATTGTGGTGAGCCCCAGGAAAGGGGACAGTGCTTGAGAAGGCCCCAGAGAGAGGGCAGCATTACTGAGAAGGCCCCGGGGAGCCCAAACACCAGAGAGGGTGTGGAGACAGAAAAAGAGACAGAACAATGTCCATTACACCTGCAAGGCTTGGGGTGTGGTACAGGGGTGGTAGGAGCCACCCCATAGCCCATAAGGCTAGAACGTACGGAACACTCACTCCCATAGAGGAACTGGATAACCGTGGAACAGAAGACAAAAGGCAGCCTCCCTATAATATCTATCTATCTATCTATCTATCTATCTATCTAGATCGATAGATATAGATATATATCCATCTACTCTCTCTCTCTCTCTCTCTCTCTCTCTCTATATATATATATATTATTTCAGAGTCAAATGTTGCTGAGTTTTGTTCCAACTGGATTTTTTTTAGATTAAAATGCCTGAATTAAAGAGGCTGGAAAAATAATTTTATATTTTCTCTGCCTATCTATAAAGAAAAAATGTCTTTGGATATCATTCAGTTGACTCTTTTCACCCACCATATGTTAAATGACATACCCTAGAGTGCAGATAATATTGCTCCTTGGAAAAAGAAAACTGAAACTTGACTGCAATGAAACTGAAATTTATGTTAACTTCAGGTAGAGCCATATGTCCTTCTCACTCTAGCAAAAGTCTACGATTTTGATTTTTTGGTATACATTTATTAGTGGAGCCAACAGCTTTAAGTATGCCCATCTAAGTATCAGGAACCATATTCTTCTGCAGTGGCTTTACCCAATGACCTGAGCAGTGATCAACCCCAACTTTGCAGTTCTAGGCTTCTTACTAAGGGTCATATTATTTTTTAAGTTAGATGCCCTAGGCAAACATTAAGCATTCTATTTTTTTTTTTACCTAGATTTTAACATAGTCACTAGTCTCCATATATTTAAAACAAACAAACATGCTAGTGTGATCATTGGTATTGTCTTTTGTTTGTTGTTCTCTCATGTTTATAAGTTTGGATAACATATTTGTACCTTATGCTCTGTGGCACTAGTGGACTAGTGGACTGAAAGGTTTTTATCACCTACTGAAATTCTCTTACTCACAGGACACAAGACATGCTATAGTACAACTGATTAAAATAATAAAAGCAGTGACACAAGAAATGATGGAAAACAGAAGGGATTTTGATTCTCTCACTGTGGGGGTGCATGGGATGCCCCTCAACTGGAGTGTGTGGGGCTCCTAGTCATGGGAGCTTGTTTCTTGTTAGTGCTGGGGGAGCCTGGGATTGGGCTTCCCCTGCAGTAGCAGGAAAATGAAATGGGATCTAACACATGAACCCACAATCATGCTTCCTGCCATCCACATGTCACATAGCAGGAAGCTTGACTCAAAAATGGTACATTGCAGCTCATCTCACTTTTCCCTGATTATTGTCCCTGAATTCCCCTCTACAGAAACCTCCTTGAGCTTTCAACATTGAAATTAATTCAAGTCATTCTTTTTGCACAATATTTGGACTTCAAAAGGTCACTCACTAGCACTGGCTTTCTGAAGTTCCCAAACACCAACAGCCTCCTAAACACCAGATGTAACAGTGGCTAGAAGCCACCTGAATACCACGTCTCAGAAGGTTGGTGATGTGAAACAAGTATATACCCTCCTATTGAATTTACTACCATTTTGAGAGAAACAAGGCTTGATACATTCCCTATAAATAAAGAGTTTAATCAAAGAAATACTTTATTACAACAAATTTTCCTTTGAAATGGAGCTGTAAAATCTCCACTACAACAGGGAATGAGGTGCAGAATAAGTGGCTCAGTAATTAGGTAGCATGGCAGAGTGTTCCTTCCAGCCCAGTGCCAATTGCAATGCTGGTAGCACAGCAGCAGTACTGTAGAACAAACTCAGGCTGGAGAATAGGAATCCTGCTTCAGGAGTTAGGCCAATTTGGGCAACTAATGGAGGACACCTGCAGCTGGCCAAAGGAAGGCCCTATAACTCCCAGGGGAATGACTTAGTGGCTGTATAAGCCAAGACTAAGTTTGGGGAGGCAGTCTAGCCCTGCAGGCTGGAGAGGAGAGAGTTCCTAAGCAGAGATGGACTGTTGGGCTGACTGCTGAGCTAACATGGGGTACTGCTAGTGAGCAGAGATGTATTGCTAGGGAAAATGACCAAGGTAGATCCAGGTTTGAGTTGCTCCACCAAAAAGCTGAGATATAAGTTCAGACCCAGTTTGTAGCTGTGTGTGTTACAGTCAGCAGGCTTTTTGTTTACAGTTTATACCAATAGTTTGAGCCAGGACTAGAAGCAGAGGAAGGAGGTCCCATTTGAGTTCCTAAGAGTACAAGAATATTTGGAAACTTTGAGGTGAATCGCAAACCCTGGAGGGGGCCAACTGATTGACCTGCCAGAACCAAGCAAAGCAAAGAGAGAGAAGGGTCACCTGGGCTGACACAAGTGAGGGGCAGAGAGAGAGGGAGGGTATTTCATCACACCTCAACACCTCCCCTTCCCCCCACACATTTTCTTTTTGAAAGCTTATTCCCATAGCTTTTCAGGGCTGTAGGCACTGGCATCTCTACAGTTAGTAACATTTTTCATTACCTAAAGAAAACCAAATAAGCCATACAACTAGAATGACAGTAAACATAAAGTACAAGGAAAATTTGGGTTTTTCATGTGCCGGAGCACTTCAGAATGGTCCTGTGTTCTCTTGTCTGTCACCCAGAGTCTCTTCTGGACAGTAATTCTGCCACCACATTCTGGCATTCCTTTATGTGTTCCACTTTTGTGTTGAGTTCCTGAAGCTGCAATGCCCACTTTTGAAGTTTATCATCGTATTCTGCATTGTCTGCAGTCATTGAAGTGGGGCATGGTCTTTTAGGACTGCTGTCCCCACAAATAGGGACTCAGCTTCTTCAGCACCCGGATGATTGCCAAACACTCCTCCTGCACAGAAGATAGGTTCCATTTATGGACCTCCCAATCAGCATACAGGACTTACTCCTGTTCCTCAGAGTTCCTCCTGTTCCATTGGCAGAGGAAATACAAAGTATGGCATCATTCCTGTCATAGTCCCTATATAGTCTAGTGCCCTCAAAATTGGCTGTCTGATCAGGGCAGCTTTCAAGGTGTCAAATGCCTGTTGATATTCTAGTGCCCAGCTTACCTGATCAGGGTGTGCCTGGCTTGTTAGCTCACACAGGGGAGCAGCTATTGTACAAAAGGAGGGGAAAAATCTTCTCTAAAACCCGGCCAGGCCAAGGAATGCTCTGACCTGCTTCTTTGTGGTCATGGCCAATCTTTAATGACCTCAATCTTATCCCACATTAGAGTTGTAACAAAGCGCTGAATCCGATCCCTGCTAAGAGTGAAAATAAGGGTGAAACTAAGACACAGATGAACAAGAGAATGAAGGTACACACACAGGGGATAATGATTGCTGCCAGACATAAAAAGAAGGGCAAGACACCAGACATTGCCCTTGGGGCATTTGAAAGAAGAAGACGAAGGAGATGTGCTTCTCAGCTAAATTACCTGGACCTTGAAAAACACCACAAACAGAAGCAAGAAGAGATGACCTTGGTCTGGTAAGTGCTGGAGGAACCCCTTATCACAAGAGTAAGCAGCTGGAGATCAGCCAGCAACACCTCAGGGAGCGGGGGAGATGGGAACTCTGGACACTCAGACTCCTGAGGTAACTGATCAGTGAGAATAGTTCAGAGCTGCCGTTATCAAAAGGAAAAGGAGCAATGCACAAGCTCCATCTGGAACCACAGGAACCAACAGCCATCCAGGAAGATCACTCTAGGGTGTTTGAAGAAGAAAGAGAGGTTCAAACCCCAGGGACCAGGCTCCAGGGGTGACCAACATAGCCAGAATGTCAAAACCCCCCGCAGTGAATGGAGAAGCAGCTGAAAGACTGCTGTATATCAAAGCCATCCTACAGCTCCATGTTAATGAGGCAAACAAACAGACTGTAACATTGCTCAATAAAGCCAGCACTTATTAGGAATTCTACTAGCATCCTTTACCACTCACCTCAAGGTCTTAACGTCAAATTTATTTCCATCTTTATAATCATGGCAGGTGAATCATTGACAAGAGAGGAGGCAGACAGCAGACACCCTCCCACAGGAGTGATCATGCCTCCACCCACATGGTGTCCCAAATACACCACTTCAGGCAATACCAACTGACATTTTTTTTGCTTTCAGTGATAGCCCAGCCAGTTTAATTTTTCCAGCACAGTGGCTAGATTAATCAGGTTCAAATCAAAGTCCTGGCTGAAGATGGCCATGTCATCAACGTAGGCTGATAAACTTGACTTGTCCCAGGGTGTCAAGCAGGGAGTCTATCCATAGCATCAGGAGTGGTGATCGCATTCAGCTTCCTGTAATATACACAGAACCTGATAAACACATCCTACCTTTGGACAAGCACCACAGGGCTTGACCAGGGACTCAATGGCTGAATCACTTCTAAACCTAGCATGTCAGTGACCTCATGTCTTATCTCCTCCAGCACCTTCCCATTGACAAGGTGGGTCATTGAAACCTCCCAATCAGCATACAGGACTTACTCCTGTTCCTCAGAGTTCCTCCTGTTCCATTGGCAGAGGAAATACAAAGTATGGCATCATTCCTGTCATAGTAAGGTTTGAGCATATTTACATGTACCACCTTAGGCTTTTTACCTGTCTTATTCATGGTAACAATAGAAGTCATGTCATCCAGCTTGTTCTGAATAGTATAAGGGCCTTCCCACGCTGCCTGAAGCTTGTCCTACTTTAATAGCAGGAAAATCATAACCTTATCCCCTGGCCCAAAGGTACACAAGCAATTCCTCTTGTACCAGACATTCTGCTTCTCCTGGGCCTGGGCTAGGGACTCTTGAACCACCTTCATCATTCCAACCAGCTTCTGGTGAAAGTTTAGCGCTTACTCTACCACCAATATTTTAGAAGATGAGATCTTTCCTTCCCACTCCTCTTTCACAAGATTGAGAGGGCCCCTAACATGCCTCCCAAACATCAACTCAAAGGGCAAGAACCCAGTAGATTCCTGGGGTACCTCCCTGTAAGCAAAGAGCAGATGTGGAAGCTTCTCATCCGAGTTGCTGGGGTCAGAGTCCATATAAACTCTCAGCATGCCCTCCAGGGTTCCAGTGAACCTTTCTACTAGCCCACTGGTCTGTGGGTGATAGGCTAGAGTCTTGAGTTTAACCCCACAGTACTTCCACAGGCACTCCTCACCTCTGTCAGGAAGTTCCTACCCCTGTCAGGCAAGATATTGGAGAAGAAACCCAGCTGGAAAAAGAGCTTTGTTAGGCTCATGGGAGCCTCTATGGAGGCTAAGACATTGTCTCTGGGTACCACGTCGTGAAATCCACAAGAGTTAAAATATATTTCTTCCCTAAGTTTTATGCCTCAGAGGGTCAGTCCACAATGTCTATCCCCACTCTTTGGAAGGCCTGATCAAAGATAAGGAGGGACCACAGGGAGGCTTTTCTCTTATCCCCACTGTTGCCCATCTGCTGGTGTGTCTCACAAAATCTGCAATAATCCATCATATTCTGGGTTAGTGTGAGCTAATAAAAGTTTGCAGGCAGCTACTGGTGTGTCTGGCCCATGCTCAGGTGTCCAGCACAGGGTAGATCATGAGCCATGGCAAGCAGCTTCCACCTAAATTTATGTGGTACCACTTGCTGGTGATAGGGCTTCCAGGACAAGCCATGATTCCTAGGCACCCTTAACTAATAAAGGAGTTCCTTATCCCACACTACCTGTTCTGTCTTATCTCGGGTTAACTCTGCTTCTTGCTTCTGGGACATCTGTTGGAGTTCCTCCAAGCTGGGGTCTGCTCAATCCTCCAGCTTAAACTCCTCCTGCCCAGCTATGCAATCAGCTATGAGCTCTGGTGCTTCTATAAGAGCTCCTTCCTCCACAGGGGGTTTCTCTAATTCCTCCCCATGAGCCTCTGCTTCCTCTGCCACTATGACTGGACCCCTCTCTGGGGTCATCTCTTAGCTTGTCCATGGGGATGTTGGCTCCCTCAGCAGCCAGCTGGCTGCCACAGTTAGGGAGGTTCTCTTTTCTTGTCCCTCTTACCCCCCTAGCCAACTGGGGTGTCTGTCTCTGGGAGGATTATCCATCTACTGTCTCTGCTTTCTTGCTCTGACTGTGAATAACTCTATTAATGCAAAGGAGTTTTATAATATTCCCCCATGCTGCACTTAGATGCTCAGGTTCCATAATATCCCTCCCTACTAGCAGGGGGGCAGAAGCATTCCTCATCACTACTGTCTCCAGGCACATTTCCCAGCCCCTCCACTTGAGGGGAGACATGCTACCTGTACTTCAAATGGTTGGTGTCCCACTCCTTCTATGATAAGGGTCTTTCCAGGGATTATATCTGAGGGAGATATGAGATTGGCATTAATCAATGACACACACTGGCCCATAAGTCCATTTCCCTGATGATGGTTGCCCCATGTACTTTGACCACCTCCTCCCTGTGGGAGGCCATCACCTCATCTGAGTTTATAATTCTAAAGGTAAAGGTATGCCCCTCAGAGTGGCTCAGGGTTCCCTCCTATTCAAGCACAGCTGTTGCTTGGTTGATAGGCTTCCTGGGGTTGCCAGACTCCCTGCAGTTGAAGCACCCCTTCCTATCCAATCTGCATGGATCAAACTAATCCAGGATAACCCTGTGTTCTGCAGGGAGGACCCCAAACTCTTGTTTCAGGACTAGTTCTCCCTTCCCACCCTGTCCCTTTTGGAACCCTTTCTGGTCCTCCCCAAAGTGAGGAAGCCTTCTATCTAACTCCTCCCAATTTAGCAACAGCTGATCAGCAATGCCAACAGCCTCACTGGCTGATTTGGGCTCCTTATCCCTGTCTAGATGCTTAAGCTCCTGAGGACACCTTAAATAGCACTTGTCTAGCACCATAAGGCCCAGCATCCTATCTCTGGTGTAAGCTTTGGCTCCCTCCACTTATTTAAGGAAGAATTCCCACAACTGGGCCACAAATTCATCCATAGACTTTCCCTACTGTGGCATATGTCAAGAAACACTGTATCCACCTCCATAGAGTGAATCTGTGACTTGCCCATATTGCCCTGGGGGGGTCAGGTCAACTCTTAGGATATCAATATTCTGCTGTTAGACAGGAGGGTGTGACACAATTGCACATATACAAAACATACACAAATCAATTAGGCACATACACATGCGCACACACTACCAGCTCAGGCACATACACATCCAAACCAGCCTAGGAACATGCATACTTATCACCAATTCAAGCACATACACTATACACCCCAAAAGTTAGACACAGATCACTAATTCATATATCATGCACACAATGCCATATCTATATATGTATGTGTGTATACATACACACACACACATTCAAAATAACCAGTCTAGGTTCATGCACACCTATCAGCAGTTTAAGCCCATACATGCTACACATGCCACATTTAGACAGAATCAGTTACCAGTTATCAACACCTGCACATCCAATACACATACATGGATTACTAATTCATATACCACACACACACACAATGATATCTAGATATGTATATATATGTGTATTCACTAATTCACACACATACCACCCACCTACACACACACACACAAAGGTGAGTTCCTAAGTTGTGTGTTGTGATGTCTATGCATGCGCTTGGGGTACTTGGGATACCTGGAGAAAGGTTAAGGTAAGAAAGTAGAAGTGTACAGAGTTAAAGTTACTGGAAATGAAAGTCACCAGAACTGGGATTAGAACCAGTAGATTAGAGGGGCCTGGGTTGAGGAACTGAGGCTCCGGGGTAACTTGAGGTTAATTGATCTTAATTGATTAGGAGACAATGCCCAAAGCCTGCAGAACAGGGAAGTATGCCTGCAGAGTCTGGGTTTGGAGCCAGAGCTGCTGGGGAGTTGACAAGGTAGGTGCTAGACAGGGAAAGTGAGACTAAGGGAAAATGTGTTAAAGAGTGGCTCTGGGCGTGGGGGAGCCAGAGGATGGCTCCAGGGCAGCTAGAGAAGTTTGGGAAGCTGCGGGGGGGGAGCCTGAAACCAGAGAGATGGACAGCAGAAAATCACAGAAAAAGCTGCAGGAGAGACTGAAAGGTGGCAGGGACAGTGGAAAAGCAGAGAAAGTCACAGGGAAAAGGCAGTAGGAAATGAGAGATCAGAAAACTAGTGGATAGGGGTTGGAGCTGGAATTGAGAGAGAGAGAATGAGGCTGGAATTTAAGATAAGGAAAGGACTGGGATTCAGTAAAACATGACCCAGCTCAGGGTTGCAAATGACAGTGATTTTATTTAACAGGGGAGCTGGTGGCACAATGCCAAGTGAGGCTTGATGTAGGGGCTGAAATCCACTGATGTCCAGGAGGAGAGAGACAGAGAGAGAAAGAGAGAGTCCAAATTGTAGGAGGAGGTGTGCAGGTAATATCTACCTATCCCAGGCTGGAAGTTGATCCTCTATGGCCAGTCGGGGTCTCTTTCAGCTTGGTGTTGTCCAGAGGGGGTCACTGGCAGGGCCGCTGGGGTGGATAGGTGATGTGAAGCTGGTCTGGTCTAGGTGGAAATGGTGTTCCCACTGGTTCTGTCTTCACTGTCCCTTTTTATAGGGATAGGGAGTGTGTGACCCTAGTGACAGGAGGCATGACCAGGAAAGGGTTAGCCCTTGATATACTGAGCATGTGTGCTCCATGCAGGGATGTGCAGTTTCGGGTGTCTGTAATGGTGGGGTAGAGTTGCTTGTTCTGCAGGGTCTTTTGTTTTTCAAATGCTGGTCTTGTCTCTGTTCCTGGATGAGGTCTGTGGTTCTTGGGTGAATCAATGTGAGGTGATGGCCCAGCAATTACAGGCCATTCAGTAGAGGCCTGCTACAATTGTATTTCAATCATTGTCAGTCATTCTCATTCATCGGGGAACCAATTTACATGGGGTTCTAGAGGAGGAGCTCGATGAACAGGTTGTCACCCTGGGTGAATTGTGGGGGACCTGGAAGCAGACACCAGCCTCCAGGCCTGGAGGAGTTCCTGGTAGAAATCTGGCAGTCCTTACAGGTCCTTCAGGGAGAAGGCCCACAAGTTGAATTGCTGCCAGTCATATCAGAACCCCCAGAAGTGGCAGAGGGAAGAGCACCCCAGGTGGCCCCATGCTGCTTGGCTGCTAACGCTATAGCAGTTGCTGAAGGGCCTGAAGGCAGAAAGCCAAGACCTGGCTGTGCAGGCAAACAGGGTCCTGGCCAGCCTCCCACTAGGGGAGGTTCAGCACCTCTTCAGGAACTCAGTGCTATCTCAGACAGAAAAACTCCAGCGCTTGTCTCTGGAGTCCCACCAGGACCTCGGGGGCACTGGCAGGGTGTGTAAGTGGTGCCAGAACATGGACAGGAACAGCTGGTTCAGCACCAGCACTCTTCCATGCAAGGAGAAACATCTCAGGAGTCCTGCCCATACCTGGAGCCATTCCACCACCCTTGTCTCCAGCTGGTGCCAGTTCTCTGGCAGGGAAGGCTCTGTGGGGGACAGGTAGACCCCAAGTACAGCAGCAGGCCTATGCTCCAGTGGATCCCCTGGAGCACAGGTATGAGTGAGCCCACCTGCCACCCATCACCCACCACCAAGCCAAAGCTCTTGACCCAACTGATCCAGGCAAAGGAGGCTGCTGAGTACAATGCCTGGCAGGCCTCCACCTGTGCCAGGTCACCTGAGTCCTGGACCATGAGCAGACATCATCAGCATATGCTGACAGGACCAACTGTACCACTAGATGTCAGTGCCCTCACTAGAAATCTTCCCTCAAGATCTCAAAATTTTTTATGAATACAAATTTTCTCCCATAATGCAAATTCATAATTTCAGCTCTCTTCATTTCAGCTTTTGAGTGACAAATACTTCTATTATCTCATTTCTTCCCTGCTTCATTTGACTAAAAAAATGCCCTTGAGTAGGAACATTTACTTCTGGAGAAAATATTAATTCATTTTTAAGAGCTTCTCCATAAGTGAAGGGCAATCTTATCCCTCTTCAGGAGCCATGCAGTGCCTGGAAAGAGCCTACAGATTAAACAGTTTTACCCCTTCCATAATTCAAATTTCTATCACTGACAGCTCTCCAGGGGTAGATAAGAAGAGAACTGTTGGCAAAGGGGTGGGGGAAGAACTTGAAATACAGCTTCCCAGACAGAAAGGGATTTGTAAAAGTAGCATCCAAGACAGAAGGAGAGAGAGAAATCTGCCATGCAGAAGCCACATGGAGGAAGTCTGGAAGAGTCAGTTAGCTTACATTTTGTTTGCTGTTAAAGTGTACCCTGGAGGCAAGGACATGGCTGACAGGGGTAAAAAGGGTGCTAGAGAAGCATGCTGAACTTTGATCCCTTTAAAAGGGGCATGGATGAGGCAGAGACAAAGTGTTGGGGAATGGGACCTCATTAGCTCTGGGTCTCAGAGACGAGACACTAGGGAGAGGGCCTGAGGTAGGAAGGTCCCACCCAGAAGAAGAACCCAAAAAAGGGGAGCTGAGGCATCCAGTGACTTAGAGGACTAAGAGGACTGCCAGAAGCTGGCAAGTAGCACCACAGTAAATAGAACTGTTAATATCTGCAAGGCATGGGTGGGACTGTAGAGGAAGTCAAAGGTCTTAAATACAACCCTTAAGGCACTAAAGGGAGAACTGAATTGTTGATAGAGCTCCTTAAGCTTTGAACAGTTTTGTGGCAGGTGAGCAGGTGGATACCCACAAGGGGATAGAAATCAGGGGAAGATGTCAGCTCACATATATACATACACATATGTATAGTGTGTGTGAGTGTGTGTGTGTGTGAGATTATTGCCTTGGACTTTTGCCACCCCCCTACAAGAACAGCAATGTAGCGTTCAGTAGGACTGTGAGAAATTACAGTGTTCTGTTTCGACAGTTTGATGAAACAGCATTTTGGTTTGAATTTTGTTTCGATTTGGAACAGCTGTTCCATTCCATTCTGTTGAAAGAGGGTCAAAACAGCAGAACTGTTCATGTTTTGCTCTTAGGATATAATGGGGAAAGACAAAACAGCTAGGAGTAATAGTCACAAACTCCTGGAAGATCATTTCAGGCTTGTTTCAGGCTCAACATTAGGAAAAACTATTTCACAACTAAGATGTCCAGACTGCGACCAGATTAGTTTTTCCCAAGGGTGCCCTGGTGAACAGTTGTTCACTGAGCCCTAGATGTATGCTTCAGATGTAGCTGCTACCAAGTCCCTTCTCAGCCTTCTCTTTTACAGAGTGAAGAGTCCTAGGTCCCTCAGCCATTCCTCATATGGCTTGCTGTGCAAGTCTCTGATTGTATGAGTAGCCCTTTTATGGACTCTCTCAAGATTTACCATGTCCTTGCTAAAGTGCAGAGCCCAAAACTGGATGCAGTACTCCAGCTGCAGTCTCACCAATGCTGAATAGAACTGGAGAATCACTTCTTTGCAATGGTTTTGCTGGAGATGCATCAACTGATGAATCCTAAGGTACTGTTGGCACTGCTGGCTATAGCATCACACTGCTGGCTCATGTTCATACTGTGGTCAATTATAACCCCCAGGTCTGTGGTGGCAAGTGATAGGGGAACTTCAGTCCTGCTGCCTGATGAGAGGCAGCAGTTGCACAAGCACCCATGTCATGAGTTTTTTCTATCAACAGCTAGGGGTGTAGGACCCAAGAACCCCCCTGCACCTAGCTCCTTAACAGCTGGCAAGCTTTGTGGATGCACCAGGGCCTAGCAGCCAGGCCTGCAGTTTCCTCCCCACCCCCATGCCCCAAGACAGACACAGATGCACAAGCACCCATGACATGATTTTTTCCTGTCATGAGGAAGGTGGTGCAGAGCCGCAGAACACAGAACCCCTGTATCTATCTCCTTGACATCTGCCATACCTTGCTGTTACTTTAAAAATTGGGTTGGGGGCTGTTCAAAGCTTAAGGAGCTCTATCAACAATTAATTTCTTCTTCTGGTGCCTTAAGAGTTGTATTCAAGACCTCTGACCTCCTCTATAGTCCCACCCAATGTGTGTGTGCATGTCTATAGCTAGCTTCTGTCTTTTTTTGGTAGAATAACTTTGAGGGCTACGTGATCATACCAATATTTTCATTCTATGTAGGTAACAGTTCACATTTCCTGTAAAAACAAACAAACAAACCTAGCTGCTTAGTAGGTTAACAGCTCTTAACTAAATTAGGGGTTTCCATTACCTGTGGACTAGTCCCAGTTTTATTCATTTATTTATTTATGATAAAGGAGGAGGAATAGAGAGAGAGAAAGAGAGATTTTGAAAAAGCCTGTTTTGCTTCAAGGCCAGCCCAACCCCACAGCCAAAAAGTCAGAATAGCATAGAGCTCATATTAGGGGGGACACAGTCAAACCCTTGGCTAGGCCAGAAGTCTGTAAGATGTTTCTCCACCTCTAGTTCCTAAATCCATGTAGACAGCTTGAGCACTTTGGGCTTCATAGTATTCAGGACACCAGTATGTCAGAACTGCTCACGGTTGGAGCACCTCTGCTAGAAAGAGGGATCTTGAGACTTGCACAATGTGTTCATATACATTTCTTTCCCTGCAGAAACTAAATGTGCCTGATCGTTCTGCCTGCCAACATTGTGAGGAGGATAGTGCTATCATAGAATCAGACTCAATACCTTCTCTCAGTGAATGATGTTTGAAAATATGCTGGTATTTACGGACACTCTTTTCCTGGTGATGTCACACATCAGGAGTTATCAGGTGAAAAAGATGGCTTAGTTCTGCATTTTTCATCCATAAGGATGAAATCAAATAGGGTTATTTCAAGTCTACATTAGTCTTCACTTAGATGTGAAGACTTTAGGTCAGAGATCGAAAACTTTAGATCAGAGATTGAAAAGAAATGTCAGTAATTTTCTCTTTCTTCTCATGTATGCATCCTTCAAAAAGCCCCATTAGGGAAATAACTATTCTGGGGATAACTTGACATGCTTGCAGTGACTTGGTGCAGAGTCATTTGGATGGACTGGGTGTGTTTAAGTTAGCAGGCCCAGATGAGGTGAATCCAAGAGTACTGAAGGAATTGACAAGTGCCTTAGCAGAACCACTGGCACAGCTGTTTGAGTGCTTGTGGTGCTTGGATCAGGTCCCAGAGGACTGGAAAAGGGCCAGTGTGGTCCCTATTTTCAAGAAGAGGAGGAAGGAGGATCCGAGTAATAACAGGCCACTCAGTGTCACCTCCATCCTTGGCAAAGTCTTTGAAAAGATTATGAAGGAAGATATTTGTGGGAGTCCAGCAGGGAAAATAATGTGACAGGGCAACCAGCATGGATTCATAGCAAGTAGATCATGCCTGACTGTTGTTGGTAGGTTCCTGTAAGGCTGCGGCCTTTCTGGTTGGTGCCTTCTTCCCAAGTGTTGTCAGGGTAAGATTGCACCTTGGGGTCACCTACATGGTTTTGAGCACTGTCCCTACTCACCTGCCATGACTTTCATAGTTTCATAGTATCTAGGGTCAGAAGGGGCCTAGAGGAGGCCATCAAGTCTGACCCCCTGCCAACGGCAGGAACAAAAGACAGGGTTATAGGACCCCAGCCAAGTACCTATCTAATCTACTCTTAATGATGCCCAAGGTAGGAGCAAGAACAACTTCCCTAGGAAGCCGGTTCCACATCCTAGCCACC
>JAGPOW010001331.1:958966-985220 GCA_030014935.1 Caiman crocodilus | reverse complement strand
TTCATCTTGGCATCAACAATGACACCAAGATCCCGTTCCTCCACCGTGCTAGCAAGAGGGGAGCTTCCTAGCCAGTATGTGTGCTGGGGGTTGCTTCTCACCAGATGCATCACCCTGCACTTTTCCACATTGAATCCCATCCTGTTCTTGTCTGCCCACTCATGCAATCAGCCCAGATCCCGCTGCAGCCTTTCCCTCTCCTCTGGTGTTCCTACCTCAGCCCACAGTTTGGTGTCATCAGCAAACTTGGATAGCTTGCTTTCACCCCATCGTCCAAGTCAGCAACGAAGATGTTGAACAGTGCGGGCCCAAGGACCGAACCCTGGGGGTCCCCGCTGCTCACATCTCTCCAGGTTGAGTACGACCCATCCACCACCACTCTCTGGGAGCGCCCCATCAGCCAGTTTCTGACCCACTCAACCGTGCAGGGGTCAATGCCACAGATCCCCATCTTTTTAATGAGAATGGTGTGGGAGACCGTGTCAAACATCTTCCTGAAGTCTAAAAAGACTACGTTAACAGGGGTGCCTGCATCCATGGATTTGGTCACCTGGTCATAGAAGGCGACCAGGTTGGTCTGACAGGACCTTCCCTTGACAAACCCGTGCTGATTGCCCTTCAGCATATAGTCCCCTGCCAGTCCCTCACAGATGTGGGACTTGAGAATTTTCTCAAATATCTTTCCCAGAACTGAGGTGAGACTGACAGACCTGTACACATCAACTTTGATGTTGATTGATGAGGAGGCATTTCCCTGTCGGTGGTCCCAAAGGGGTTATGACCCTGGTCTTTCTTCATGGGGCTCCAAACCTCCCCTTTACCCCACCCTTTCCACATTCATGGCCTGGGAGGATCCTGCTCCCTGTAATCTTTCTTTTCTCATCTGCATGGTCTGCCTTGATTGGGTTCGGGTCTTTCCAGCTGTCAATTTCTCCCGAATCAATCCCTGGTCTTCAGACCAACTTTTGGGTAACTAAATGTGCCCAGGCCTGGGGTAATGATAACTTAGGAAATTAGTTTAGGAAACTAAAAGAGAAGATGTTTGGCATCTGCCGACGGGTGCCTGGGATTCTGGCTCCCAGGACCCCTCTGCCTCCCTTTGACAGGAGAAGGAATTTGTTCACATCTTTTGGGTATTCTTCCCCAGGACCAGCTGCTGTGGCTTTGCCCATGATTGTGGGGAAGAGCTTCTCCCTGCTGTGGCCCTCCAGCAATCTTTGGCTCCCAAAGCCTGGATTCTTGGTTTGGGTGGGCTTCCCTGCCTGATGCTGGTGTTTCCCACCCTGTGGTCTTCTCCTCCATCCCTGTTCTGCTGCTCTCTGCTCAGACACCTGGTTCTCTCCTCAGTTGCTCTTTGAGCAACCCACACTTGCTCGAGACCCCACCCCCAGGGCTCACCAGTCCATAGGCTCAGGCATCTGTGGAACTGCTGAGCCTGTGTCAACAATTCCCTGCTGCTTCTGCTCATCTTGGTCCCTCCCATAAGTACCGGTGTTCATTGGACAGGGTCCCCAGACATATTGGGGGGGGTTTCTACCTCCCCTTCCACACTGACCAATCTGGTTTTGTTTTATGACAGGGTCACAAAATGCTTAGATGGAGGAGTAGATGTGGATGTCATTTTATTTTTTATTTTTTTTTGGATTTTAGCAAGGCCTTAGATATGGTATCTCATCCCATTCTCATAAATAAATTCAGAGGTTGTGACACAGATGTTTACACAGTCCAGTGGGTGGCAAATTGACTGAGTGGTCACACCCAGAGAGTTGTAGTAGATGGATCGGTATTGACCTGGAAGGATGTGGGTAGTGGAGTCCCGCAGGATTTAGTCTTTGGACCTGTATTCTTTAATATCTTCATCAGTGACTTGTATGTGGGTGTGAAAAGTATTCTGTCCAAGTTTGTGGATGATACTATGTTGTGGGGTCAAGTGCATACTCTGGAGGGTACAGAATGATTCCAGGCAGACCTGGACAGGTTAGAAGAGTGGGCAGTACACAACAGGATGCAGTACAACAAGGACAAGTGCATAATGCTGCACTACACCTACTGGCTGGGAAGTGACCCTCTCAGCAGCACAGAAGTGGAAAGGGATGTTGGCATCATAGTGACTCCAAGATGAACATGAGTTGTCAGTGTGATGAAATCATCAGCAAAGCTAACCGCACTTTATCATGCATCAGCAGATGCATGACAAATAGAACCAAGGAGTTAATACTTCCCCTCTATGGGACATTGATCAGACTGCAGCTGAAGTATTGCATCCAGGTTTGGGCACCATACTTCAAGAAGGATGTTGGTAGACTTAAGAGGATCCAGAGGAGGGCCATTCATATAGTTAGGGACTTACAGGACAAGCCTTATAATGAGAGACTGAGAGACCTTGAGCTCTTCAGCCATAAAAGAAGGCTGAGAGGTGATCTTGTGGCTGCCTACAAATTCATTAGGAGGATGCAGCAAGGGATTGGAGATGCTGTGTTCACCAGGGCACCTCTAGGGGTAACAAGGAACAATGGTCACAAACTGACAGAGAGCAGATTTAAGCTAAATATCAGGAAAAACTTCACAGTAAGTGTGATGTCATGGGGTGGGGTCCTTAATGATGGCTGTATTCTCCTAAGACCCCTTGATCATGCCAGTTTGGGTCCAAAGGGCACCCTCAGTTCTCGCCCGCCACTTCTTTGATGACAAAAATGAAAATAGAGAGGCTGCATTTAAGTCCTCTTGGACATGGTTTGATGGACTTACTGAACCCCGTGGGTTCCCGGAACCCTTGTGGGTCTTGCTTCACAATGGGCATTTTGGGGGCACCCTAGCCTTATGGGCTATATGTGTGGCTGCAACCACCCCTTTACCATACCCCAAGCCTCACAGATGGTACTGGCATCATCCTTCCTTGGCTTTATTGTAATTCAGCCCCTCATCCCCACTCTGCAGCCCTGTCCCTGCACCCTCACTGGCACCCCTTGTCCTCACTGGGCTCTCCACAGCCCTGTCTTTCCACCCTTTCTGGTGCCAGTGTGCCAGAGCCCAAAATGCTGCACCCTCTCTGGCACCACAGCCTCTGTACCCCAAAATGGAGCCCTCTGGCTCCAGGGTCTCCACTCTGTAGCGGGCCCCAGTGAGGCCTCCTCTTTCCCAAAATAACCTCACCCAAACAACTAGTGTTATAAAACTACAAAAGAAAAATCATAAGCCCCTGGGCTATAATATAACATAAGCTACCAAAGGTGTGCTCTGCCTCTTTACCATTACCTGGAGCAGAGGTTAAGCAGGCCTCTTTCCCTTCTCATTTGAGGAGGGCTCCTTCCCCGTTAGCCACCAACAGGGAACTGCCTCCCTTACTTTCAGCTTGTGGTGTATATGGGCCCAAGGCCCTGCCCCTTCCTGCCAGCTGACCAGGTACAGGTGCTGACTGTTTTCCTCCTCAGCAGGTTGCCATGGCAACCTGCACCTGGACTCCTGTCTGGCTCCTTAGGCTCTCCCTATGCATTTCCTGCTCTTCTAGAAGAAGAGCACCTTTGTGGCCTGCAACACTGGCCAAAATTTGGAATGGATTTCTGAGAGAGATGGTACTCTCTCCTACATTGGGGATCTTTAAAAGAAGACTGGATAGGCATCTGGCTGTGTTCATCTGACCCCAGCACTCTTTTCTTCCTAGGTATGGTGTTGAATGTGATAATCTGTTGAGGTCCCTTCCAACCCTAGTATCTATGCATCTATGCTTGTTGGAAGTCTTTGACAGAAAAAAATCTCACATTTATCCTAGTCAACATTGATATGTCAAGACAGTGCCAAGCTGTCCAACATATTTTAATACAATAAAACTGTTTCTGTTGTTTCTTAAGTACTGCGTGTATAAGTCACGACTTACAACTTAATATCAGGTTTGCTGTGTTACTCAGTGGGTGCATCTACACAAGATTCTCAATGCACAGTAGACTAATAGACTGTGCATTACAGGGTCACAGCAAAAACTGTGCTATTAGGCTAATTTACAGCCAACTGTGAATTTATTTAGTACTTCCTTTTGCAAGTACTAAAATTTAATGCATAGTAGGCACTGCACTCTAATGAATATGTAAGTTGTGGCCAGTGATTCCATGATCAGCTGAGTGATGTTATCTTACAATCAACTGAATTCTCACCAGAGTAACTTTCATCAACACAGCTTTTATCCAAGCTACCAACCCAGGCTTACAAGTTTTTTGTTTTGTTTTTAATTTAGACACACAGCTGACATCACCACAAAGGGTACATGTACATACACTGTAATATATTGTATTGTCAGCTACATACAACATGCTACAGCATGCCTCAGGCAGAATCAATAAATACACATGTGACATTAGTTTCCTCTTGCTTCCAGTGACGTTATGGCCAATTACCTTAAACCAAACTCTAAAAAAAAAGTAAAAAATAATAATAATTCAATAATTTTCCTGGGATAATCTTGAGTACCATACTTCATGATAGTCCAAGACAGAGGGCCCTGCTAAACATTCAAATTAAAGGTGGATTGAATCCAGCTATAGAATTATACATTTTCAAACACTAATTTTATAGCTGGTTGGTTCTTTTTATAGTTGAAGAGTCATTTTCATCTGGTGATAATTACTTTGCTTTTGTGGTTGGTCTTTACACGTGTAGCTGGTCTAAATTTATTGCATGATTCACCAGTGAATTGTGTAATGCATATAACATGTAGCACAGGCCCAAGTAAAAACCAAATAATTGTGAATGTTGCTTTGGTCTTAAGTTGTCCAAGCTGTTGCTTTTGACAGTAGACACAAAAAAGCTTCAGATAAATGTAGGATGCTTCAGAAATATACTTAGAAAATATATTTTCAGCCAGAACTACCATGGTACAGAGATGTGTCAATTAATGTGTTACTCTATTAATTTGTGGTGTTCAGTATGCAAGTAGGAGGGTGGGGGGTTGTTTGGGGTTTTTTTTACTGGTCTTCCTTATGAAGGTGACTATGATAAAGTGGAAGTATCAAGAAATTAACTTGTGGTTAGTGTGGATGCACATTATGTGCATTAATTTTCAGTGTAAGTTTGGACTGGCCATTCTCAACTGGGGTACCATGGTAATCTGGATACTATGGGATTCTTTCAAAGATGTCACAAAGTTTCATGCAATATTAGCACTGTTAGTTGTTAACACATGATTTATGAAAGAAACCCAGATTTCAAAGGTGACAGTGTCTGTGAAAAAGCGTTCCATCTGTGAAAAGTGGTTTGTAAGTTTCCTTTGAAGATCAGGACTGAAAGACCAGAGACAGAGTGGTTTTGTAAGAAATACACAAGTAGCTGGGTTTTCTTGTCTGTAATAGATTCTGATGTACAGTTTGTGGGGATACTGGAGATAGGTTGGCAGGTTTTGCATGTCTTGTCATGGCATGGTCTGGATCCATTTGGTGTGTTTTGGCTTGTAGAAAGTTTGCTTCTGGTGATGAGCTTAGCAAGGTTCAGTGCTTGTTTGAATTTACAAGCCACTTTTCATAGACAGGCCTATGAACTTCACTTCATCAACCTCTTAGATACAGAAACTCATGGACTCAATATAGACATTGGATTTTTGACACACTACAACCTTCCTGACATCTGACCCTCCAGGTAGCAGGTACCTCTCCACTTATACCAGCTACATCCCTCTTCCACCCCTCCCATCCTGTCTCTCACCCCCTGGCGCATCTATTTACATTTTCAATGACTGTCTTTCTTGTCTGAATTGCAAGCCAGCCTCTGGCTGCTTTATTATTCCTTCCATCCAGGAAGAGGACTCACACCAACTAGATGCTTACTCAGCCTGACAAAGGGTTTGTAAACCCAAAAGCTTGCAAAGAAGAATTTCTCAAACTATTCAATTGGTCTAATAGAAGATACCAGATTGACCCTAAGAACCTTGTCAGGGCTATAGGTCCTTAGACTGATGTGGCTACAACCTACGCCCCTTAACAGACACAAGTGACTTGAGTTTTGCTTTCAGCAGTCTGAGGTGCAGTTTCACAGAAAACCCTGCACCACTCTGCCTGAAGCCTGGCAGGGCTCACTCATGCCAACACAAGGGGCTATGTATGTGGCAGGACAGGTGCTAATGAGGGCAGCCATTTAATGCCCTGCTCTCAGAGCTGGAGGCAACAGTTTACTTTCTCACCAGCCAGCAGGGGAAGAACATCTCCCTGCTGAGCTTCTGTGCCAGAAAGAACTTGGAGGTATAAGGGCTGGGGCTTTGTGGGGAGGAGGAGGCCATACATCATCCTGGGTGTGACCTAAAACTACACCCTTCCAGGGTTGTGAGGCCTGGGTGGGACTGCCATGATGTGGCAACCCCTGGAAATGCCAGGACCATGAAACTCCATGGTCAAAGGTGGGTAGGAAAAGGAGGCACCTGATAGTTTCCAGCCACTGCAGAGTCCTGGCTGGGGAAAGCCCAGACATGTAAGATCTTTGAGATGCCTGAGGCTTACTGGTTGCAGTGGAGTTGTGAAGGTGAGAACAGGGGATACCATCCCTGCAGTTTTCACTCCACTGCACCTTAACACACACACAGTCACACATGTCATAAGTTTTGCTTGTTGGTAGCCTGAGGTGCAGTTTCCCATAAACCCCTACACCTATCTTCTTGAAACCTGGCAGGCTTCATGGCCTCAGCAGGGGCTACCATCCCACCAGTTTAAAGATGCAATATAATATTAAAGCAATCCTTAGTATGACAGATAGATAAATCCAGGGGAACTTGGGGGTTTGTCATCATCTTTCATCCCACTGTGCCTTAACACACACACACACGAAGTCACACATCACAAGTTTTGCTTGTCAGCAGCCTGAGGTGCAGTTTCCCAGAAACTTCTGCACTTATCTCCTTGAACCTTGGTAGGCTTCATAGCCTCAGAAGGGGATAGCATCCCTGAAGGCTTCACCTAAATCAGGGAAAAAATGACAAAGTTATAGGCAGTTTTGTGATTCCCCTTTAGCCTATTGCTGAAACACTGGCAAAATTATGAAACAGCTCTGAAACAGTTTTTGGCCAAAACAAAATGAGACTGTGATTTGAAACACTGAAACTAATCACTGTCCCTGCTAAATGTTGAATCCAAAATTAAACGAAACACAGCCATTTCAAACAGTCCCTATGAAACACCTAAATGAAACACTGCCCCTCCAAAACACTGAATCCAAAACCAAACGAAACACAGGTGTTCCACACAGCCCTAATAATCATTCTCCTGGCAACATCAACAGCGTGAACCTGGTTCTAGGGATGGGGCCTCAGTTTCTTTAGATTCACCTATGCTAAGAAAAAGGTCATTCAGGTTTAAATCAGCTAACCCTAACCTGCTTTAACACAGGTGTAACATATTTTTAACCTCATGATATCATTTCTCCTTACATAAGAGAAAAGTAGCATGCTAGAGGAAGAGATTTTCTGTAGTACAAGGACCATAGTTACAAAAGCCAAGAAGTTGAACTGTCTAATAAAGGGTAAAGGAAAAATGTTGGTAAACTTTTCATATTAAAAAACAAGTAAAGCTAGTAGCAGGCACCTGTACAACCTAAGAATTCAGAAAGGTAAAGCTAAATTGGTCTAAAAATTCACAGAAGCCCTGGATCCTGGAAAACTTCATAGCTTCAAAATGACTAGCTATTAAGAAATGCTGTCCTAGGGAAAAAAGTTGCATGCTAAAAAAAACAAACCATGATTAAAACAAGTCAAGAGTAAGCTACAGAGAATTAAATTACTTCAAAAGATGATTAGATTCAATGACTTCAACACTGGCAAATGTATTTAATCATATTCTATTCTGGTGAGTAGGAGATCAAATCTGTATATGAGGTGTGTTTTAGCATTCAGATAAAATATTGAGCATAAAAATGTTATGCTGATCAAATGCAATAAAAAGAATTAAAAAACAGAAAAAAGCAACACCTTAACCAATGCAGGATGCATCGATAAATAAAGACCAAAGGTAAAATTATGCTGAAAATTCCTGGGCTACTAAATTACTTTTCTAGGCCAGTTAAAAATGTATGCATACCTAAAGTGAATGAAAAACATGGCAAAATAATTGTTGGTGTGAAGTTGAAAAATTTAGAGAACAGTAATGATTACAGGGGTGTAAGTTGTATCTGTGTTGGTCTAAGGACATAGGCAGACAAGGTTATTTGGGTAAATCTGATATCTTTTAGTACACCAACTAAATAGTTGAAAAATTTTTCTGTAGCAAGCTTTTGGGTTTAAAAACCCTTTGTAAAGCTGAGGAAGCATCTGCAGTTGGTGTATTCTTTTCCTGGACAGAATTAATTCTGTAATGTTCAACTTTATTTGGGTATTTTGAAATATCTATAAAGTATTTTAATAGCAAATTTTTTCAATTTATGCACAGTTTGCTATTTTTATTATCTTCTTGGCATTTGAGTATTTGCCGTATTTTGGGGAATACATTATGTAAATTTAAGGGACCAAAAAAAGAAAACTATTGATTTCACAATTTTAACATACAAGCAAAATTTAGCATAATACCATAGCAGCAGAGCATTACTAACAGCTGTTGTTCAACCATTTCACTGCAACACCACTACAGATGCCTATTGCTACCATTAAAACCTTCTGTTCACATGGTATTGTAACTTGAGTTACAAGATAGCCAAAGGATAAATATAATACATTTGCAAGTTCTCCTGTAAACTTTCTATTGACTTTGGATTATTAACTGCACCCCAAGACATTCACTTGAAATAAAATCCTGCTGTCCTCACTAAGGTAAACATCTCATTAACATGAACAAAAAAGTGAACTACATAAAGAGATTTTATAGTCACATATTTCCTTGGCTTTTCAGTCTCAAATATGACTCCACATAACTGAGCTGTCTATGGAGTAGAACCATATAGGTATAGAATAATAGGACATAGATTGTCTAATCCAACTTCCTGTTCATTTTAAACCCTGTCTAACCATTGCAGACAAGCATTTATCTATTCTAAAATCTACTGTAATTTAAGACCATTGCTTCTTATTGTGCCAGGCAGTCAGAGAATAGTCTAATGTCATCCTCTGCATAACTATCCTTCAAATTATTATGTTCTTCAAATCCCCACTTAGTTTTCTTTATCCAGTTCTTCCCACCTTTCCTCATAAAACATGTTTCCTAAATCTTTCATCATTTTTCTTTGTTCTCTACAGCACTCTCTTGGACTTGCACACATCTTTCTAGGAGTGAAATGCCCAAAATTGGACACTAGTTCAGATAAGGCCTTACTGGCATGAAACTTCCTTGGCTTTCAAATGACACTCTAGCTGAAATGCTTTGGTATGCTATCACCTTTTTTTTTTTTTTTTTTTTTTTTTTTTTTTTTTTTGCAAGAGCCCACTATTGACTCATTCATCTTATGGTCTGCTATAACACCCATATCCATTTTTGCATTACCATAACCTTGTCAGTCACTAGGGGTGTGCAAAGCGGGACCTATTTGATTCAGATTTGGATTTGGCCCAAATAAGGGACAATAATGTGATTTGTTGATTTGGATCACTGTCCCCGATTCAATTTGGCTGAAACCAAATCTGAAGATTCAATGCTGATTTGGAGAATAAGTGATTCGGACATAGACACAGCTTTAAAAGTTTTCTTTACATACCTTGAGGTAGCAGGCATGGCTCATGAACACTGCAATGCTGGGGTGGATGGAGCATCCCAGAGAAGTGTGGAGGGACCCTTCACATGCTTGGCAGTGAAACCGAAAGTAGACTGGACTTCTGGTCCACTTCCAGGTCTGCCAGCAAGCATTTTCCGCCCCCACCATGCCTCCCTGGATTGGCAATTGGCCACAGGGGGAGCCTGGGTGACACCCCCAGACCCAGGAGGCACCAGTCACCAAGCTGGAGGGGCATGGGTGTGCCCTCCATCCACATGCTCCCCAGTGGACCAGGAAGTGGACCAGAAATGCTTCTGCTGCTGAGTGTGTTGGGGAGCCCCCCATGCTTTTGTGGGACACTCCATGTGCCCTAGCCTCACAGCACTCATGCGCCCCTGCTACCTAGAGGTATGTAGAAAAACATTTAAAGCTGACTCTATGTCCAAATCTCCAAGTCTTTCTGAATCTCTCCAAATTGATTTGGAGGGTTCCAATATGATTCAGAGAGATTAAAGGGTCCTCTGATTCAATTCAGAGATTTGGCCACCACATCTGGCAGAATCTCCACCATATCAAATCAGGGACTGAAGCGTCACACAGCCCTATTAATCACTATCTGGTCTGCATTTGTGAATCTCATTGTCCCATCTTAAGTGTAGGATTCATTTTAAAGATGCAATATAATATTAAAGCAATCCTCAGTATGACAGATAGATAAATCCAGGGGAACTTGGGGGTTTGTCACCACCTTTGAAAAGAATATCTTGAACTAGTAAGCTAAAATCTAAAACACTCCCTAACTTGAAGGGTTTCAACTTCAGACCCCAAAATGAACACTGCAGTTCAAGTTTTTTTTTTAACTTGCTATTCAGTTTTGGTTTTAGCACTTTTATTTTATCTGTTTACCCTTACTGCTCTAGCTGCTGTGCAGGCAGGGTCATGAGACTCCTCCTTCCTCCATTTGCACACCCATGCCTAACCCAGGGGGCAGGGCAGTGCTGTAGACAGTGTTAGGAGAGCTTGTGGTACAGTGCAGGGTGGAAGCTGAGGAGTTGGGGGGAAGGTTCTTGTGCATGCTGTGCCTTAAGGGGAGTGCAATGCAATATCCTATGGTCCGCACTAGTGTGGCCCCTAAGGGTATGCAGCCTCTGCTGGTATGGCCTGAGTGGCATACAGTCCTGGCCACTTAGAAGCTGGACAGCTCTGCTGCAGGCAGTATATCATTAGACCACCTCTCCCATCTTTCCCATTCTCTACTCTGTAGTGTCTTCAAGCAGAGCATGAATCTACCAACACTGAAGTACAAGTTAAATTTTTGAACTCTGAATGACTTCAGAATTGTCTTTAGAAGTGACAGAGCCAGTTCCCCCCAGCCCAGCAAACACCACATTTCACATGCCATCTGCCCATGCTTTATACAACTTTTTCATACCAAAAGGTACAAAGCCCAGCTTTTCCATGATGCATTATATCCTCAGAACTTCTACTGCTCCTCTACCAGAACTGGGAAACAGATATGTTTTTACCACTTTTGAACTGAATATTTGCTAATACTCAGGGCCTTTCAAGTTATTCCATTAGGAGGATTTTTTTAAGTCACATTATTCTGATTTGTATAATGGTCAAACAACATTTCTCTACACTGATGAATCCCGCTTAATGACAGAAAAATCTGAGGCAATTGTGATGCTAATTCTAGCAAACCTCTTTCTATCCTAAAAGTTCCCTTCATTCTTTCTTGGCCACATATTCAGAGTTTCTCTTCCTTTCTATTTGGTTTTCCCTTACCTATTTCTCACTGTCTGTTCATAGAACCACCCAACTCAGCCAAGAATACACAGCCTCTATGTTTCTATTTAGCCTGAAGGACTTCTTCTGCCCCTACATGTGGTCTATATGTCATACAGCAACTGATCGTTTCAGTTAATTTATTATAAAAAGAAGCTGAACTGCTTGTTACATTTATTTTAATTCAAAGACAGATTATGCCAACCAATTTCAGTTAGCTTTCAACTATTCTCTAGGAAAATATCATGCTGCTTATTTTTTTGCACCCTGACAAGCTGAATACATGCAGCATCTTCCCTCCCTCCAGTCCAACACATGGTAGGTTTTTAGCACCTAATAAATCTACATCAATTATGGCACAAGCATCAAAAACTTTGAGAAAAAAGTAAGTAAAGCACAAACACAGCTCAAAACCTTGATAGCATTGTTTCCTGTGTGTTGAATGTGGACAGTCCAAAATAGGTTTGCTGTATTACATAGTTGCCTTAAATTAAAATATTTCTTCTCTGCTGTGAATCATGAGTTTTTGAAAGCTAATCAATGCACTAGTCAGCTTTAAAAAAGAATTCCATTTCTATGAGTTTATGATAAAGAGGAAAACATTAATTTTCAACACAATGATAATATTTTAGTTTAAATTACTTTTTAAAATATTTTTCAAAACATTTCCTATGCAAAATTGCCTTATCACTACAGATATTCAGATAGTTATCATCCTTCCCTGCATTTAACATCATAATTTTTCCAGACTGTACCGGCCTCCACTCCAGTAGGTGTTCCTGCACTGTCTTCACCGGGGCCCTAGATCTTGCGGGCCCTGGGCTTACAGGTGGGCCCTGGTGGCTACTGCTGCTGAAGTCAGGAGGACCCCTGAACTTTCCTGCCATGACTTTGAATGTAATCTCAGTGGGGGGGTCCTTCCTTGGGGTAGCCACCAGAGTTGGCGTGGTCCCCAGCGGGTGGTCTTGGGGCTCTGTCCTCCCCAACACCCCAGCCACTCGCCACCTGTGGTTCTACCTTTTCTGGGTTTCCCCAATGTCCTCAGCCCACCGCTGTCTCACCCCTAACCTGCCAGCCGTCCACACAGGTATCTGGCTCAATGTGGTGTCTGCTGGGGTTTTCAAAACTTTTTTTTCATTAAAAGCCCAAGACTGATTCATCCTAGAATAACGAGAAGCCTAATTCCAGATTTAGACAGAGGTAGATAGAGTAAGGTAGTTAGCCATATTAGTCTGAAGGTGAGGTAGTTATGCAGCTGTAGGATGCATCCAGATGATTGCATACATGCTTTTTTGCAGGGAAGGGACAAACAGCAGCAGCACAATATGTGCCTACTTGTCTCTGGGGAACACCTGTGCACATGTGCTCTGATATGCAGCAAGTTGCCTCAAGTGGGCTAGGGAAGACTGGGGCCAACACCTTGTTTGGCAGCAATCCATCATGCAGAGTCTGGAAAGCAGCCAGAATGTGGCTCAGGACATTCAGGCTCTGGTTTTGGGTGGTGTATGCTGCTTCCATGTGTGCCACCCAGCTTTTTTCAGGCATGGGTTTAGTTTAGTTTTCTTTTGGCATAGGGATCTTCCGGTGTCAAACCCCTCCCCCCCCACCTCCCTCCGTCCCACCCTGTGCTGCAAATTAGAAGTTCAGGGAATGCCTGCACGTACCGTGCATGCAGTGTGTGGTGCTGTAGCACTCCATACCACACATGCATGCTTGTCTGGACCCACCATTATAAATTAAATAAATTATATATATATATAAATATTATATCTTTTTAAAGATATATCTTTATACCACTTTTTAAAATGTCTCTAGCATAAGCATCAGGCTTACAGTTCTCTGCTTAGATACACTAGACCAAAAATCAGTCCATCCTCCAATGACGTAACAAAGTACAATTCCAACAGAAGATGTTGAGATGACTCACCTGAGGGATGGGAATTAATATCCATGTTTCTGGTCAATGAGAATACAGTTAGAACCTGGGTTTCCTACAGTTCTGAAGAGTGCCCCAACTACTACTATTGTCTGTTAGACCCTGACTTCATGCAGGAGTCAATGACTAGGGAGATGACAGCCCAATTGCTCATGGATCCTGTTACTCGTTAGCCAGAGAAAGCTGGGAGCAAACACTATTTGCACACATTGCTCGCAAAAGCTTTATTTAGAATGGAGACAGCTTTGGGTGAGCTCCCTCAGAGACACCCAGCCTGTGAACACAGAGAGCAGCATTGAACCATAGTTCTTTCCACATTTTATACACTTCGGTTCATGCTTATTACCATTTATTCCACTCTCACTCCTTCTGTTCCACCCATTTATCCTCCTTTCTTAAGCTCTGCCTCTGTTTACTGTTTCATTCATTAACATGGAATTGCCTATGCATTTCATGCATTTACATGCCTCTCTGCTAAGACTGCAAGTCTAAGACTTTAACTCCTGCTTCTTTCAGTCACTTGGACTTTGACCAAAACCTGGAAGTTTCTTCTCCAATCACCATTAACCTTTTTGCATATGTTCATTTTGGATTCTGCTACCAATTATATGTTGTTTTCACATTCTAGTCTGTTTTTCAGTCCCTTATTGTACCATTTTCCACATTTCTAAAGCTTTACCTCATTCACAGCACACAAACTTACTCACTTGAAAATGGTTGACATAGTTAAGATAGTTACTTAGCATAAACAAATGGATGGCTTAGCATAAAAAAAACTAGAACTCTTGGTTCCAAAATGATACATTTTATTAGATCAACTGGAAAATGGCAAGAAAACTGTCTTTTTCTGCAAGCTTTCAGGATCAAAGTCCTCTCGTCAGGTTCTGGGGAAAGTGTAGATGGTACAAGATGGTAAAAAGTCCCCATAGGTAGGAAATAAACTTCATTTTTGCACAGAGGGAGCTGAAGATGGAAGTCTGCCCCTCTGGGTCCATGAGAGGGTCTTTGTGACTTAGCATAAGCATTTATAAGCAAAATCTGCTTGCCTAAGCATCTTGCAATATACTTTCAATGTACCATTCTGCCTTGTGGTCAGCAGCTTGCTAAGTCACAGGTTACAGCTTTTTATTCAGCTGCAAATCCAATGCTCCCCAAGATCCAAATGCAGTCACCCTAACATTGGCTACTCTCATTTCCCTGCCTCCCCTCCCCTCTCCCAAATTTCTGAAACCTCTGGATCAAAGTTGCATTGAACATTTGCAAGAAAGTTTTCAAATCATAATTTTCCAGCTCCTCCTCTTTCCCTCAAATAAATTCTCTTTATCTCTACCATAAAAATGTAATACACCTTATCAAGCTGTTGCTTCTTTGTATATACAGGAACAACAGTAGGAAGAAACTGTCATGCCATATTATTTACCTTATGAAAATTAAAAATGTTAAACAACAAGATCTATCTTTGTAAGCAATAGGTAAGCACAAATATTTGACTGATTGCCACCAATTACTAAAGGAAGCAATGTCCAACATTAAACAAAAAGTCAAATAATTTATCTGCCAAGTTAACTGCTTCTAATATATATGTATACCATTATATCTCATTCAGTTTTAAAGTGTTTGATCATGTAAGTAATTAAATATGCTTAGAGCAGCTGAACACACAAAATATAATCCAGTGCAACACAGGAGAGACTATAGGAATCACTGGAATAATGGGCTAGATTATACAGCACATTTACCATCTCCTCCAAAAGACCTGTATAAGTAATCACAGCTATTTTTCTCCACGGTCTTCTGCTTTGCAAAGAATACGGACAGATCTTCAGGGGTTGGGGAGGAGATATGGCAATGAAAAAAGCCCCTTCTTTCATCACCACTGCTGATGTCTCTAGCCAATTTGGGCAAACAGGTAGCCATAGACTCACTCCTGTCTTGCTCTACCCAAAGGCTGCAGCTGTGATGGAGATTAGAGAACAAGTCTTATGAGGTGATCCTAAGAGGCATGGAACTCTTCAGCCTTGGAAGGAGAAGGCTCAGGGGGCCTGGGTGGCAATCTATAAAAGGTGTGCATCAGGACTTGGAAGACCATCTGTTCACCAGGGTATCTCAAGGGAAGACAAGGTCTAACAGTCAGAAACTGGTGGAAGACCATTTCAGACTGGACGTAAAGAAAGACTTCTTTACCATCTGAGTCTCCAGTCTGGAATAGACTCCCCCCAAAAGTTGTGCAAGCACCTACTCTGGAAACATTCAATAAACATTTGGATGCTCAACTTGCTAGGGTCATCTAACTTCAGCTGACTTGCTGCTCTTTGGGCAGGGGCTGAACCCGATGATCTTGCAAGGTCCCTTCCAGCCCTAATGTCTATGAAATCAATGTTCAGGTTCCTCCTTCCAGTGCCTTCTCTCTGATCCCTCCTGGAAGTCCTCCACAGGCTGGAAGCAGGTGCTGGAAGGCTGTACCTGTGTGCTACTTCCACTTTCCTCAGTTGACATAGAAGTGGAGGGAGCCACAGAACAACCCCTGACCCATTCTGCAGGGAGAAGGTTTATCTGGAGCCAGGCTCATCTAGGGGCACTAGCACAATACACAGCTTCTGTTCCATCCAGCTCCTGTTCCCAGACACCTGAGGGGTTCATTGAGGGGACTGGGAGAAGAGCAGGCACGGAGTAGGTGTTGGCTTAAAAATGGCATTTCATAGATTTCATAGACATTAGGGATGGAAGGGACCTTGGAAGATCATTGAGTAGCCTCCTGCCTCAGGGGCAGGAAGTCAGCTGGTATCATAAAATCCAAGAAGATAAGCATCCAAATTTCTCTTAAAGATGTTCAAAGTAGGTGTTTGAACCACCTCCAATGGCAGGCTATTCCAGACATTGGAGGCTCAGAAATTAATAAAAAATTCTTCCTTATGTCCAGCCTGAAATGGTTTTGTAGGAGTTTATAAACATTCAACCTTGTCACCACTTGGGGCGCTCTGGTGAACAATTGTTCCCCCAGATCCTGGTAAACACCCCTTATAAACGTATAGGTGGCCATTAGATCACCCCTGAGCCTGTGCTTTCCCAGGCAGAAGAGTCCCATAGCTCTCAGCCTGTCATCGTAAGGTCTGTTTTCCTGATCTCTGATCATAAGCGTAGCTCTTCTCTGGACCCTCTCAAGCTTCTCCACATCCTTTTTGAATTGTGGAGCCCAAAACTGGATGCAATACTCCAGCTATGGCCTCGCCAAGGCCAAGTGCAATGGGAGAATGATGTCCTGGGATTTTCTTGAGAAGCATCTATGGATGCAAGCCAGCATTTTGCTTGCTTTACTAGCCACAGAATCACATTGAAGGCTCATGTTCATCTTGTGGTCAATCATGACTCCCAAGTCCCTTTCATCCATAGTGCTAGCCAGCGCAGCACTGCTGAGCCTATAAAGATGCTGCATGTTTTTCCTCCCAAGGTGGAGAACCTTGCATTTTTCAGTGTTAAACACTGTCAGGTTCTTGTCTGCCCATTTTCTGAGCCTGTCATGGTCAGCCTGGATTGCCCTCCTGTCCTCAGGTGTGGATGCTTTATCCCAGAATATGGTATCATCGGCAACTTGGTCAGTCCACTTCTGACTCCAACATCTTCATTAATGATATGGACATTTGAACAATATAGGTCCAAGGACAGAGTCTTGAGGGTCCCCACTGGTCACAGGGCACCATGACAATTGACTTCCATCAACCACCACCCTCTGGGTCTGACCACAGAGCCAGTTCCCTAGCCAGTGGATCGTGGTGGACCCGAGGCTGCAGATGACCAGTTTTGCCAAGAGGTGATCATGGGATACCAGACCAAAGGATTTTTTTGAACTCAAGATATACAACATCAATCTCTTCTCCCTTGTCCAGGTGATGGGTCACCTGGTCATAAAAGGAAATAAGATTGGTCAAGCAAGACCTATCCACAACAAACCCATGCTGGCTATCCCTCAGGATGTTGCCATCTGTCAGTCCAATAAGAATGGCATCGTTGATAATCTTTTCTAATACTTTTCCCAGGATAGAGGTGAGGCTGATGGGCCTGTAGTTTCTGGATCCACTTTCCTCCCTTTCTTGAAAATAGGCACCAAATTAGCCTTCTTCCAATCATCAGGCACTTCACCAGAGCACCAGGAATTCTCAAAGATCCATGCCAGGGGCTGATCTATGATGCTAACCAGCTCCCTGACCACCCTGGGGTGTAGATGGTCAGGGCCAGCTGACTTGAAGGTGTCCAGCCTCTCAAGGTGTTCCTTCACAAGGTCAGCATTGCAAGCATTTAAAGACTTGTGTTTTGGGAATTGGCTTATAGGTATAGATATATGCATTATAAGGGTTCAAGATGGGCAGCAGAGGTTAAATGGATTGCTAAAGAGCTTAGAAGACACACACACAGAGCTTCTCAAGGCCCTGAAAACAGTTGGGCTGTCAAGTACAACAATGCCAATGGATGGACAGCCTAAGAATTGAGCAGAGCATGCTATAACATGAGATCACACCCTTCAAGGCAAGCAGGTTGTCTAACACAAGGATACACAGCCTGGGAACCAAAAAAGTATGTACCATACTGTCCCATAACATGAGATGAGTGACACCAGCAACAAGGCCCCAGAGCAGCAGGGGTGCCTGAGTCCCGGTTTTAGGGGAACAGACCAATTTAGGAGAAGGTCCAGAAGGCTACATAAATGTGTGACCACAGAGAGACAACCAACCAGAAATAGCTATGGATGAAGAGTCATCAGGAGTCAAAGGGGAAGGAGAATATAAAAGCAGAGACTTGAGATTAACAAAGGGTCCCTCCCTATCCCTCCTTCTCTTTTTTGAGAAGGGTCTCCATCCCCATCCTCTGAGAGGAGTCCCCAAGGCCACCATGGATTGAGGGCATACCAGCAGCCCATCTCATGCACCCTACTTGAGGGGGGCTGTGGGCCTCAGCATCCCACCTCCAGACTGCTGACATCTATAAAGACAGTCTCAGAGTGGACCCTGTATTCTGACCAGATGTATTTTGACTATACTAAAGACACCTATAGTGGGCCTTTGGTGTCTCTATACTAATGTTAGAAGTATGGGTAACAAGCAAAAGGAACTTGAATTCCAGCTTACAGACAAAGATTTTGATTGGACTAACAGAAACTTGGTGGGACCCTTCCCGCAACTGGGCAGTGGGCATTGAGGGCTACAGGATATACAGGCAGGATAGATTAGGGGACAAGGGGCAGGGTATTGATCTATACATCAGGAAAAATTATACATCTTCTGAAGAAGTCCTATGGTTCAGATTACAAGAGGGTAGAGATGAAAGGGACTTGGTAGTGGGGGTCTACTACAGACCCCCACACCAGAAGGAGGGGTTACACCTAGAGTTCTTGAACCAGCTCTCAAAGGCAGTATGGTCAAAGGACTTAGTAGTCATGGGTGACATACATTACCCAGACATCTGCTGGAAGGAGCAGTTGGCCGGGTCTACCCATTCACATAGGTTCCTAACCTGCATACAGGACCTGAACCTAACATGGGAGGCATTCAGTCCTACAAGAGGAAATGCTGTATTTGACTTGGTGCTGGCCACAGGGGAAGACTTGGTGGGGGATCTACAGGTACAAGGTCACATAGGAGATAATGATCACCAGTTGATGGGATTCACTATCTAGTGAATCGTGGGAAAAACAACTAGCAAGGGAGATGTGGTAGACTTCCAGAAGGCCAACTTCAATGAACTCAGGGGATTAGTTAGAGGGGAACTAACAGGTAATCACATCTGTGAATTGAGAGTCCAAAAGGGTGGGAGTTCCTCAAGGGACTGATCCTGGGGCAGCATCCCAGTTCACATAAAGGGAGGCAAAAGAGCCAAAAAAGCCTTCTTGGCTGAACAGGGAAATCCAGGAGAGCCTTCAGAGGAAAAGAGAGGCTTACAGGCTGTGGAAGCAGAGGGCATCCACCAAGGAATTCACTTGCTTGTCTTGTGTTTGCAGGGAAGCAGTGAGGAAGACCAAAGCAGATACTAAACTTAAGTTGGCAACAAAGATTAAAAGTAACAAAAATTCCTTCATTAAGTACATAGGAAGCAGGAAGGCGGAGTAGGGTAACATATGGCCTCTACAGAATGGTCTAGGATAACTCATAACAGACAGGATGGATAAAGTGGTGCTTTTAAATTATTTCTTTACATCTATGTTCCTGGACACAGATACAAACACACCTCCCAGTAAAACTTTAGTCTGGCATGAGAGAAATACCAATTCATCTATGGTTAGTACTGGCCTAGTGAAGAGGCACTTGGAGGGGTTGGACATATTTAAGTCAGTGAGCCCTGATGATCTTCACCCAAGTGTACTAAAGGAATTGGCTGGTATCATAGTGAAACTACTGGCGCAACTATTTGAGTGCTCGTGGCAGGACAGGTCCCAGAAGCCTGGAAAGGGGCCAGTGTGGTCCCTATTTTCAAGAAGGAGAGGAAGGAGGACTCAGGTAGTTATTAGATGGTTACCATCACCTCTGTTCTTGGTAAGACCTTAGAAAAAATCATAAAGGATCACATCTGTGGGAGGCCAGCAGGTAATAAAATGTAAAGGGGAAACCAGCAGGGGTTTATAACAGGCAGATTTTGCCTGACTAATCTAGTCTCTTTTATGACCAGGTCACAAAGTGCTTAGATGTAGGTGTGAAGATAGATGTTATTTACTTGGACTTTAAAAAGGTTTTTGGCACAGTGTCTCACCAAATTCTTACAAGCAAACTGAGTAGATGTGATGTGGATTCTTTTACAATAAGGTGGGTGAAAAACTGGCTTATGGGATGCACCCAGAGAATGGTGGTGGATGGGGCGGTTTCTCCCTGGAGAGATGTGGACAGTGGTGTCCCCCAGGGCTCTGTCTTTGGACTATTGCTGTTCCATATTTTCATCAGTGATTTGGTTGAGGGGGTGGAAAGTACTTGGTCCAAATTTGGAGAAGACACCAAACTATGGGGTACAGTTAACACACTAGAGGTCAGAGAGTGAATCCAGGCAGATTTGGATAGACTGGGAAAGTGGGCAGATCAAAATAGGATGCAATTTAACAAGGATAAATGTAAGGTGCTGCACCTGGGGAGAAAGAATCTCCAATACACCTATAGACTGGGAAGTACCATTCTGAGTACCACAGTAGTGGAAAGCGATTTTGGAGTCTTAGTTGATGTAAAAATTAACACAAGTCACCAATGTGACAAGGGAATAAATAAGGCTAACTTCATTCTTTTTCACATCACGAACAGGTCTAGGGAGGTGATACTTCCCCTCTATGTGGGATTGGACAGGCTGCAGTTTGAATACTGAGTCCAGTTTTGGGTTCTGCACTTAAAGAGGGATGTGTATAACCTTGAGAGGGTTCAGAGACGTGCTACTCAGATGGTTGAGGGCCTATGGGTAAGTTCCTTTGAAGACAAACTGAGGGACCTGAATCCCCTGAGCCTCCGCAAGAGAAGGCTGAGACAAGATCTTGTGGCTGTCTTCAAACTCATCATTGGGGGTCAGCAGGGAATACTGTGTTTACTAGGGCACCCCTCAGGGTTAATAGAAATAATGGCCACAAACTAAAGGAGTGGAATTAGAGTGGGTATCAGGCAGAAATTCTTTATGGTGAGGGTTGCCAAAATATGGACTGGGCTTTCAAAGGAAGTGGTGCTTTCCCCTACCTTGGAGTTGTTCAAGAAGAGATTAGACAGGAACCAAGATGAGGTTATTTAACCCTAGCACACTTTCCTAGAGCAGAGGGTCAGACTTGATGATCTACAAGGTCTCTTCTGACCCTAGAAATCTATTACATCTATCTATGAAATCTATGGTGACAGCCATAGGATTCATAGACATAGAATTGCTCGAGTGTCTGTATTGTTGCTTTTTTGTTCTTACTCTATATCAATAAACTTGTTTAATATCAAATGGCAGGTGTTGTTGTTGTGCTCGTGGGGTTGTGCTCACCCAGAACCAAGGTATAGGGGCTGGGTTCCTAAAATCCAGTGTCAGAAGTAAGCACTAGAAGAAGGAATCTGCACACTGCCACCACTGCTGCTGCCTGCAAAATGAATGAGGCAGGACCTGCTCTGACCCCGCATGCCCTGCCTCAGATCAGCTAGGAACAGCAGGCAGCAGTGATAGCAAGGGTGGGGTGGGGGAAAATACCCCTCTTCATGTGCCTGCACCCTACCCAGATCACTGGTATACCCTGCTGACCCAAGGATTCTTCCATAACTTGCCCCCACCTCCAACAGCCTGAGGGGTGGCATGCCATACCAACTCCCTCCCCCACTTTTAGGAAATCTTGGATCTGATCATATATATGACAGGGAACTGTCAGGTCCACCAAAGACCCACTCAAACTAATCCCTACTGGCCAAACTGTTAGCCCTGTTGTTGCACCAGCTAAGAGAAGATATATGCAGAAAGAACACATCAGGTATGCATGTGCTCCAAAGCTGAAACAAACATTTTAATTGGACCAGGTATCATGCATATAGATTCCTGTCTTTGTTGGCAATACAGTGCTTCAGACAGCATTTCTTCAGCCATATCTAAGTCAGTTCCACTCTCTTGATAGGTCCTGCAACTATGGTGTTTTGGGGCTATGGCTTATGTGCAGCATATTTCCTTTCCAGGTTGTACTATAAGCATGACATAATTAGCAATAGCTACTGACTGGAATGTTTAAAGCTCTTTAAACAATGTCATAGTCAGATGCACAACCAGCCACTTGACTTCCCTGGGTGACAACCATGCATGGTAAAGCTTCAAGGGTGACAATGCTAGAGGTGGTTAGACTAGCACAGCAGATGTTGGTATTTTTGTGATGTACAACTGGGGGCTGATACCGCTGTCAGGACCCCTTTGTTATGCTACAATACCAAAATATTTTGTCAGTTCAAAAGAAAGCTGTCTGAGTCAGCAGTGCTTTGGAACAGACTCCAACATAAGTATAATGTGGGAGGAAGGGGAAGGAGATTTTTAGATGACACATTTCCACATAGATACCATCCCATTCACCTCTTTTCAAAAATAAATAAATAAATAATTCTTTCTAAAGGGAAAGATTAATGCCAGGTTGCATATAGATATCAAATACAAAGCATCAACTCCTTTGGCCATCCGAGAAATTCATATGCACTGTACATCTTTCCCTTCATGAAAATGGCAACAGCATCTGCTAACAAAAACGTAGGTAGCTAGACACCCACCAAGACACAGGATGTGTTGTTACCACAGAATTTCTTGCTCACTATCTAATAGGTCAGCTATTATGAATTCTATATAAAATTCATATTACAATTTAGAACAATTTTACTTGGAGCCAAGGAAGACCCGATAGGGTTCAGGTGTGGTCTCGGCCACACGTGAGCCCTTTCAGCATGGAAACAGCGGTGGTGGCGGCGGCGGCAGCAGCAGTGGAGAGGCAGTAAGTGGGGTTCGTGCCGGCAGCTGCAGCTGATCCGGAAGGGGAGTCTCCTGGATCACCTTTAGCTGAGCCAGCAGGAAGCCACACTCCCGAGCCACGCGCGCAAACAGAGTGTGCATACAGGGAGCCAGCAAGGGGACAAGGGTGGGTAGGAGCATCCCCAGAGGCCACTCTGGGCCAGTGATACCAGCCCGCCGAGGTGGGTTGCTGTCTCGGGATCCACTCCTCCCCCCCCGCACTGGGCGGGAGCTTAGAGGGTGAGGCTGCCAGCAGGCACTTCTGGGCAACCAGGACTTCTGACCCAGCTAAACTGGAGGAACACCACGGGGAAATTCAAATCTTGTGAGTTACCCTGTAATTCACTTGTAGTCTGATTCACTGTGCGGCTGTTGGGAGTGGAGCAGGGAGCCAAGGAAGACCCCGATAGGGTTCAGGTGTGGTCTTGGCCACACGTGAGCCCTTTCAGTGTGGAAGCAGAGGCAGCGGTGGCAGCAGCAGCAGCGGAGAGGCGGTAAGTGGGGTTCGTGCTGGCAGCTGCAGCTGATCTGGAGGGGGAGCCTCCCGGATCGCTTTTAGCTAAGCCGGCAGGGAGCCGTGCTCCCGAGCCGCACGTGCGAACAGAGCGTGCAAACAGGCGTGCTCTGTAAGGGCGTGCCAGCATTTGCACTGGTGTTCACGCAGGAGGAGTGTAAGGAAGAAGAAAAGAGGGACTCGACAGTGGGAAGATCTCATTCTCATTGTCTAGGAACATGGCGAGTACACATAGTGCTACTGCCAGGGGCCTGGTCCCTCCCCCTCCCCCTTTCTCTTCCCCGGTGCTGCCCTCCCTGGCACTTCTCTGAGGCCGCCACCCAGACTGAGCCCCTGGGGGGTTCATTGTCTGCCTGCCCCACCCTGGGTGGGGCCCCCGGGGGTGGGGGAGATGGCTGGGGCATTCCCTGGCTGCCCCTCTTGTGACCACCTTCAGGCCCTGGAGGGGCGGCTGTGGGAGCTCCGGGCTGAGGTTAGCAGGCTGTGGGGGATCCGGGCAGCAGAGGACGAAATTGATATGTACTTCTGTTCTCTGCAAGGCCAGAAACCTACTGAGGAGCCCCCCAGACCCAGAAGAGCGACTCGCTGTTGGCAGCAAGTTCCCCTTGGATCCAGGGTATCCCGTGCTGCTGCAGAACCTGTACCTGAGGTGCCACTTGGGAACAGGTATGCGGCCCTTGCCACCCTGGAGGAGACTGCTGAGGAGCATCCTCCTCGCAGTGCTGATTGTGCACCCACATTGTGGGCGGAGAAGAAGAAGTGGTCCCGAAGGAGGAATAAGCATCAAGTTCTGGTCATCAGGGACTCCATCCTGAGGGGCACAGAGGGTTCCATCTGCCGTCCTGATCCCTTGGGCCGAGAGGTCTGCTGCCTGCCTGGAGCGTGGGTTCAGGATGTCATGGAGTGTGTCCAGAAGATTGTTAAGCCCACCGATTACCATCCGTTAGTGGTAGTCCACATCGGAACCAACGACGATTTTAGAGGCCGGCCGGAGGACATCATAGAAGACTTCAAGGCCCTCAGAAGACAGCTCAAGGCGTTTGGGTTGCAGGTGGTTTTCCTCCATTCTGAATGTGTCATTCGACTGATGGGGAAGGCGACATGAGGCCTGCATCGCAGCTGTAAACCAGTGCCTTCGGGGTTGGTGTTATGATGTGGGTTTTGGAGTCTTCGATCATACCCTGCATTTCTTTATGCAGAGCATGCTGGCTAAGGATGGTCTCCACCTCACACCTAAAGGTAAGTGTTTCATTTCTTCTAGGTTGGCTAATCTTGTGCGGCGGGCTCTAAACTAGCTTTGCCATGGGATGGGCCTGCCGAGAGAGGAGAGGATGCTCTGCCGCTGAGCCAGGTAAGTCGGGTGAGTGTTTGTGGTTGTGGCTTGGGGGAAACAAGTGGAGAGGGAGAGGCGGCTGTGGGTAGCCTTAAATGCCTCTCTACAAATGCTCGCAGCATGGGTTGCAAGCAGGAGGAGCTGTCTCTCCTGGTGGCTGTGGAAGACCCAGATTTGGTTGGGCTCACGGAAACCTGGTGGGACCTGACTCATGACTGGGCTATAGGCATCGATGGATATGCTCTTTTCAGGAAGGACAGGATGGGGAAAAGAGGCGAAGGGCTTGCGCTCTATGTCAAAGAGCAATTCTCTGCATCGAGTGTCAATTTGGGGGGGTGGGACTGAGGACCAGGCAGAAGTAATTTGGGTCAGGCTGCAAGGAGAACCTCAAGGAGGCGGCTAGGACAAGGGATGTCATTGTCATGGGTGATTTCAATTACCCAGACATCTGCTGGGAGGAGCAGTCAGCCAAGTCCGAGAGGTCCCAGAGGTTCCTGGTGAAGCTGCAGGACCTCCACTTGGTCCAGGAGGTGCATGGCCCCACCAGGGGGTATGCGCTGCTGATCTGGTCCCGGCCTCAGGGGACGATCTGGTTAGAGGTCTCCAGGTACATGACTCCCTGGGAGATAGCGATCATCGCCTGATAGAACTTGCTATCCAGCTAGGGCCCACACTATGACTAGGGTCCCAGATTTCAAAAGGGCCAATTTCAGAGAGCTCAGGAGACTAGTTGAGAAGGCGCTGTGGGCCTGTAGGGTTGAGGACATGGGCATCCATGAAGGGTGGATTTTCCTTAAGGAGACGATCCTCCAAGCCCAAGGGGTGACTGTTCCTGCCTGATGCAAAATGGGCAAAAGCCCCCATGGCTTAATAGGGATATTTGGGGGACCCTGGGGGCCAAGTGGGAGGCATAAAACCTATGGAAGAGAGGAGCTGTCTCCAAGAAGGAGTACTCCTCTTGTGCTTGGGAGTGCAGGAGGGCTATTAGGAAGGCCAAGGCAGGAGTAGAGCTTTCCCTGGAGACTAGGATCAAGGACAACAGAAAGTCCTTTTTCAAACATGTGGGGAGCAAAAAGAGAGCCCCGGGCAATGTCAGGCCCCTGAGGGACTCGTCGGGCAACCTGGTGCTCACAGCCAATGGTAAGACTGAGATCTTCAATGGGTTCTTTGCCTCAGTCTTCCTGAGGAGGGAACGGGACATCCCTCCCACCGGAGGCCTCAGAAATCACTGCTAGGCTCAGGGTGAGGGTAGACCTGGTGGAAGGGCTTCTGGAAGGGCTGGATGTCTTTAAGTCGGCGGGTCTGGATGACCTACACCCAAGGGTGTTGAGGAGGCTGGTGGGGGTGATTGCTGGGCCCTTGGCTCGGTTTTATGAGCGCTCTTGGAGCTCTGAACAAGTGCCGGAGGACTGGAAGGTGGCCAGTGTGGTTCCCATCTTTAAGAAGAGGAGGAGACAGGACCTGGAGAACTACAGGCCTGTCAGTCTCACCTCGGTTCTGGGGAAGATCTTTGAGAAAATTCTCAAGTCCCACATCTGTGAGAGACTGGCAGGGGACCTTATGCTGAAGGGCAACC
>JAGPOW010001331.1:939571-958866 GCA_030014935.1 Caiman crocodilus | reverse complement strand
GGTTTAGGTTGGACATTAGGAGGCACTACTTCACAGTTAGGGTGGCTAGGATGTGAAACCAGCTTCCTAGGGAAGTTGTTCTTGCTCCTACCTTGGGCACCTTCAAGAATAGACTGGATAGGTACTTGGCTGGGGTTCTGTGACCCTGGCACTCGTTCCTGCCATTGGCGGGGAGTTAGACTAGATGGCCTGTGTTAGGCCCTTTCTGACCATAGATACTATGATACTATGATACTTTGATCATACATTCCCTCTGACCCATCCTAACTATGTATTCTCTACAATAGTAGCATAATGACAGAACATAAATTCCTCCTGTAACACATACATTTTGACTACAATCTGTCCCAGGCAGCGTGTCCTTTTTTATGGAGAAAAGCTGTGTCTTTCTTCAAGAGTATCTTTAATAATCCATAAACTTGATTCTATTATTGCAATAATTATAAAAGGAACATATTCTAACCTCGGTCTGTGCACAGAAAAGTCTGTGCAAAACTACTACCCAAAATGTTCTAGTTAGCTTTTGGGGGTTGGGATTAAAATATTTTTTAAGATCATTTAATACTCTATAACATTTTATTGATAGAGTTTTTGAAATCTCAAAGCTCATTAGTTATTTCTGACACTGAACAATGGCATCCTGAGTTATTCTGACTTTTAAAAAATAGATAGTATAAAAAAATCTTAGTGTAAATAAGATACCCTAAAATCCATTTCAAATTCACTGACAAAGTAAGCTCAGATTCATGAAAGCTTATTCCTTTCTAATTTAGGTAGTCTTTAAGGTGTATCTCTACCGTGCCTCCTACTATTTTCTTACCCAGCACAAGAGAAATGGATTTTCCCAGCTGAGGCTTACTGATACGGTTAAGTGCTGATTATCCCTTTTCCAGCACCCAAGGCATCAACAGAACATTCATTTGACTCTTCAAGCACCATTAAATTAAGCCTCTAACACTACTATAAAGTGTTACTAGCAAGCATAATTATACATCTTTTGTGTTTATCAGCAGGGTTCCTTTTCAAAAGGGTATTTAGAAGTAATGTTTCCACTATGCTATCTCATCAATATACTGTATTTCACCACTAAAAGCTTGTTTCCATCTGTACTAGTGACTATTGAAAGGAGACTTTGAAAAAAACTCACTTTACTGTACTCTGTAAGCCAGTTACAAACATAATACACAAATATCACAAGTAGCAAGAAATACACTGAAGATTGTGAGTTGTTAACTTCTGATCAATGACGTAGTAAGCTTTATTATAATACAAATGAGAACAGTTTATGATTAATATCACCCAAGTAAGATATAAACCTCAGCTACAAATTTTTATTTTAAAATATCTTTTCTGATTGACTTAATACATATTTCCCCCCTAATCCAATGATGATAATTTCCTCACAATAATATCATAAGCAACTCTTAATATTCATCCTTTTCCCTCTTTGCAAGTTATGAAATCTCAATAGTGTAGTCTGTTCACTTACAAGTATCAATGACATTTTGCATTCATTTTATTCCTGCCAACCTGTCTCGAAAAAATCACTATAATTTATTATCTCAATTCTGAAATGGCTTCTTACCTCACACTGATGAGCTCTTTGCTTACATTACATGTTCATCATAATACGTTGCAGGACAAAGTAGCAAGATAATGAAAACAAGGGACTCTCTCTCTCCAAGAAATGCAAAACACTGGAATTTTTTGGAATAAAGTTATTCCTTTCAGCCTAATTTCCCACTATGCAGTATGTGTCACTGTTCTCTCAGAATCCCAAATTAGGATAGGTCCCATATCAAGCAGGCCTGAATTTGCTTGATGACAAACACGAAAGATATGCACCATTGGTATGACAGCTCTTTATTGTACCATGCTTACACTAAGTGATGACTGTGAATAAAGTTAATATTTCCTTTGAATGGGCTATAGTCAAACCAAAAACATTAAACTTACTGAAATTATGTGATATTTCAGAAGGTTTTATTTTCATATTTCATCACCAAATGCTATAATTACTGGATACTTCAATTTTTCATGTCTATCAAATACTCCACTTTTCTCTTCACTGGTCATATGAACATAACCTTAAAGGTTAGGAACCTGCTCTTTATGTTTACAAAACAAGTAACTATTAAAAAATCTTCCCAAACTTACCTGAAAGTATGTGCATTTAAAATACAGTTTCTAGTTGTAAATTATCTTTTAGGGCCAAGTTTCAGTTCAACATGTCATATTGTGTTGCACAAGCTTTGAGTTTGATAGAGTTTGCTAGAGTAGGATTTCATCATAAGACCAAATATTTGAAGTATTTACAGCTATACTTGATTTTACAGTTTGAAGTACTTTAACATGTACATATTTCAAAGAGAAACATCAATATTCATAATTCACTTAAACAGTTTCTCTCACACAAACCAAGTTCAAACCAAAGCAACAACAGTTGGTTTTACCTCTTTCTTAACAAGACAGTTCTATGAGTCTTTATATGATTTTGCAATATGGACCACTTTGTATAGTCACATGCTTTCTCTTAAACTAGAACAACTCCTACCCCTCCTTCCTCTCTCTTTTAGGTTTTCAAAATATTATCAATTAATGCTTAGGGCTTAAGTTCAGGGGGAAAAGAAAAAAATAAACAAACAAAAAACCCTTTCAAACTGCAACACTCAGCATCATCAATTGTAACAAAAATGCCATTGATGTTCAAGCAGAGAAGCAGTGCTGACCATGGGCTGTCAGGAGTCTCTAAAGCACACTTCCACACTCTATAGCATCTTTGCAGGCTTCTTTTTCTGCCCAGGAACAGTGACTTATGCAAGAAAGGACTGTGTGAAATTTCACTGGCTGTTTCATTTTGATGCTGTTTTGACTTGTTTCAAGCTCAGAATAGTGAAAATGAAATAAACCAGAGGGCGTTGAAACAGCCTCAAAATGAAGCAAGGGCAATTGAAACATTTCAAAATGTGTTGAGTTTTAAAGCTCAAGCTGGGCTTGCCTGAAGGAAACAGAAAGTAAGGAGAGGAATGGGAAGAGGGGGGAAGTGGGGGAAGGACTGCTCTCATATTGACAGTGTAGCTGGTTAGTGCCTATGATCTTTCCCTGAGGTTCCTTCCAATACCAGTGCTCTGGAGGAGGGAGAGAAAAACAGCATAAAAGGCCTACCTCTTCCTCACAGGGCCCTGGTGTGATCAGTCAGGCCGTCAGTGGGCTCCCCTACAAGACAGAGTCTTGATGGATGAGTCCCACACGGCAACTGAGATCATGGGGGCCATAAATTGCAGGGGTGGCTCATTGGGCAGGGTGAGCTCACCCGCAGGTTCATAGTTACCAATAATAGGCCAATATGGTCAGGGTGGTATGTGACATCAACTTCGTTGGCATCCGCTACGTGGCACACAATTTCCACCTCATTGTCAGGGACACCTTGGAGGGGGACAGGGCTTCTGGTGATGGTGCCAGCACTGCCAGCAAGCTCATTTCCAAATTCAGGAAGGTGGCAAGCTACTTCCACCAGAGCATTAAGGGGGCAAGATGCTGTGGGACAAACAACCAGAGATGAACATCCCACAGCACAAAATCATACAGGATGTGGAGACTCAGTGGAACTCCACATACCTGATGCTCGAGAGGCTGGTGGAGCAACAGAAGGCCATCCATGAGATTGGGATCAGCGGCCCCCTTAACAGAGCTGAGTGGGATACCATGTCCCAGATCTTGGTGGTCCTCAAGCCCTTCCTCAAGGCCACCAAGACACTCAGCACTGGCGTTGCCTTCCTTAGCCAGGTGATCCCCATAGTGAGGGAACTACAGAGCCAAATGGAGAACTTCCAAGGGATCAATGTTCCTGGCTGGGGCAAGCTGCTGTCACCAGACATCCAAGCACTGGTGAAGCATCTGAAGGAGGGCATCAGAAAATGGCTTGATCCCTTGTGATCCCGTATGGTCCATGTGCTGGTTGCCATGTGTGACCCAAGGGTGAAGGGCAGTGTATGCAGCAGCCAAAGCTTGAATCGGTGGCCAGAGGTGCTGGTGAAGAGAGTCACGGAGGCAGAACACTGCAGGTGGGGGGATGTGGAAGAGGGGAATCCACTGTCCCATGCTAGGATACCATTTGCCAACCAGTGTCTTCCTCCACCACAGGTGCTGCCAATGTGGGTCAAGGACATGGCTTCCATGGTGGGGTCCAGAGGCACCAGACCTCTCCATCAGGCAGGTAGCACTCAAGCCTTGGTAGCTGTCTATCTTGGCGAGGACATGATGCTGCTGCTTTGCGACCTGTTGGCCTAGTGGGCAAGCCAGTGTTCTGAGTGAGAGGGTGTTCAGCACTGCTGGGGATTTAGTGACACTGCACCACACCTGCTTCGATCCTGGTTTGGTGGAGCAGCTGGTGTCCCTAAAGGTGAAACTCTCACTGCTGTGGTTCCCCAAGCTCCAGGTGCAGATGCAGCGAGGGCACACCTTAACACACACACAGTATTACTCATGTCACCTATGTCCTTTAAGCCTGGCAGACATCATGGACTCAGGAGGTGCTACCATCCCTGCAAGTTTCATCTGAATCAGGCAAGAAATAACAAAGTTATAGGCAGTTTCGTGCTTCCACATTATAATCCATAGGTGAAACGTCAAAACATCATCGAAACAAAAAAAGTTTTGACAAAATGAAATGGAACAGTGGTTTTTAAACTAAATGAAATTTGAAACAAAACACTGTCCCTTTGAAATACTGAAATGGAACAGTGCTGTTTCGCACAACCCTAATGCAAAGCAAAGGTCAGCACTGATTTGGCTCACCACCTTAGGGGACCATGCGCCTGAGGAACTCTGGTTTAAAATCCCTCCACTCCCCACCACAGTGGGGCATTTCACTCTGGTTGTTCCCAAGTTATTTGAGCATCCACTTTCATTTTTGGAAGAAAAATGTTGAACTTCTGTACACTTGTGTTTCTTCCTGAGAGGAAAGACTCACCCTGGAGAAACTGAATGTCTGTCCATAGTCTATATTAAAAACAAATAAGGGTTAAGTGCATGACTTATGATAGGTTGAAGAAATAGACAGAAAAGACAGGCATTTTTTTTCAATTCAGGTGACAAGGTATGGGAGAAGAATGTTTCAAGAACAGTTTTGAGACCACTGACATCCTTAGCTGAGGTAAAGCGATTTTTTTAAGCAGTTGCAAGAAGAGATTCAGAATACAGTAACAGAGCTGATGTACTGGATTTACTCAGGAAGAGTTTTATTTTTTAAAAGTAGCTTGTTTATGTTATAAGATTATGTTAATATAGAAACTTGAACCATGTTAACATAGAAAATGAACTTATCTTCCTAAAACTCACCTGCAACCAAATTAACCTATATGTCTCAATGAATGGAATGGAATGGAATGAAATGAAATGAAATGAATCAATTTTGTGTTTTGCAAGATCCAGGAAATATTTTAACATCTAAACCTTAAAAGGAGTGTAAACTACATCTTTATATGCCCTTCAAGGTTTGGATTATGCTACCTGAAATGTTAGAAACTGGGTCAATAGCAGCAGCTTCACCTGAAATTAGGACCTGAAACTAATCAAGAACTGTAGCTCATCAACAAAACTCTCTCGGTTTGTAAGGCAAGGCTCTTTGAGTAGATATGATATCTTTTATTAAACCAACTGATAAAGATATCACATCTACTCAAACAACCTTGTCTGCCTATGTCCTTAGAACAACATGGCTACAACCAAAAATCTCAGTATTTAAAGCATTATTATTGTCACTTGATATTTCTTCCTGTTTTCCATATCTAATTATAGTTACATTAATTACCTGAAGACACAATTGGCAATAGAGCTTGAATAACGTCCAAGTGATATTTCTTTGTTATATCTCTATTTTCCTCCTCTAGTGTTTTTTCAGGCGTTTGTGAGATGGCTTTACCTCAAAAACACCTGCCTTTCTGAACCCAGGTGGAAATGATATCCCAAGTTGGCTGGCTTTCTTTTCAGAAGATTAACCCATTCTTTCTATGTTCACCCCATCTCAGGGAGACACAGAATTGCCTTTGCCTTAATTAGCTCAGCCCAAAAAGCAAAAAATTCTGAAACTAAAAGCCAGCATTTGAAGAATTAATTTTAACATTATGAAATAGGTGAGTCTCTTAAATTCCTGAGGCCCAATGCAATGCTTCGTATCTTTCATGTGTCACTGTTGTGCCCTGTATCTAGAACAGAACAATCTTTTTGAAGTCAAAGCATTCACTTATAACTTTTGTGAATTGTGACATCCAATTTGAACAAAACAAACAAAAAACATTTATATATTACAGTGTTTGCTTCTTTGCAGACAGGCTAAGGAATTGGCCAGCCAGGAAGAAACCTGAACCTGTGCTTGTCTGTTTACTTCCTCATACCTTACTTACCTCCTCATTTCTTTCTATACCCTTCAAAAGATCTAGCATCACCCTGGTTGAGAATCACTGATCTTTTAACTACTTTTTTTTCCAAGTGATTGCAAGAAATTATGAAAAAAAAATTAAGGTGATCAGCATTTTAAACCCCAGACTTTTACAACAAAAAGATGGACCATTATCTTTACAAAATACACATTTTTATCATACCATGGAGAAATATGCATCGCTACACTTGCAGCCATACAAAGGAAAGTCATGAATGCTTTACTATCCAGTCATTTTTCAGACATGCAAAATTTCTTTCTCTAAGAAGGTGAGAGAAATATTCTTTTATGAATGCCTATCAGCTAATTTAGAAAACAGCTAAAAACAGGTATGACATACATACACATAGATTACTCTCACTTTCCTACATTTACAGTTAGTGCTAGTGCACAATAAAAAGGGAGCAAAATCAGCAATCCATTTTATTTAAAGAGCTTGGCAGAGCCAGGCTGAACCCTTATGCAAAACTGTAAAGGACCTACAGCAATGGCATCTGATGGACCATTAGGTAGATTGAAATGTCGTTGTCCTTGTGTGAATTGTCCTGAAGATGCCTCTTCATTATGCTGCTGTGGAGGATGTGCCTTGCCTTCTTAAATTTTTTTTCCTTTGATGTATCTTTAATCTTCAGGAATGGTTATGAACCTGAGGATTACATTCATACACCAGTTTCCCATGTTGGCTTTATTTCAAGTCTTTTTACAGTAAATTTGAGCAATTCCTGTGCTTTCTATGCACACATGAATATTTGCTCCGCTGCATAAGGGCTGTCTTTAGCCCTGTGTTCAGCTCTGTTATCTACCCCATTTCCTTTATTGTGCTTTGCACACACGTAATACATTTGACCTTATAGATAGGTGTCGCTTTCTTTAACAGTATGCCCCATACATTGAATCCCTAGGTATCCACAAGAAGTGCTCCCAAGCAAAACATGAAGAAGGTCTCATTGTTCAGGCACTTACAACTCAGTTCCCTCTATGCTTTAATTTTCAGTTTTGATCTTAAATTGCCTAACTTTAGAGCTTCAAAAAAAAAAAAATGTTTGCATGTGTGATCTTTTATTTGTCTAATGTCTTTATTTTAAATCAATAAGCTATCACCTTCATCCTTGTAATTAACACAGAAAACTTAATAAATGTCTTACAACATCTCTATGGGAGTTTTAGTCATTTGGATGGTAATTTCTATTCCATACAGACATTATAATTTAGACGCCAGCTGTAACCTACTGCATTAATGGTGATAACACATAACAGTTTTTAAACACAGATCTATGAGTCCTTTAGTATGGACCTAAATATATAATGTATGGCAAAAACATATGCACACATACTCCTTAATATATAACAGCTATTTCAGTCCTGTAGACTTTAGTCATTAGGCATGATTTAAGTTATATCTATGAAGTTCATCTTCCTGTTGAAACTACTTCAATGTTTGTTTTCCCATGTCTTTGAGCTAATACAATCCAGCATATTAGACAACCTACTGGTGATATATTGTCATATCTGGTAACCAGGGCTCTTTAGCACAATCATAAGCCATCCTAATTTGATGTTATATAGATGGAAGTATAGAATGATTGTTGGGCATCCTATTGTGATTGCTTAATCATAAAAATTCATTAACCATTCTATGTGGTAGAACAAGAGACTTATGTTCTTCCATTTGCAGACCTTATACATTATGGACATAGGTACCCACAAGGTAGGTGACATAATCCCTAACATTTAAGCTCTTCGGCTTACATTGATTAAGGCTGCTAAGCCTGATGATGCTGTGCATAGTTGTACCTAAAAATTTGGCCTGTGTGTCCACTAGCAGAATATAAATGTAAGAGTTGTGTGTCCTAGGGCTCCATATATTGAATGAAAAAAACTAGCTATTTTGATAATGAGTCCCATTAGCCAGCATCCAATAGTAAATATAAAATAGATGAGTATGTCTTGGGCTCTGCCCTCCTAGATTTAAGCAGCATTTATAAAAGTCACTATCCTACAGTTCTGACTTGTACATTGCAGACATTTTAGGACTCTGTGGTTTAAATGCCCACAGTACATAAATTTACTCCTACCTGATTTGGGCATAAGCCTAATGATCTTCTGTCAATTCCTGCATTCTACCATCATGAAAAGAGGAAGTGTGTCAGCTGTGAGATCTCTTCTTTTTCCTACTAAGAAATGTTGAAAGGACTTTATTAGCTCCTTTGTTGCTGCATTTTATTCATTCAGCAGGACTGCTGTGTATTTTGTCCTGGTTAATTGTACTGTAAACCTGTGAAAGATTCCCCCATCCTAGTGAAAAATGAAATGGGGCTAACAACTCAAAGAATTACATGCATATATATAAACAAAGAAAGCCCAACAGACTTACAGTATAGTTCTTTGTGAACATGAGGGCAATCAAATATCTTACATATTCATACATTCCAATTAATAATGGGTCATCAGGAAAACATGCCAAAACAAAACAAAACATTTTCTTTCACAGGGAATCCTGTCAGGACGTAAGATAACCTCCCAGGGAGTATGTCTACAATCATACAGGTATAAGTGTGTACACATATACTAAGTGTGTACACATGTGCTAAGTCAATTTAAAATAAGGTGACTTAACACTACGTTGACTTAAGCCATGTTGAAGCATACATATGTACAGCTCCTTGATATTATGGCAACCATCTTGTAAGCTAAGTCAACTTAACTAATCTGACTCAAGATAATACACCTCAGAGTTGTATCTTGTGCCCTGTTTAAGTCAACTTAGCTCCACATACATATGTACACTCTGAAAGTTACGTCAACTTAAAAAAGTTAAGTTGGCTTAACTGTCAAGAAGTTATCATATGTGTTCAATGTGCCTTGGTTGGGTACTTCCTGAGTATGTCCTTCTATCTACTGCTGTTCTTATGTTCTGAAACTGGAAATGTGATGGTGAATGGAAATGCACTCAAAATTTGTGGACTTAGGTGCCTAAATCATCCTGAGGTCCTATTTTGGATCTGATCCTAAGGTTTGACTAGCAGAACAACTGCTAAAAAATGAATAATATTCAGAATAATGAGTATATCCCTGCTTGAAGAAGTAATATGCCCTGCTTTTTTTTGTCCTCAAGGTGCTTGATATACTGGAGGGAGCTGTGTGCTGCTATTAATGAGTCCCCTTGACCACTGAAATCAAATGGAGAAATACTGGGTGTATTGCTGGTAGAAAGCATTACAGGAGGACACAGTATCAGAATCCTAAAAGGAGAAAAAACATTCACTTTAAGGAAACAAATGAACATTGTGTCCCATCCTTCTAACTACCACTGTGTCTAGTCAGGACTTGTAGAGCAGCATTAATAAAAAAAGTAAGTGAAGTCTTTGGGAATTCTTACAATCTGTCCATCAGATTTTAGGCTTTCATGTGTTAAAATACATTAGACTTGTTGGGCAATAATGTTGTCATGAAAAAAAGAATAAGTCCATCCTGATTCTTTTAGCAGACTAATACCATCAAACACTGCATAGTCTGTGGCAGATGAAGATGAAATGACAAGTGCTTTGGATCTTTTCTTTCAATATGGTTCCATGCTGATACTAAGTACTCAGTCATGTCAAACTTACTGCTCCACACAGCACTAAGAGATTCTCTTCTCTCACACACACATGAATGAACATGCAGGGGTGCACACTGAGAGAAGGGGGTTCAGAGTTTAATTGGATCCACAATTTTTTTATAAATAAAAAAAAAATCAGGGGTGCTCAACCTCTGGCCCACAGAGCCATTGCATTTGGCCTGCAAGGCCCTCCATGGGGCAAACAATTTGGCACCTGGAAAATGGTGGCATTAATACAGTCAACCTTCCCCTGCCAATTTCCCAAAGTCCAAGCCCCGCACTGCCAGTTACTGCTGGGCCATGCCCCCTTCTTCACATCTGGACTGGGGTTAGGTCATGTCCTTTTCCTCCCCACAGGGGTCAGGTTAGAACCAAGCTATACCCCCTTAACTCCACTAGGCCAGGCGATGACCTGCTTTTCCTGTAGGGCTAGATTCGAGCCAGGCCATGCTCCTTCCCCCTGCAGGGCCAAGCTACACCTCATTTTCCCTTCAGGGTCAGGTTGCAGCTGAGCTGCCCTATGCCTTCCTCTGCATAGCTAGATGGTGCCCACCATACCAGTCCCAGTGATGAATCAGGACCTCTGGCAGGATCCAGCCCACAGACAGTGGGTTACTGCCCATTTAGCTCCACAGGGAAAAAGGTTGAGCATCACTGATTTAGATCATTTCAGTAACTGGAATTCTTTCAATTTCCTCCATTGATATGCAATGCTGACCATCTATCTATAATGTATACCTTGCATTTATATAAGAACATACTGCACCCATCATCCTGTGATCTGCAGACATCTGAGTTTCAGAGACATTTGTCACCAGGCCCCACCCTGGGATGATTTTTGGAAAATAAATTGAAATATCAGCTAATGCAGAATGTCTCAAGTGCTAAATAGTACTTTGATTAGTGCTTCTCAGCCTTTTAGGTATTACCCCTGTTTAGTTTGTATTTGCCTACAGTTTTATGTTATGATTAACAAAAAAGTGGCACTTTATGTCACTATTCTGTCACCTCTCCATAAGTCAAAGAGCTTACAGAATTGCTCTTAATTTCCTTCCCCCACCTCCATTTACACATTCCCTTCCCCAGCTTCTGTTTTCCCAGTCCTTTCTCTTGCATACCCCATAAAAGTTCACCACATACACCCAGGGGTGCATGTGTCTTATACTGGGAAACCCAAAACTTAGATATTCCTTCTGGTGAGACACAGAACATGCCTTATTTTACAATATTTTTGTCTAGTATTGTGTAAATGTGCAGTGCATTGAAAGTGATTTTTAAAATAATTATATACATATTGTATGTCTACATTGTACATGTCTACATATTCTGAGTTATAATAAATTCTGAAAGTAAATAAATTGTTGAATAATCTCCCATATAAATATTCAACATTCAAGATGTTTTCTATAGGCTGTCAGGAAACTGCAGATTACTCTGCAGACATAGTGTATGCTTGCTTAGAGATTGGTCTCTAGAGAAGAATATAAATACATTGGGAAGAGATGACATTAATATGAAATGGAAAGGTAGACAGGCATTTCTGTATTAGTGTATTATATACCCAGTCTCATGCCAAATCTTCTTTTTCCTTTGATATGTATTTATAATGAAACCTCTCCCCAAAACTGTGCTTTAGCTAGATCACTTTATTTTGCAGAGCTGATAAGGGCAGTTTATGATTTTGCATAGTAGCCAAACATGACCTAAAAACTTGGGTAAAGGCTGCAAAACTAGACCCATATAATATTTAATAAAATTATTGTAAAAGAATGGCAAACTGTCATAAGTGATACATCAAATAACTGTGACATTTTCAGAAATGTGGAATGGTTTGTTTCAACTTTGATATGTCCTTTGCAGATCTTTCCTTATTTCCTATTTCTTTGACTGTTCCTTCTACCTGCATTCTATAATTGGGCCCAAAAATTACTTTTTGCTTCCTTCAGTCCAAAAGCATAAAACATAGTGTTAGTGATAACATAATGAGTTGCAGAAAAGAAAGAAGATTCAAATAAAAATAAAACAGGATCTCTTCAAAGAAAAAAGAGCTACACAGAATAGTAAACAGAACTTCAGAAAATCCATATGTAGAAATGCCATACATGTGATAGGAAGTACGGACAGGTATGTCCATGAGGTGAGAAAAAGTAAAGAAACCCCATAAAGCTCTAAGAAATATATCCCCTCTCTCTGCAGCTATATTTCCACAAGTACAAAGGTAATTTGTCTATTTTTCACCTTACAAACATTATCTTCCACACTATGACTTGTCCTGGAAGGCAAACAATGTACACATTTTCTGTGCAACTACATAAGTTTCTGCAGAGTTTGCTCTTTGCAGTGTACAGATTCTTTCACAATTTGAGGCTTTACCTGCAGTCTTAGCAGCCCACACTCCAGCCCTGGCATGGAGAGAATGCAGAAGTGATGACAACTGTTTCCTGCCAGATGTTTTCAAAATGGAGAAGAATGCAACAGTAAATGCCATTATACTACTACCGTCATTTCACAGTCACTTTTCAAACAGAGGATGTGCATGGGATAGGGATGACCATAATTTTAAAATGTGAAGTATTGTAGTTAATACCATTTGCTACATATGCAGAACAACATTTAAATTTTAATTATCACATTTAGTAGGTAATAAAATTTCTACGTCAGCACCATCCATTGCCTGGGCATTGGGTGAAGCTTCTGTGACCATCAGAAAGTGACATCATATTTTTCTTTCTCATCTCCTGTTCTAGCTTGTTCATTTAAGCTGTGACTTTCCTAAAGGAGTCAGGGAATGTTGTAACAGATGGTTAAATTTTTCAGACTCTTCAGGGAAGGATTTGTTTCTTTCCATGTGTAATAGTGTCTAAAATGTGGCGCTGTCATAAGCAGACTGTAGTTGATAATACAGTACAAATAAAGACTTTCATATCTATATCAAGAGGAAAAATACAACAAAACAAACACAACAGTCCAAATCAAGATGCCTGAAAGCCACTGTAAGATAACAGTTATGAATGAACTATGTGAAATAAGTTTTATGAACATAGCCAAATTCCCAAGAAACAGCTGTTAGTAACACAGAATCACCACTAAAAGTGTCACTAGTTGATACCTTTAAAGGCATCTCAGCAGAGAAGCTGGAGAATTAATGGACAGAAGGAAACATCTAGCCTTCCATGCCTAAACATACTTCCTCCTGATCAAGACAGTGAAAAAGAAGAATACATTAGTAATACATATGCCTTTCTTGCACTGTGGTGAGATGACATCAGGGTTATCAATAATGCTGAATTTGAACAAAAAGTAAACCAATTCCCAATTAAAAATAAATAAACTATGTAATGGCTGACACTCTCCTACTGTAGGCTGTATCAAAATGGCTCAAACTCTTTTTTTTCTTCCTACTGAAAAACACTGCTTATTGACAAAACAAAACATGAACACTTATTAGCCTAGAAAACAACTTCAAAAAGATGTGTAAAGAACTAAAATAGGAAAGAAGACTTGAAGTAAATGATGAATTGCATGCAGCATAAAAAATATATGGTGGGAGGAGAAGAATAAGGATGGCTGTTAAAGAAATCATATCCTGAAAGATAAGAAATCTAATAGAAAAGTATCATTCATTCCTATTCTGCATGGTGACTGGCAGAGTAAAGGCCATAAAACAATGAACAAAACTTTCTTTTGTGTAACACATAAACAGACAGCATCTGAGAAAAATAACCACACAAAGGTGTCAGCAAAAAAAAGAATTGGATTCTAGTGGAGTAGTCATATCACTATTCTGCAGTGTTTGCAGAATTTTTGTCTAAGATTTACTAATGTTCAAACTTCACATACACTTTTCCAAGGACTTTATGGAGCCTACAATGTTCATTCCTGCAAGTCGAGGGAGTTCATGAGCTGATGGCAGCGTGCCACAGCTCCCAGAAAATGTGTGATTAAAAAAAGACAATTCTTTGTAAGCTTCTTCCTCCTGTTTTATAATACATTTCACCTCCCAAATATTACATGATTTCCCCATGTAGCATATATGACAAATGGGAAATTGCTAGGATTTACTAACAATTAATTTTTATAGTAGGATACAAAAATATGTATAGCAAAAGGCATATCCTTGGATATGAATGAAAGAGTTCTGTTTGTCTTATTATCTAATCTGTTTGTTACCTCCACATAAAACAGAGTATGCAGGTAAAGTTTTTCAGAAGATAATGAAGCCAGTAAGCTAAAGTTGAATCCAAACTGGAAAACCAGGTTTGAACCTCTCTATCTATTCAGAACAGAACTTTGCAATTTTGTATCTGTTCTTGAAGACTGTAAACATACTAGAAAGATACTAGATTTCTCTCAGAAGAAAGACTTTTGTCCCAGAATCCTACAGACCTACAAATCTATTGTCATGCCTTGAGTACCTACAAGATAAAATGTAATTACAGTTGTTCCTGGGACATTCTGTGTGCGCTTTTAAAGATAATTGTGGGTTGTTCAAATTAATTGTGAACCATTCCAGAGACATCTGTCAGACTCTTGGTTCTTGCGGCTCACTGGCAGAGGAGCATCAATGCAGCTTGGAAGAGCTACCTGTGGAAATGTCTCTGGGCTCCTATACATGTGTGGGGAGTCTGCTATGATGCACTGGAAATTCACCGTGTTGGAGCAGACTCGATTAATCAAGTCTGCTGGAGCACAGAAATTGATATGCTTTGGCAACCTTCTACATCATGCATATTAGCTTCCCCTGTGTTGCTGAAAAATTGTGGCAGAGCATTTTGAAATAAAACATGTTTGGTGAGCTTTACTTCAAAGAGCCCTGTCAACATTTTTTCAGCACAGGGATGTGTGGGGACATTGATCCACATGAAGTGCAGGGACTTTTAATTAGCACAACTCACTACTTGAAGCGGCTAGCACCGCACCTCAACACACATAAAAATGCCCTCTGGACCTTGTTACACATTAATTTTAGGCAGCTCCTGGAGCTCCTAACTTCTAGATTAGTTAGGATTAGATGTTAACATCTTTAGTCACCTCGAAGTTACACCACTCTTGGGCAAGTTTATCTTTTGATCCACATAACCCAGCTCCTGACCATTAAGGTATGGCCACTTCCCACAGACATGCCTCAAATTGAAGATGTGACTGCAACATAGCACTAAACCGCATTTATGTGGTTCACAGTGTAACGTGTAACAAGACTCTCTGTCACTGCTTGAAATGAGGCATCTGTTTACAGTAAAAGTGACTCAGAAGAAAATCACTGAATCCATAAAATCCTCAAATGTTGAGTAAATATCATATTTGGTATTCACTTACTGTTAGATTCATCTTTATTTTGAGCATTATAAGCCATTATACCATATAAGAAAAATTTTATCATATTCTATTAAAGATGTGACACCAGGAAGCTAATGGGGAAGAGTCAACAATTTCATATAAAATAAGAAATATTCTAAGACTCATTACCTACAATGCCATCTAATCTTCTCTTCTCCTTTCCATCCCCAGTCATATCAAGATTGTTGGCAATTTTAACTTAATTCAGGGAGAAAGAATATTAGATAAGTATACTAACTTAAGCCATTAATGGCACTTAAAATAATGTCCACATAAAATACCATGTTTCCCACTCCCATAACCAAAATTTTAACCACTTCAACCCATGTCCATTCATAATTCCTTAGATTCTACCTCCTTCATTTTTCTGCACCATATCACCTCCAATGCTAAGTCCCACCATGCAGTAGGGAAGAAGGCCATTTGTTATCAAGATGTAATGCTTACAAGTCACTTGATCAGAATGTCACTTAATCAGAATGTATTAAATTCTCAACTAGAAGCAGGAGCCAAGCAGGCAGTAGGAAGGAGGACCTTTGCCCACCATCCCAGGCTAAGATCCACCAGGCCATGGGGAACAGGGAGGGCCTTGGGCACTAAGACCCACCAGGCATTTGGGAAGAGTGAGGGCCTTTGCTCACCACCCTGAGTGCTGAGACCCACCAGGCAGGAATAGCTAACCCCTGATGTTACATTGAATAGCTGGAATAGCTATACTATAACCTGAGCAACAAAGATTCAGCTAACCACACCAGAGATGTTGGGCTCCACCCAAAGGCAGGACACGCTACCCCTGATGCTGAATATTAATTACTACTAGAAATCAATTATTAATTAGGAGCAGATTAGTAGTAGTAGTAGTAGTAGTAGTAGTAGTAGTAGTATTGGAGCTAATTGGGCTCCATGTTCTCCCAAGATACAAATAGTACATTCATCCATCAACAGGGCAGCCACCAAGCAGGCCCGGCCAGGGAACGGAGAGATTGGGGCAGGGACCACAGGAAGGCAGACACCAAGGGAAGACAGCCAAGCTGTTTACCATTAGGAGAAGACATTACCCCACTGCCAAAACTTCATGCTGACTCTCCTGCTGGACTTGCTGTACAAAATGAACTGAATGCCTGACAGCTCACTCTCAACCAGCACCAAACCATGACTTAGTGCTCTTTTGTACCTTGACAGTGGAATGAGCCCAAGTAGCGAACTAAAGGCAAGCACCCAGCCATGCCTTTGTACGCTTCAGTATCTTAAGAGTACTCTAAGTTCTCTTGTATCTGGAGAGTACACAACAATCAGCTACTGGAGAATACAGAACAGTCACATTTTGTCAAGATTGGAGGCATCCTTAGATATCTAAAAACTTAAGCGAAAAGAAAAGGGCCATTACATCCAGCATTTTTCAAGAGTTCAAAAAGCATTTTTCATTAAGACTGCCTGGACATTTCTAATTTTTCAGCATTTCAAAGTCTTGTATGATATAGGCAAGTGCACAATGGTTGTAAACTGGGAGACAGAGCACATAGTCAGCCCTAGAAGTAGGACAGACAGTTCACAGACAGTTCTTATCCTGTCCAGAGACAAAATAATGCAAGTTATTGATAAATAGCAGTGTGTTAATATACATATATAAAAATTAAATGAGATAAGCATGTTCATTTCTTTCTATATTAACTCACTACAAGCTGTTTTTGTCTGTTTAGAAACTATTCACTTCACTTGCGGGGGATACTTTTATTTTGCACTGGCTAAAACCATTATCAGCAGTATGATTATAAGTATCATTTTTCTCAGTATTATTAATCTAATAGAGGCAGGCAGGCAGGCAGGAAGGGATACCAGTAGGGATAAGCACCTGCCAGTGAGACATTGCAAACATTGCCAGTTGAGGCAATGCAAGTGTGCACAAGGAAGTGGTGTCAAGCGTCATTCTTGGGCTTCATATGTGGTCAGCCTTCCTCTCTTCTTTGGTATCTGTGCACATTGTCACCAGCGGGAGCGGCAGCCAATGTAGCAATCAGAGCTGAGAATTGGAGGGAAGGAAGGAACTGGAGGGGTAGAGATCCTAGGAATTTGTATTGAAAAACCAGCAAGAAGGGCTTCCTGTCCTGACCTTGTGTACACTATTCACCGGCTAGCAAACAGAGCCTACAAGCTGTGAAGGAAGCCATAGCAAGGAGGGGCTGAGCGGATGGCCACTGCCCATCCCAGGAGGTGAATTGGGCTGGAGCTGTCCAGCCAGGGAGGTGGGGTGTAGGGCAGGAGGAAGGGTGGCTCATGTTGCTGTGTGTGCTCACGGCTAAGGAAGGGGTGACAGGTGCATGCCCCCCTGAACTGTGTGCTGACACTGTGGGCGTTCATGGTGTGCATTACCCTTCACCTTCCTTCATGACACTGAAATCCACCCACCCTATTTACTTCACAGTTAAAGTAAACAATGCAGCCCCCCACCCCCTTCAGGACACAGCCTAGTGTCAGGTCTCACTTAACAATGTGTAAAGGTACCAGTTGTAGACAACATCACAATGTCCTCTTTCAACTCCCACATCACAAAGCAGCTCTCATCCTTCACTCAACCACTGCACTGCACCCGACTTCAGCCTGAACTCTTCTCAACCACTGCATTTGCATTTCTATGCCCCCCCAGGGCAACTCTTCCTGCTGGGCTGAGTCCTTCTGCCTCTGGTGTGCTGTCATCTCTCATCTGCATCAAAACTCTCTCATTAATACAGCGTAGGCACACACTGACCACTGCTCCCACAATTTATAGGCCTTGAGCAGGGCAGGACAGGGAGGCTGGCACTGGGCTAGAACAGGGCACAAAAATCCTGTCCAAAAAAGCACCAAAACACTGTGCAAAAAACTGGGGGAAAAGACTTGGCAGGGGGCAGCCCTTGTGGGTGGCTTTACAAAGTACATGGGTGATGTAGGGGAAGGGAGCTGCAATGCTTGTGGTACCTAATCCCAATGCTAATGCTCAGGGATGCTGGAAAGCCAGGCTTGTCATGGGGGAGGCAACCAGCCCTTCTGGTATACATCAGCCACCCTCTTCCCCCACCACACCTCCCACAAAAGGCATCCAGAAAAAAGCAGAAGCAGGAAGAACAGAACTGTGAGAAAAGACTTGGCAGGAGGATTTGCAATGTGCATGGGTGATGCAGGGGAAGGGAGCTGAAATGCTTCTGGTACCTAACCCTGATGCCAACATTCAGGGAAGCTGGCAAGCCAGACTTGTCAAGGTGTAGGCAGCTAGCTGCTTTGTGTACCTTTGCATGAAAGAGTTCCTGCCCCCGCCCTCCACAGCATCCCATGTAACAAGCACCCCAAAAAAGTAGCAGGCAGTACTGGTGGAAAAAGCTTGGTGGGGTGAGCCCCTTTGGGTGGTCTGTGGTATCCCTGATGCAAACACGTAGGATGGTAGCAAACCAGGCTTGTCCAGGGTGGTGCAGTCAGCCCCTTTGTGTAACTTTGCATGAAAGATTTCCCACCCAAAATACTTCCCACCCCCACCCCATGCAACAAGCACCCACAAAAAGTAGCAGGCAGAACTTCAGGAAAAGACTTGTCAGGGGGTTTTGGAACGTGTGTGGGTGACAGGGGAGAAGGGAGAGCAGCTCACACTGGTGGGAGTGAATTGTCCTGACCACTTGGAACAATCAGCAGTGGCTGGAGACATTCTGAATGACCAGGGGGACATTTTGTCATATCATCTCAATGCTGGGGCCACTCATTGCAAGGCAGGACACTAACATGTGTTGGGCCATTCCACCGGACAAGAAGGTGGCCATGGCCATCATGAAACTGGCCAATCCATGCAGCCTTTCATAGTATCATAGTACCTAGGGTCAGAAGGGGCCTAGAGCAGGCCATCTAGTCTGACACCCCGCCAATTGGCAGGAAACGAGTGCCAGGGTCACAGGA
>JAGPOW010001331.1:896402-939471 GCA_030014935.1 Caiman crocodilus | reverse complement strand
TGCACCTCCTGGACCAAGTGGAGGTCCTGCAGCTCCGCCAGGAACCTCCGGGACCTCTCAGACTTGGCTGACTGCTCCTCCCAGCAGATGTCCGGGTAACTGAAATCACCCATGACAATGACATCCTTTGCTACATCACGAACCAGTTTGATGTGGCTCCCTGCCCGGTTGGGCTGAAGACTCACAAGGTATGCCAGCTGCTGCAGAACATTGCAGCAAACAACTTTATTTGCCTCAGGAATCCTCAAAGTATCATAGCTGGCCTCAATGCAGTGGCGTTCCCTAATTCCATGGGGGCTTTAGGTAGCACTCACATCATGGTGTAGTCCCCTTTGGGAAGTGGGAGGTCATTCACAAACAGGAAAGAACTTGCATCTGTGATCCTGCAAGACATGGTGGAGCACCAGGGCTCATTCAGGAACACTTATACTGGGTGGGCCGGTAGCACACATGGGTGCATGTTCAGAAACTCTCTGTTGCCTGGCCTTATAGAGTAAGGACACTGCACCCAGAGTCCCTGAGACAGTTATCTGTGGCATTACCATTCCCTTGCTTATGATAGCGGACACGGCTTACCCCCTCAAGCTCATGAATCCTTAAGGAGGTCATGTTATAGACCTGCTGAAGATGGTTTTCAACTACCATATCAGTAAATACAGGATGAATGTTGAATGTGTCACTGGCTGACTGAAAGCATGATGGAGGGCACTTAACTGTAGGCTCAAGTGGGGGCCAGATAACATCATGGACTTTACAGTGGAAGCCTGACTGCTACACAACATCTGTGAGACCCACAGAGAGGTTTTCAGCCAGGAGTGGGCTGACAGAAGTGAGACAGGCAGTGGCATGGACAGCAGCACAGGCACCAAAGACATATCTGAGCAGGGCATGGGGGGAGGTGCCCTAGGGTAGGCTGGCATTGGTCTGGGAGAACGGTGGGGGGAGGCAGTGGCTCATTATACAACACCACCTAGCCAGCCTGAATCATGCCCTGTGAAAGGGTTAATTACACCTCTTCTTGGCTAGCAAGGAAGGGAAGGGCCTCAAACAAAATCCAAAATCTTCCTATAAAACCCTCTACAGGCCTCTGCTGTATCCAGCCACTTTATTCCCAAATTCCCTAGGAAACCACAAAAATCAGTTTTTGGAGTAAAGATGTAGTTTCACTAGGGGGTCAGGGGAGAAATGAAGTCTAATGAACCCGAACCCCTTTGACCCTATTCGACCCCAACCCCACCAACACCACACCATTTCTACAACATGCCAACATTTCAAACAACCCAACATTTTACAAAGCTGTATGTGGCACTAAACAAACACACAAGGCCACAGGCATTCATGGTGTCACATGAGCAGGGAAGGGGAGCAGGGAAAGCAGCCCTTGTGAGGGGTCCCCATGGAAACAGTTCCAAACCAGAGAAGCCAGGGAATGCTGAAAAATGTAGTCCTAAAAACCAGAAAGCTAACAACTGTCAGATTTGGCACCCTTCCCCTCTACACACCTTACTATTATACATTGTTAATTTTATAATAAGCATTCATGGCACACTTCTGCTTTAGCAACACAACACCCACCACCCACCCACCAACCCACCAACAGCTGCAATTGCCAATCAATATTTCTGATATGATATACACAGTTTTTTTTAAATCCATATATACATTTACATTACTTTCCAACATGGGGGGAGAGGAGGGGATGATGCACATGGCTTGGTATTGGGATCACCAAACGGTTGCTTACTGGAGACCGATGGAACATAGTGGGGTGCAAGTGGGGTGCCAGTGGCAGGGTTTTGGGGTGACTGGACCTTGGCAGGGGTGGGGGCTTAGCATGAGGCTCCCTGGAGGGGGCTGTGGAGGCTGGTTTACTGGCAAATATGAGCCTTCTGCTGTAATTCATTAGGAAAGATGTTATGGGGTAGATTGATATTTGGCTGCCCTGCTGGAATTTGCAGAGAATTGCACATGGACTGAGTTCATTCAAAAGCCTGGTGTGTGCAAACACAAACCTGATGCACCAAAATAAACCAGTTTAAAATTTGTAATTCTTGTTAAAGTAATGAGGATTAAACATTGTGGTGTGTATAAATGCCCTGATGCTCTAACTGTCATATAAAAAGGGAATGTCTTCTTTACAACCACTCACTGTTATCCAAGGAACATTGTACTGATAGACAGACAATCTCAAGCCAGACAGGACAAGCTTCACACTCCAGTAAAACATATGCTAATTTGATGATTTAAGAAGCCACCCGTCAAGCATAAGAGATAGAGATGGTCCTAGCCTGAAAGCATCACATTTTGGGATTGTTCAGATGCAAAGTTTAGGTTTGGTCTTACCTGTTATGCTGGAAGTTTTCTCCTCCCTTTTATCTTCTGCAAGATTATATGATTATTCTATTCCATTCCAGACCTACATTATTCCATGTTTTTTCCTTGAATATAGCTGCATATGGTTGAAGAATATAGATAGATGATATGTAAACTTTTTGTTGTTGTCCTTTAATTTTATTTTACTGCCTCAGATCGATTTCCTTCTTTAATAAGAAGAAGAATGGCTGTGTTCATCCTACTCCTGTCATTCTTTTTTTTTACCTATTAATCTTTGTAAAAGGAAGAACACTTAAAATGAATGTTTTCCCTCTTCAAACATGTTTCTGTTCTGAGCTCTACTGAAATTGGAATGGTCAATAGAAAACTCAGGAATGTTCTATGATTCTGGCTTTTCATCTGTATAAGAAGATGAGTTTGGGTGGGAAGTAACTTTCAAAAATGGGGAAGGGATCTGTATTCAGCAAACCGCTCCCTATATTAGGAGTTTAGAAAGTTGAGGTGTTCATGGAGGATGTGTCAGTATATCCTGCCTTGGGAGCAGGTAACATGATTTATCCCTAAGGGAAACAGAACTCAAACAAATAGGTTGCATGTCAATGCATATCTTTGGTATGCCTTTTCCTTTGTAAATAATATTTTTGAATCACTATTGTACCCACACCAAACATGTTTAACAGTAAAAACACACAGAGCTATGTAAGCTACTACAGAAATCTTGATATATACTATGCTGTAGCATTCTCTCATGCTGCACTGCCAGGTGTACCTGCTCGGTCATGCACACTGTGCAGTTTAGAGGGAACACTGCTATGCTGCACTCAGGTGTAACACATCGTATGACAGAGTAATGAGCAGAAGAGATGTTTTAACTTTGCCCTTCACAATACAAAGATGAAAACTATACAAGAGACAAATTAAATTACTTACCATTTTTTGTTCCGTTATCCAAATTATTCAGTTCAGTCTTCCAGATTATTTTAAGATGCACCTTGAAGGGAAATCAAATCAGACCTAGGAATTCCTTCCTTAAGCCACACTGGGCCTTTAGCACTCAGCAGATAAACAGGTGTTGAAAAAAAGATTAAGTATTATAAATTAACACAATATAATAAACACAATAAGCACAATTACATAACATAAAACAACAGAAATTAAATTAAATAAACCAATAATTACATAAATTCTTAACGTTAAAAATAGCCTGAATTAACCAAAGTAAGCACATTTCAAACTTACAAGATATCCAGCATCCTTTGACTACTACCTTTAGATAGCTGCCTAGGGCAGCAGTAGTTCATCTAGAGCAGGCTTGTCCAACATACAGCCCATGGGCTGCCATGCAGCCTGCCAAGAAGTTTTCTGAGACCTGAGGTGCTGCGACAGAAAATGAAACTAAACACTACTTTCGTTTTGAGGTGGTGATGTGATACTGCTTCCTGTGGGGTCTTTGAATATTGCTCACTGGCCCACTGGGGGATTAAAAGTTCATGATCCGGCCCCACATTCAAAAAGGGACACCCCTGATCTAGAGGATAAGACTGCGGTCAGCGCTTGCCACCCACCCCACCACCAACAGTGCCAAAGCCACCTGCAAGAGTTTACCACTTGCTGCTGACATGATCCCACTTCCGACAGTGCTACTGCTGCCTGCGGGAGTTCACTGTGCCCTCCAGCTTCTGAAGGCATATGGCATTCATGCTTTTAGATCAATTTTAAAAGTGTGTGACCCTTTCTCAGTTATATTCATACTCACTCCCGCTGACAGTATAGGAGGTATGTAGGTGTAACTAAGGGCATATTTAAATAATTGGTGTTTTTTTATATCATGAAGGAGGGAAGTGTCAATTAGACTACTCACATGCATGATATCCATCTCCTTAAAACATGATAGCATCTGCTGTCCGTTTCTTGTAACAAATGTGAAACAAGCTGCTCTTACCCTGCTTGTCAAGTGACACTTCCATTAAAACTTTCATCAGGAAACCCAAAGAATAAATGGATCTAGAAGTACTCCATCCAGAACAAGCTAGAGGGAATAACATATGATAATATGAGCATTATAGCCTCTGCTCTACTTACTGTATTCAGATTAAAGCTATGTATAGATAGGGTGTCCATATTATTTTAAGGAAATCTGGAACAGGGGTGACAGTGAGGGAGGGGCAGGGGTGGAGTCACATGTGTGCATGTGCGCGCGCGCGCACACACACACACACACACACACCCTTTGTCTCTGCATCCCCCTCCCTTCATGGATACACACACATGTACACACTTCCACAAAGGCCAACATCCAGGGTCCTGTCCAGGGCATTCACACAGGGCACTGAACTTGTCTAGTAGGCCTGTGCAAAGTGGCTAGTATATCCTTCGGATTTAGATTCAGCTGATTCGGGGAACAGTGGTTCTATTTGGTGATTTGAATCACTGTCCTGATTCAATTTGACTGAATCTGATTCAGAGATTCAGCTGCTACCAAATTTCCAAATCTCCAAATCAGCCAGACCCATCCCCTGCCCACTCTCTCAGCCTGGCAATGGCTGCTCTGCCCAACTCAGTGGGTGCTGCTGGGTGTGTGGGGGGGTGATCCCTGCTGCTCCCCACTGCCCTATGTTGTGTAGGGGGCTCTGCATGAGCCCTCTGACCCCCCCTCACTCCCTCATCCCCCCCCACAGGAACTCTGCCTGGGTCAGCTCTGGCTCTTTAGGGAAAAAAGAACAGAGAAAAGCCCCAGACTCATCACTCCTGCTGATAGGAGGGTGATCCCTGCAATGAGTCCCTGCGGCTTTTCTTGCGGGGGGGGGGGTTCTTAAAGGGCTGAAGCTGGCCTGGGCAGGGCACCCATGGTGGGATGGAGGTGCAGGGAACAGTCAGGGGCCTGGTAGGTCTCCCATGGTCTCCTCCCCTGCCCCTAGCACTTACTGGCTTGTAGTCAGATTCAGCTCCCTGCTGCAATGGGCGGGGACTGCCCAAATCATCAAAGCTCTCTAAATCTTTTCTGAAGATTCAGAGAGCTTTGAATCAATTCAGACCTTTTAATTCATCCCTGATTCAATTCAGATTTGGATATTTGGCCACTGAACTGGGCCTAATCTCTGAATCAAATCACCACCCAAATCTTTACACAGCCCTATTAACTATCTCTGAGCCCCTGGCTCCCAAGAACCCTGATGGCAGAGTTGGGGGGTGGGGGCAGGCCAGTGAGGAGGCCCATGGCTGGGGTCCATCTCTTGCATGCAGAGGCTGGACCCAAATGGGAGTGTCTACTGTATGGCACCCTGTAGTCTCTGCCAGCCTGCGTTGCATGGCCACATAACACTTCCTCCACGTTTGACAACCTTGTAGGGCCACCACATGCAGCCCAGACTGTGGCAGCAGCAACGCACAAGGCTGCTGGTAGTGAGAAGCCATCCCAGATTACCTCTTCAAGCTGCATGAGCCCTGGCCTCCTCTCCCAGCCTGCTCCATCTTGGCTTATCCCCAGCCCAGACAGGAGGAGCAGTGCCCAGCCCAACCCATAACCCCCAGCCTCCAAGTTGGCATCAATATGGAACCTTTGCTTCATTTTTCACCAACCAGCCAGGATGTTGGGACAGTTTATCAAATCTAGAACTGTCCCAACCAAACTGGGACATGTGGTTACCCTATGTATGTATAGATATTCAGTTTCTCCTGGGAGAGTCGTCCAGGAGAAGCAATAGGTATATAGAGGGTCATGATTTTTCTCCCAGAAGAAAAGGCCAATCTGGAAGAAAAATAACTTGTGAACAACCCAAGTGAAATGGCTCCCAGGAGAACCCATCTTAGAGAAGCCACAGAGAGATTCCCCAGAGTCCCAGTCATCTTTGTTCCCTCCCTCTCCCTCCCCTCCCCCACAGATCCAGGGAGATAAAACGTCAATTCCAACAAAGCTGGAACAGAAGATGCTTTCTGAGTGCTTCAGGCTGGAAAATCCCAGTACTGAAGCACCTCAGGGCTGTATTCTTCTCCCAGCATTTCCAGACACAGCCAAGCCCCCAACATTGACCAGAAAACTCGCTCCACCCCACTGCTGACCAAGCAACCCCTCCCCCACTAGTCATCATTGACCTCACAATTCACTCACCTCAGTCACTACTCCAGCAAGCTCCCCTAACCCCAACACTGACCTAACAAAACCTCCACCTCAACACTGACCCAGCAAACTGCATTGCCCCTCTGCCCCTGGTTCTGACCTAGGGTGGCCATCATAGAAGACAGTCTGGTTGCCTTCTGACCTCTACTGAAATGAAACCAGATGACTTTATGTTCTCTCTTTTCCTCTTGAAGAGAAAAATAGAGGACATAAAGGCATCGGGTTTCATATCAATAGAGAACAAAGGACAGAGTAACAGAAAACCAGAATGTCCTCTATGATGGCCATGTTATTCTGACCTAGCAGCCCCTCCATCCCTATCACTGGCCAAGAAGCCCCTCCCCCCCCACAACGCTGTTACTGACCTGACAGAACCTGCACGCCCCACCCAAACTGAGTGCCGAATTTAGGCTTAAGCTACTTAAGCTACAGTTTAGGGCCTCACAGTATGAGAATTTTCTTTCTAAATAAGAAAAAAAAAACCCGGACACAATATCAAATAATCAGTTGGTAAGTAAAGGAGGTATGGGAAAATGATTCTCAAATATAGACATTTTAATTCTTACATGACAAAAATATACATATATATATGGCTCCACAGTTATTATCCATATTCAGTTCGAACATTTATTTTATGTTAGATTATATTTTTCTTTGTGCCTTCACCTTTATATATATATAATATATATATGCAGATATAAAGCTTTCATATTTATATTTTCATTGTCCTTTCTGTGAGAATAATAAAGTATTATGTTTATCATTTGGGTCTCTTAAAATGGATATAGCTTAGGAACTTAGCATGTCATAATCTGGCACTGCCCAAACTGCAGCACTTGGTACTCTAAGGCCCTATAACAAGCCAGTTTCAGCATGACAGGCTCACCACTGCTGAGCTTGGACATCTGCACAGGGCTTTCTGGATATATTTTTCTACTGGGAGAACAAAACTAGGAGAATTCTCCCATGTCATCTTATGTGTACAGAGCCTTAGAAGACATCTGTTTCTAGTATTGTTGTTGAAGGCCCCTTGACAAGTGCTAACTGATGTACTGCTACCACTAATTTCAAAATGTGACCCTATCTTCTGGTAAATTAATTTATTTACCATGTAATCCACAACTGAGCCCTGCCATAAGCCAAAAATATGTTACTAAGTGCCACTCGGGCACAGTCCTCTGGTCCTGAAGGAAAGCACTTTTTTCCTGCTCTTCAGCAATTCTGTGACATTGAATGCAAGGGTTATTGACTGATCTCAGGGTGAATCAGTCAATGGCACTATGATGGCAAAATGTGAGATTGGCCTCTGACTTTGCCTATCCAGTTTGAGACATATTGGTCCATTCAGAATGACAAAGTGCATACAGCTTTCATTTATTACAAACTTCAATATAAAGTTCTGTGCAATTTTGCAAAGTGTGTGTCTTTGTGTCTTTGGCTTCTTGAGACTGGATCAGCATATCACTATGGATAGGTTGGTAAAAAACTGGAAAAGTTTAAGAGCAATATCTCCTCAGTAAAAGGACAAAAAGGACTTTTTGTCTTAAAAAATACTTGTGCTCTTTCTCCAATTACAGGAAGAATAGGGGACCAAAGCAGAAAGAAAGGATTCACTAACCGAATATGGCAGTGTTTATTCCTTACTTGAGGCACTTAACTGGTGGCTTTTTTCATTTTTTATATTTTTATCTTTAATAAACCAAGTCTAAGAAAAATGGAAATTACTTTTAATTTGTATTCAGAAGACAAAGTAAAACAAGACAAGAGGAGAAAATGTAGACACATCAGGAATATAAATGCTGAATTTATTGATGCAAAAGAGGACACTATGATCAAGTTGTTTCATGTACTATGCAATCGGACCTAGTTAGTTTAATATATTGAACTAGGAAAGCTGAGAAACATGACTGTAAACTGAAGTTATGATTAAATGGTATGATCTTAAAACATCATACATTTTCCTTCCATTTTTGTTTGTTTTGCTGCTCTTTGAATCTTTGCTTTTTTCCTGTATTCACACCTGACAATATTAAATTAAAATATAAGTTATATGAATAATAAAAAAAAAAGATTCTGATCCCTACAGGGGTCCATCTGGATCATCTCTAGGTTTTTCCATGGGTAAGTATGTTCAGAGACAAAATTACACAATAAGAGAGTACAGTTAATGAAGGCTGAACACCCCAAGAGCTAGCACAGTCTTTAATTATTTTATTGCATTTATATATATAGCTGTGTCTCTTCAAAGAGTACATATAAATATTTATCATACTTTTCTTTTCTGTCCAAAAATGTGCTTCCTCTTAGGAAAGAAGATTAAGCATTTGGAAAGTCGTAACTTCTGAGACTGAGGGCAGAATCCTGTTCTGCCAACCAGCCAAATAAGTGAGGCATAAGTTCCATTTACATGTTTATGCAAGTGCACATGATTCTGCTTGGATTTTCTTCACTATCAAGTCACAGTTGCATGTATGGATGCACTATGTTGCTATGCTATATACAGTTGCTATGCTGCAACTGTATAAAATGCCCAAGCAGCCATGGAGCATCAGTGGATGGGACAGGTTGACTTATATCTAATCTCTGAAGTTAAAGCATGGCTAGCACTCCAGAGTGATCCTATTATGTTCCCCTAGCCTTCCTATGGCCTGTGTAGGCCACAGGCAGGTTAGATATTGTAGTCATGCAAAAAACCCCAAATACTTCTTAGAACTTAGCTGTTCAATCCAGATCTGATTACTGAACAGTTTATTCATAGCTGGACTTCATGAAAGGGGCCATGGGTAGCTGTAAAGAAAGCAGCAGGCAGGCAGGCAGGCACCACTGTGCCAGGCAGTATGGAAGACAACCAAAGGTATTCCATACAGAAACAAGGACATGGCACACATAATATCTTTATTGGTCGGCATGGTGGGGGCCATATTTGGCACTAGAAAGTATTAGAGGAGGAAGTAGGGGGAAGCAGATCAGGCTAGGGACAAAGTAGGTAACCAGGGACTGAGACCATGGTGAACCTAGATAAACAGAACCAGGAAGATGGGAGGAAAGGCCTAGGTGGGACTGTAGGTAGGAAGGGAACAAGCTAGAGAATGGGGTGATACTTTTAAGCAGAAGTGTCTAGAAAACAGATTTCAGCCTGCTCCCAAACCCCAAGGTTAGTGCTGCACAAGTAGAGCCACAACTTCCAGCCCCAGTCTAAGTGGATAGCCAGTCTGCAACAGAATCCACACAAGCACCTCCAGGCCTGATTGCAGGACCTGCATCAGACCCATATTTCCTATCCTCACTGGACATTTGAGGGACCACATATGAAGATCTCACACTTGACACAATGCAGCCTGCAGAAATCTCATCCCACCAACTATGTTCTTATCAGTGCTGGGACATGAGTAACAAGGCCTCGGGGGCAACTGGGAACCAAGATTGCTATACAGATTTCCCTCACTTTATGATGTACATGCATTCCTGGAAAACAGTGCATAGCTCAAATACACATAAAGGGAACCCACTTTACAATGTAACAAATAGGGATATGTTCCAAAACCTCAAATGTACTGACCCCCAGATCCCTTTCTACCACTTTTACAGAACAATTTTTGTACTCATCAATAGCAGACATTACACACAAGCACAGGGTAGTGGTGAATGTTTAGTTGGTTTGGAGAGAGGGTGGTGAAGTGTCTTTATTGTCAGATTCCACATCACTGGTAGGAGGTACAGGCAGGGTAACATCCACAGGAGAATCAACAAGCACAGGGCTCTCATCACCCTCCAGCACCAGTGGGGTGGGTCTGAGGGTAGCTGAGTTAGGCTTCAAGAACTGGAACATAGTATACTTCCTCACCAATTGCTGGGTCTGGGCATACACCTCCTGGTAGGGACTGAGGAGAGGGTTCAAAGCATGCTTAAACTGCAGGCTCCTGTCCAGGCTACGGTCCGTATCAAGGGCAAACTGAGCAAGTCTCAGCCTATGCAAAAAACTCTGCCAGCTTCTTCATAGTCATGCCCTTGACCTTGAGGACCACCTCTTACTCCTGTTTCTCCTCTGCCTCATCAGCAGAGGTAGCAGTCTGTCTCAGGTCATCAACACTTAATTCCTCATTGTGGGAATCGATGAGATCCATGATGTCTGCCTCCTCTAGGTCTGAAAAGCCATCTCCTCCCACCTTCCATCCAAGATCAATAGCCTCTCAAATAGTTGTGCACAATTTGGGGGAGCCCTTGGAATCTATAATACATTCCTTTTAGAGAGGCTTCCAAGGACTATTTATGGTGGTGGACTTAATTTTGTCCCATGAAGCCTTAATGTTGTCGATGACATCCCTCACATTGTATGCCTTCTACCACTCACAGATTTTTTGGTTGTTGGGTCCATCAGTAACCTCCAGCAGCTGGGAGATGCTCTTTAGGTAATAGACCTTGAATGTTGATATCAACCCCTGATCAAGAGGCTGGATTAGTGAGGTTATGTTAGAGGGGAGGAACACAATTCTCACATTGGGGTTGATAGTTTATAGGTGTTTAGCATGTCCAGGGGCATTCTCAAGGACAAGCATCACCTTAAACACAAGGTTAGCCTACCTGCAATAGAGCTCTGCCTCCATGATAAAATGTTGAGTGAACCAATCTTCAAAAACTTGGCTTGTCACCCATGCCTTCTTGTTTGCAGCCCAGTGTACAGGCAACATGTTCCTTTCAGTCCTTTTAATACATGTAGGTTTAGAGAGTGGTAGACTATTAGTGGCTTACACTTAAAATCTCCAGGAGTATTGCTACACAGTAGGACAGTCAGCCTGTCCTTCGCTGCCTTGAACCGACTTGCAACCTTCTCTTCTTTGGAGATGTCCGTCCAAGATGACATCTGCTTCTAAAACATCCCCATCTCATCAGCATTGAAAACTTGCTTAGGACTGTACTCCTCAGCAGCTATGATTGCTTGAAGTCCCTCAGGAAACTTTACAGCATCTTCATGATCAGCACTTGCAAATTCCCCAGTCATCTTAGAATCATAAAATCAATGGACCAGAAGGGACCTGCGACATCATCAAGTCCAGTCCCCTGACATAGGCAGGACATTAGTGAACTCAAACTAGCTGAACAAGGTGCTTATCCAGCCACCTCTTTAATACCACCAAGGATGGCAACTGCACCACCTCTGCCAGGAGTGTGTTCCAGGTTCTAGTTACCCTTATGGAGAAATTCTTCCTCAGGTCTAGTTTAAATTTTCCCTCTATTAGCTTGTGACCATTGTTCCTCATCCTCCCAAGCAGTGCCTTCCTGAAGAGTTGCTCCCCCAGATCTGACATATCAGTATGTGCCTATCAAGTCACCTCTCAGCTTCCTCTTATTCAGACTGAACAAGCCCAGTTCCCAGAGACTCTCTTCACAGGACCTATCCTCCAGGCCCCAAATCATGTGAGTGGTCCTTCTCTGCACCCTTTCAAGCTTATCCACATCCTTCTTGAAGTGTGGTTCCCAAAACTGGGGACAGTACTCCAGTTGCAGCCTCACCAACACTGAGTAAAAAGGGAGAAGCACCTCTCTGGATCTGTTGGCAACATATCGGCTGATGTACACTAGATTTCTGTTTGCCCTGCTGGCAACTTCATTGCACTGTTGGCCCATATTCATCTTCTGGTTGATTGTGACACCCAGGTCCCATTCAGATGCTGTGCCAGTCAGTGGGCTATTACCTATCCTATAGTTGTGATGAAGATTCTTCCTACACAGATGAAGGATCTGGCACTTTTTCCTGTTGAACCTCATCTGATTTCAATCAGCCTATAGAATCAGTCTGTCCAGGTCAGCTTGGATCCTTATCCTATCCTCTGGTGTTTCTGCATTTCCCCACATCTTGGTATCATCTGCAAACTTAAGCATAGAGCATTCCATCCCCTCATCCAAGTAATTAATAAATATGTTAAAAAACACAGGTCCAAGCACTGATATCTGTGGGACACCACTGGACATAGCCTTCCAGGATGAGGCCATTCCATTGATTACAACTCTCTGGGACCAGCCTCTAAGCCAGTTATCTACCCACCTCACTGTAGGCTGCTCCAAGCCAGTACCCTCCAGTTTAACTGAGAGAATTTCATGGGAGACAGAATCAAAGGTCTTACTGAAGTCTAAGTAAATGATGCCTACGTCATGTCCCTTGTCCAGTTGGTTAGTTACCTGACACCAGGTTGGTCAGGCATGATCTACCCTCCACAAAGTCATGCTGGTTGTTTTTTAATACTCTGTTAGTTACAAGCTTGTGATTGATGGCATTCTTAACAATTTTTTCAAAAATTTGTCATGAGCAAGTCAGACTGACCAGTCTATAGTTTGCATTCCTCCTCCCTTTCTTAAACAGGGGTACCACACTGACTCTCTTCCAGTCATCCAGGCCCTCTTCCAGTCATCTAGGATCTTAACATTGTGCCAGTTTCTATGCTAAGGAACTCATAAAACCAGCCTTTACTATCCATGAAGACTCTTCAGGGCCACCATCCTCATGAAGCAGGCAGCTATAAAGTTGCAGGGCCTTACCCCTTATCACAGGGGAGGAAAGATTCATCTTCCTCTGGTTCTGTTCTTCCACCCACACCCACAGCATCTTCTTCATCAATGGGTTCCTTACTCTCATTGCTATCTTGTTCATAAGTGGTGTAGAACTCCTTATATTGTCAGCATTCTTTGTGATGGCACGTATGGTTGACCACCCAGGTTGAATGCATGATCAAGTGCAGAGGGCCCCTCACCAGCTTCTGCACAGTTCAAAATCTTCAGTTCTTTTCTCTGGTGTTACTGAAGTACTCTTGTGCTTCATTGGTGGACCAGGAGATAAGCTAGCAGGATGCTTAGAAGCCATAATGGGGATGGCAACTACAGAAACACAAGTCACAGACATGTGAGGAGCACAGATCCACACAGGAGACTATATTTTAGTTCACATCATTGCCTCAATGCACTGTACAAAGCATCTGACTGCAGGCTTCCACCACACCAATCACATAAGAGTGAACTTACCTTGCATATAACAATCTTTTTTATATAAAAGGGCCATTGTATAAGAGCAAACGTGCACATACAGAACCCGCATAAATCCAGGAAAACCTGGATTCAGGTACAAAACAGAGTTAGAGAGGGTAACCAGAGTCCAGGAAAAAGCTGAGTGAAGAAACCAGATCACAAGGCGATCAAAATCGATGAACAATCCAGGTAGAGAAACCAAAAGAGCAAGAAGAAAAGCAAAATCCATATGCAAGATGAGTCAGGAAATCAGGAAAGCAAAATACAGAATTAAGTCAAGAAATCAGGTGGTCAGAAAGAGGCAATTAGCAGCAACAGTCTTAAGCACTAGCCCTGTTGCCCACATACTTCCTGTTCTTCCCCCAATATTATGTAGATGTAGAGGATCAGCTATTAAGAGCCAGCCACTTTGGTATTAAGAACTGGATAGAGTCTTGGGTACTGTTGGATATTTTAGGCAGGCTCCTTCCAGCTTCTAGAAAGAGCATCAGGGTGCTAGATTGGGGTAGATGGATCTTCTGGTCAGGCCAAAGCCCTGGGTTCAAGGCTGCAGGCCTGACAGCCCAATCAGAGATGAAGGTAAGCAAGGTTTCAGTTCTAGATTGATATCCATCGAGGCAGACTACGACTTATGCCTATGAGTGCTGGCAACTCCAGGGGCATGTGTTTCAGTGGAGAGCCTCACAACACTTCACCAGGTATGCCATGGCCCTGTGATTCATGCCTGTATGTTGAATACTATTGCCTTCAACCTAAGTATCTACTCTACCTTCAGGGGTACATATCTGGTGCACTGACCTACAGGACAATGATAATCATAGAGGTTGTGGTCAGGTACCATGACTCAGGTACAGTAATAATACACATATAAAGGTAACCTAATTGAAGTTCTCCTTGGCCCAGAGATACCTTGGTATACTGTCTCAAGTCCTTCCACTTTTTCTGACTTCCCACTGTGTTGACCTGCTGCTGCAGCTCTCCCACAGGTGATCTCACTTTGGAGAAGTGACTCACAGAAAACCTTCCCCATTGCTAGGAAATGTGATTATTTATGTCCTGTAGCACCTGAGGGACAAAGCTGGAGCAGCATGACAGGGCATTGTGTCACACCCTTGGTCTCCTCTCTTCAGGGCTGACCTTATCCATTCTAGTAATGCCATTTGGACTGTCACCAACAATGGCATTCTTCACAAAGTCTCTTTAGACAGAACGTGGAGTGGCCTACCCAATCAGAGCCTGTGGGGAAGGCTACATGTTGGGACACAGGGTCAAAACAGCAATATGGAGTTGTGGGCGGGGGGAGGGGCAGATTTACCTGTCCCTGAGTTATGCTCTCAAGGCAAAAAAGAACTGGCTGATTTACTAGGAGCATAAATAGTAGTGCTCTGCAAGGCTTCAGTTGCCGATTCAGTTCGGAGAAGATTCAACTTGATTCAGCAGCCAAATCTCCGAATGTGAACTGAATCAGGACACTCATTAAAAGGTCTGAATCAAATCCAAAGCCTTTGAATTAATTCAGAAAAGATTTGGAGAGATTCAGAAATTTGGATCAGCCAGGGAGAGGCAGGCATGACTGGGTGGCTGCAGGTTCTCCTGCAGCTCCTCTGCCTGTGCCTGCCTCTCCCCAGGCAGGGGGAGCCATGGGTGAAGTCCCCATGGCTGCTGTGCCTGGCTCCATCCCTCACCCAGCCACAGCCTCACAGCTCTTTAAAAAAAATGCACTGTACTTACTGGCTGTATCAGGGGCTGTGGAGGCTGTGGGACCTCTTGGAAGTGCCCCCCACACACAACCCTGTTCTCCAACCCCCCTGACCTGGCCGAACCCTGGTGGCCCCTCCACCTGGCCCCAGCAGTCCGGGAATAAAAAAACAAAAAAAACCCAAAACACACTTATAAGCAGTAGCAGCAGCTGTGTGGGCTCTGGGGCCATGTGGAAGAGTTTCCCCACCTAGCCCTGGCCCCGATGGCTGCCCCACCTAGCCAGAGCATCCCAGCAGTTAAAAAAAGAACAAAGCCCACATTCACCTGCTGCAGCAGCAGGGATCAGAGCCTCTGGAGGCTAAAGGCAGATCCTTCCCCATGCAGCATGAGGTAGTGGGGGGCAACAGGGCCCCCTCACCTGGCACTCATGCAGCAGCTGTCCCATGGTGTGGGTGCAGCATAGCTTAGCAGACCACCACACACTGTCTGGGAGGTCATGCAGCTCCACATGTCAGCCAGAGCCCAGCAACACTCAGCCCCAGCAGCCTCAGCTCCCATGTAGCGTGCAGGCCCTGCTATGATGCGCTGCACCCATGCCGTGGGGCAGCTGCTGCTTGGGTGCCAGGTGAGAGAGAATCCCCACTGCCCTGTGCTGCATGGGGGGGCCCTGTCATGAGCAACCAGAGGCCCTGATCACCACTGCTGCAGCTTTTTTAATTGCTGGGATGCTGGGGTCTGGTGGAGCACCCATTGAGAGCACAGAGTTGGAGATCTGGGGCTGTGTGGGGGTAGGGGGCTCTGCCATATGACCCCAAAGCCACCACAGCTGCTGCTACTGCCAGTGAGTGCAGTTTTTTGTTGGGTTTTTTTGTTCTCTGACTGCTCGGGCTGGGTGGGTGAGCTATTAGGGGCAAGGCCAGGCAAAGGGGGCAATTGAGGAGCAGGAGCTGTGAGAAGGGCTCTGCCAGGAGGCCTTGGAGTCCCCACAACCCCTGTGACATCCAGTGAGTTTAGGGCTTTTTTTTCTTTTTTAAGTGCCGGGAGGCTGGGGTTGGGTGGGGAATATGGCCAGGCAAGACAGCCACAGGGGGGTTTCCTGTGGTTCCCCCTGTGGCAGAAATGCCACCGTCTGTGTCCCTCTCCAGAAATCTGTCTCTGCCAGCATGAGAGACTGGTGCTGAATTCCTTAGGGAGGGTAATCTTCCTCCCTGCCTACAAGACAAAAGCCTGGTGCCTCGGATGTGGATTCTCTGGTCACCTGGGGAGAGGGAGGGAAAAGCCCCTCTCACCAACCCAGGTGACCTGTGATGCTTTTTAAACTGGTTGGCTAGTGGCTAGCACTGGCAGCTTCAATTGGACTGGGCTGTTGAGGTAAGAAAGGTTATTTAAAGGCCCGGTCCAGGAAGAAGGCAGCCATTAGCCATGTGGGCATCGGAATCTGAAACTGGGAGAAGAGCTTTACCATCAGGGCATGCTCCAAGAGTGCCCTGCCTCCAGAGGAAAACTCCAACCAGCTCTAGATGATGCATGTGAGTAAGTTACTCAAGATTCGACTAGATATTTAGCTTACAGTAACTCAGATGTGGGATCAAAAGGCTACCTCAGCCATACTGGTTTGCTCTATGGGGATTTCTCTGATATTCCTCCGATATTTCTATGATATCATTCTACTTTTTACCTTGTTTTCACCCTACCCCCTGTAATCAATAAAGTTCTCCTTGTGACCGATGTGGGAGACTTATTGGGTAGGTCTAAATTATGCTGAGGAGGTCTTTTAGGTCTGTGGACTAAGGGAGACTTTCTTATTAAGCCCCTGACTTGGGAAAGTACCCCAAGTGCCTGTTTTGGGTCTAGTACCAAATGGACGATCAGGCCTGTGTTTTCCAAGGTGCGCAGAGCCAGAATTGAGTCCAGAGCCTTGCGTGGTGGCAGTGGGAACCCCAGGCTAGCAGGTGTGCTCCAGTGAAGGGGTCAGCCAGACGTGAGGCACCCCAGAGAGGCACTCGGAGCCTGGAAGGTGGGTGGGCACAGTGAGGTGGGTGGCTCAAATCAGAAGTGCCCCATACTGGCCCGCCACACCTTCCACCCAGGCAGAGGCTGGCACAACTGGAGGAGATGCAGGAGAACCTGCAGCTGTTCGATGTGCCTGTCTCTCTCCGGCTGATCCAAATCATTGAATCAGCACTGGATCTCCAGTTCTGATTTGGCTGAATCGAATGGGGACAGTGATTTGAATCACCAAATTAAATCACTGTCCTCTGAATCAGCTGAATCCAAATCCAAATTGAATACTTCCCTACTTGCACAGGCCTAATAAATAACCCTATTTTGAACTCTTGCAGCCTTGAGTACTGCTTACTCTGTGTGCATGATAGGAGCTGTTTTCTCCCTGTCCAGCATGTCTCTCAGAGTCATCATGACTGGGTGACATGGGAGTGTCATAGGGCCCGATGAGATCTCCTTCTGAGAGAGCCCTTTGGTCTGGGAGTGCCATGGTGTTGAGGGTACATCCCTTAAGTATCTCCTTTATCACGGCTGTGAGGCCTTTTGTAGGTGCTTAGTGTAATTCCAGCATTCCTGAAACCAGTCCAAGTACCAAGTAGTTAGCCATGAAGGTGTCCAGATTGGGGGGGGGGGGGAGGGGGAGGGAATCCGCATCCGAGGCACCAGGCTTTTGTCATGTAGGCAGGGAGGAAGATCCCCCTCCCTAAGGAATTCAACACCAGCCTCTAAGTTATAGCAACAAATACATAAAATCAGCCTCTGAAGACACACAGTTGTCTCCCTATATTTATAATGGGACCACATAACTGTCTCAGAAAAGGGGTAGAGTTGCCTCTATCCATGCAAACTCTACCTTTTGCATATCCAGCTTGGGTAATGGGATTCTGCCTTGAGTGTCTAAGGTGTTTTCCAGTGCTTTTTTTATAAAGTATCATAAGACATCCTATTTCTAGAAATTCTGATTTTAAAATTACCTAAATGGTCTTCGGTATTATCAACAAATAAAAATTTCATTCATTCAGGTTTTTCAGGGTCAGGGGTTAGATGGATAGAGGAGTCTGGCAAAAGCTTCATATCACAGGAGATGCAAGACAGTATTAATGAGCTCTCCAGAAGAACAGCAAGGTATCAGTATAACCAACTGGATCCAAGCAAATAATACAAAAACCCACTGCACCATAGTCTCTGTTTTTTAAATATCTAACAGTGCCAGGTCACTCAGAAAATCTAAGGAAAGAAATACAGCTGAAATAATATACACATACTCAAAGGCAACGTCTTCTCTCATTGACAAATATACCAACATAATCAAGTCAATGAGAGCGGAATTTAGATCACTGAATATTATATTCAATTAATTTAACCTTTAAAAAAATTAAAGATCAGTGGAAACTAGTGGGAAATGTGACAGTAATTCAAAACCAAAATACATCCTGTCTTCAAGAGAAGGAGGCTATAGTGGAACTAGCATCATTTTTCTACAGAGATCAAAGGACTAGACTTAGAAATCGGCTTTCTCTGCACACCGAGAAGACTGTTCCTAGGAACCACCAATGTATGGGCCAGCCTGATGTACTTCAGCCCTTAGGTTGCAATCTAGTGCTTCATAGTGCATTTAACATCCCCAGAAACAGAACCACCGTGTGGTGACTTGGATAACCACTTACACAGCTTGAATAGTGAATTACAAATATACTCAAATGAACAGTCTATAATTAATGTACAAGCCAATGATTTTTTTAATAAAGTCAGTCACAAATTATGTGATTAGAGAACAAATCAAGTCATAATCTGTATGTACACCATGTAACTGGCACCTGGAAAAGAGGAACTAAATTCAGACCAATAATTTACTTATGCAAACCCCTATATTTGCTTGTGCAGTTTGTGTATAAGAAGCGAATCCCTGGACTAATAATATGTATTTATTGGAGCAGAAAAGAGAGTAGGGGAAATAAGTAAGAACCATAACATTCAGATTTATAGTGCATTTTTAGCTAGCTAATGCTCAGCTCAGTTCAGCTTCATATGGGGCCTAACCTGGATGACCTGAATGATTTCTGATGACCAAAGTGCTTTCTTCTCTGAGCTGTTCTACTGATTTGAATAGAATTGTTTGTGTTAGTGTCTACAGTATCAGCTCCTCAATTTATATCAGATGCCATAAAAATACAAACAACTGCAAAGATTCATTTTTCTAACTAAATTATAATATTAAATCAATATTCTAAAATAAACTAGTTATTTTCTTATTCCTGTATTTATTTTAATGCCCATACTATAATATAACTAATTATCTACAATTTCATTAAAATGCTAACCTTCTAAAAGTAATCTTTATTAATTATTGTAATTGTCTTTTTCCCCCAATTATTTTCTATCCTTTTAGTTCCAGGTTTTTAACTTGTAATGGCTCCCAGCTCTACTACAGGCCTCCTAGAGGAAAAGCTAACTCATGCTGCATAACCTCAGTAATGCTCACTTACTCAGAATTTCTCCATCTGGGTGTCCATCCATCTAGAGAAGCAGCTGCTCCGAACAAACACTTTATCCACCTTGGCTGATGTATCAATATCTGAAATATACTGCTACCATAATTACAGCAGTAGCAGCAGCTGTGTGGGCTCTGGGGCCATGTGGCAGAGCTTCTCCACCCAGCCCTGGCCCTGATGGCTGCCCCACCTAGCCAGAGCATCCCAGCAGTTAAAAAAAGAACAAAGCCCACACTCACCTGCTGCAGCAGCAGGGATCAGGGCCTCTGGAGGCTAAAGGCAGATCCTTTCTCATGCAGCATGAGGTAGTGGGGGGCAACAGGGCCACCTTGCCTGGCACTCATGCAGCAGTTGCCCCATGGTGTGGGTGCAGCATAGCTTAGCAGACTACCACGCACTGTCTGGGAGGTCATGCAGCTCCTCATGTCAGTTTCAGTAATCAGAAAACTAATTACAGTTTTCAACCCTACAAAAGAGCCAGGGACTGATCTATAAGTAGCCTTAATTGTTGCTGGCTGGATGCAACATTTTGTTTATTAGAGTCAAAATTTGGTATTACTAAAAATAAGGAAAATTGTATTGCAACAATCGTATTTCAAATACAACATCTTATCACAAAGACAATAAAATCACTAATTAAAAGCATAGTATCAAACACAAGTAAGAAGTAAGAAGCAGTCATCCTGAGTTTCCTATGACCTAGGAGAAAACTCAGGAAATACATAAATCTCATTTTTGTTTTAAATATGACAAGGAACCTTCAAAGTTTTTAAGCGCTCTATTTCTAAATTTTGTCCATGTAATAATATGAATGTAAAGCTAATTGTAGTTTTTAAAAAGTAATATACCATTAATATACCATTATTAATGTATCAGTTTAATTAGAGAGCTAAATAACATCTGCATTCTATTAACCTTACCAGTTTTTGTCCCCAATTCAGCAAAGCAATTAAGCAATTAAGAAGGTTTAAATCCCAGTGTTACATTACTTTTCAAGAAATCATGAAAGGACAAAATCTAATCCTGCAATATACTCAGGGCCCAATCATATTCCATTGATTAGGCATATAAGAGGATGCATACACCTAAAAATGGCCTCATTCTAACCAGCTTAAGTCCCTGAAAAAACATTAACATAAAAAGCAGATTAATTCTCTCTCTCTTTACTGCTTGTTATGACTTAATCTTAAAGTTAAGATGATGGTATTTTAAAAAATAGATGTGTTAATGTTTTTTTCAGGGACTTAAGTTGGGTAAAATAGGACAGCACTTAGACCCTTATTAAGTGGAAAAGAATTTGGCCCTAAGTGTCTTCAGTTCTTTTACCTAGGATACTGAGAACCTTGCAAAATCATTTTTCGTGGTTTTGATTTAATAGTAGTTATGTCACTGCGATCTTTTCTTTCACTAGGACATTTTCTTTACTTGATCTGAGACATTTCTCAAAAAAATGTGCAATCAACTTAGTTACTAATAATTGCCAATCCAATTTTTCATAGACAACAATGCTATGAGTACAAGAGTAATAACAACATGTAAGCATGTTAAAAGGTAAAATTAAAAAAAAAATCCTAACTGGCTTAGGAGCCTTAGTCCAGTTTTTATATATGAACTAGGCACTTAGCAAAGTTAATGAAACTTAGGCTCTTAAGCCATTTCAGCACTTTTATAGATAATATTTATTGTGAAAACATGACATTTTCAGTAATAAGCTAAGAAATCCAGCTGATGTCTTAAGAAGGGAAGAATATGCTGCTCAGATTCAGAGCATTCCTAGTGTATGGATCCTTGGATGAGACTATCACTCACCCATTGGACACAGTAACCACCAAAAAACTTCCCAGTGCATACACAATGCTCCACTAAAAATGAAACTGTCAACTGACATTTAATTTGGAACATGCTGTCCAGTGTGTTACATGTATCAGGACAGCACAACTGTAGGAGGGAGTTTGGTGCTCCTGCTACTTTAAGGGAAGGAAGGCTGCAGGAGAAACAGGATGTCCATGAGGCAAAGGGCAATCAAGGGAGCCATGAGAAGCAAAAAAGGCTGGGTTTATGGGATAAAGTCCAGAGCCAGAGCTGAGCAGACAGTCTGACGTGGAAGTCATGGAGAGAAGAGCTCCTGTGAAGAAAGGCTGCAGCAAGGCTCCTGGCTGGCAACTGAGCTGAGGTATCAGGACAAGTGGTTTATGGATTGAGACTGTAATGAGGCCTGAGCCCAGGAAGGGCAGAGGAGGGCCTGGAGGGGCCAGGAAAGAGTTACAGGGACAGTTAACTGAGCCCACGTGGAGCAGAGAATGCACGCCTAAGCGCAAGAGAGTTTGAGATTGTTTGCGGTACAGAGGCCTGAGTCCAGGATGGGCTGGGATGGCTAAAGGCATCAACACAAGAGGGTCCAATAGAGGCAGAGACTATTTCATGTTTAGAGGCCCACATTGAATAGAGTTGATACTAAGGCTGAAAACCCATGAATAATATATTAACTGGATTGGACAATGAGACTTCATGCCTAATGATAGTAACATCTGTAAGGCTTGAGTGTGGCTTAAAGGAGAGATGAGGAGACCGTGTAATTAGCCCTTAAGGCAATGAGTAGTGACAGTTGTGCTAATGAGTGATCTCACTTGGGGAGCCCTGAGACAGCCTCCCTTTCTTCTAAAAGCATAATTACATCAAGTCATATAGGTGAGCTAAAGAGGAGATTGCCTAAAAAAAGTAAAGGTTACAAGAGCTAAGAGGATCTGCAAGGGTATTACAGCCACCCTGAGGCAGGACCCCATTACAACAACACATGTGCTTACTAGACACCTGATTTCATTTCTGCACCATGATTCATTTTTTGCTTCATCTTAAATAGTTTATTTAATAGGATTTAAACAGGTGCTTAAGCACTTGGCTGAACTGGGGAAAGCAGCAGCAACTTTGCTTTGCAAAAATGTATGTAACATAGACCATCTCTTTCTGTAGGCAGTGACAAAAAGCCAGATTTTTACCTGAATTTGAGGCTTAACAATGAACAAAAAGGTCTTAGGTTTCTAGATTCCTATTTAGGTGCATAAATACAGTTAAAACCCTGGTCCTACCAGTCTCTAAGTGAGTTGCCCAGCTAGAGCTCTGTTGCTAGGGATGTGAGGTTGCTCAAATTAAAATCAATGGCAAAAGTCCCCATGACTTCCTTGGCAGTTGGATAAGCAACCAGGCAGTGACACCATATAGCTATTTTCAGTTTGTGAACACTATCTTGATGTTCCAGACACAGAGAATCTATCAAATAAAAAAAAATATCACTCAAACATGAACCCTGTTGCATGCCAGGTCTCCTGATACTCAATCATTTGCCTTAGTTCTATTAAAGCCCTTCCTCAGAGCTCTTAGGAAAGAAGTAATATGTGTTTCACAGTTAGACCCCTAAAAGCACTCTACAGCCATTCTGTGGCACACATGCATGGCTTTAAAGGTAGCCAATCACATGATAAATTTACTCTCAGTTAATGAGGGATCAGATAAAAGCACTCCAAAGTGGAGCACCTTAGGGAACTTGTATCCCCTAGAATCAATCTGCCATTGTGATTGGGTCTGGGCTGATGCAGCCCAACCCTGTTCCGGATGCTGTTTGCAGGAAGGGAGGGGGAAGGAAGGATGGGAATGAGGAGCTCTGGGCTGGAGTTTGCCTGGCCTGAATTGCCTTGCTAAAGTGGATGGATTGCAGCCCTCTGCCTCATGACCTCCCCGCACAAACCCCTTCCTTCAGTTCAGGCCAGGCAAACCCAAACCTGAAGCTCCCCCTTTTCTCTTCTTCCTCCCCATTCATTTTCTGCAGATAGCACCTTAGCTGTGGTGGGGGGAAGGTTTTGCATTAGCCCAGCCATGATTGTAGGACAAGCAGGCAGGCTTAAACCTTGCATATCCAACAGGTGAATGTCTTGGGTGAGTGTGTGGGGGGGGGGTCACTAACTCATAGCATTTTATGCAAAGTGATGTACAGAGACCTGCACATCTGTCAGTACCCTTTGTGTTATTTCTAATCCCAACTCCATAACTGGAATGAAAGCAGCTATGTTCTTCATTCATATTTGCACATGGGTTGCATTCTTTGGGCTACTGCAACCCATTGCCCTATATAAACAGCAAAGTGGCTACAAAGCACACAGCAATGAGCGCTGTAGAATTCTACCTCTAGAATTCTACCTGTGCCTGCCAGAGTGACTACACTGTTTTCTGTACCAGCCACTTCTCACTTCTAGGGTTAAGTGTCAGAAGGTCCATGCCAGCAGGAATCCATAAGCAAAGGTTGTGTGCAAGAGGAAAAAAAAAGAAAAAGTGTCCATACCTATACTGTTCGAAAGTACCTAAGAAGCCTTAATACATTGGTGTGGGGGCTGTCCCTTCACAGCCCGCACTTGCAGGCTGAGTAGCTCTGAATCATGGAGCTACAATCAACTTCCTGCAGGCATCATTTTGAAACAGAGGCTTCTAAATCCATGCTCCATCTCCATTCTGAGTAACTTAATGGATGGCATTATGTTGACATTATGGGAACTGACTGTTAGTCAAAGAATGCCCTTGGAAAAGCAGTAAAATATGCTGTCTGTTAATTAGGCATGGTGTGAGGTATTCTCATGTAGGCTATAGGTTTAGGTTTAAATCTTTCAGTAGGAGTTGTATTAATTTATAAACAGCTGACCTGATGTTTAAGCCTGAATAAATGCTGCATTTTTACAGCTATTTTCCATCTTTCAACTGATATATTAACATTCTTTATTCAATGTTCTTCTCTCCCAAATATTACCTTAGATTAATTGGCACCGTATGAAATAATTTGCTGGGTACATAATGGTAACCATGGTAGCCTTCCTATTATCTTCACAACGCACAAGTAATTAATTTCTCAAAAAAATACATAATTAGAATTAACATATTTCCTCTTAAGGCATTGCTCCTCTTAAGGCATTGCTGTTGTATGAAATGCACACAGTCAAAGCAAAGACTGCCCCCCAAAATTCCCTCTGAATAAGTGTACTATTACTCAGCAGTTACATTACAGCCAATCATACTGTTAAGTAGTTTTGCTGCAGCCTCACTGACTTGTATAATGTTCTAACTTCATATTTTTTCTTTATGACCAAAAGATGGCAGTGTCAACTTGGTTTCAAGTCAATGGAACTGCACTCAAACAATAATAGTTTACAGCCAAGTAATGTTCTACAGCCAAGCCAGCAAGCTATGCATCATTAACCATTTTGCTTAGCTTGCTCAAATATTACATCCAATACAGTGACAGAATCATTAAAAAGTATTATAAATAAGAATCTAATGCAAGAACAAGAGAGAGAAAAACACAAGTGAGTGTTCTTTTAATAAGTGACAGGTCTATTTAGCTCAACAAAAAATAGTCCCAATCTTTTTATTACTCACCGTACTCTGGAAGTCCTTACTCAGAAAACTGTCATTGGTTTCATTTGGGAACGCAACACTTTACACAGGAAACTTACAAAGAAAGGTAATCGAACAAAACATTTTACATGATTGTCACTGCTAAATAATAAGCAAAATGTTTACTGTCCTGAGGAGATGAGCAATCATGGGCACCTTATACCTGGTTAAGAACTTGATCATTATTTTGTGGTTGATTCAATGAAGTTCTGATTGCTAATCTTTTATCATTCTTGAGGTAGGACCACTGGTTATAGTGGTCCTACCTCAAGAATGATAAAAGATTAGCAATCAGAACTTGATCTAATGAGCCACAAAATAATGATCAAGTTCTTAACCAGGAAGGAAACACCTAATGAAAAGAGCTTGGAATAACACTTCCTCACAGTACTTATCTTAATTATCTTGGTAAAGATAATTAGGCTTGAAACCTTTTACTAAAAATATGCTTTCACTGTCCTTTGTCTTCATGGGAGTAAGATGATTCTGCCAAAAGGATAGCCTAGTCTAACCCTATCAGCATTATCATTAAGCATTAAAAATATATTATATACAGTTCTTCACACTAATTCTGGAATTTACCCCAGTCACACCAAGAATACACCTTCTTACATTCCAGGACAGATATCATATAATGATATAATCACATCACTGCTTGCTCGACTTCAGTGCCATCACCTAAAATTTATTTATCTTACATTCTGCACTCCGCATTTTAAGTGTTTACACCAGAGCTGGATAATTGGTTTGATAACTATTATAATTATCTGAATTATTGAAGCATTCCTATTCTCAAATCAAAGTAAGGCATTGTACCATTCTTTCAATTGTACAAATTGGAAGGAATAGAAGGTAAAAGGCAAAATACCTGAACTTTGTAGACAAGTAAGGAAGAAGCCATAGTGTTTGAGAAAAAAAGCAAAAATAATTCATTATGTGAGAAGCAAGAATTTTTGTTGGTGATATTAAGAGATGCCTTCTTTTATGGTTGTAAAGTTGAAGATACTTTCCATAATTATTGTTTTAAAGAAATCCATAATATTGCTAAAATAATTAACACCACATATGGTACAACTACAGAATGTGTGTCATGGCAATAAAGTTTAAATTTCAACTTATTCGAGATGACCCATGTAACTCATATAGGCTTTGCTGGTTATGAATAATGCAGCCATCTCAAAAACTCACCAGTAAAACCTATTGGGCATGTCCAGACAAGTACGCATGTGCATCTCGCAGCATCTCAAACCCTTTTGAGATGCACGTGCAGGAACAAAAAAACATTCCCTGTGCTGCATATTTGCAGCGTGGGGGCAAAATTAAACCTCTGGATATCAAGGGGTCAAAAAAAAATGCACTGCAGAACAGCAGGGCAAGGCAAAGGTCAAGACCATGCCTAGAGGCAACCTGGGAGTCATTGAAGCATTGCTCCAGGAGAGATGCTCTGGTTTCTGACCAGACTGTCTCTGTGGTGCTCCTGCTGCCCCTGGTGCCGTCAAGTGTAAGTTAGGGACATGGGGTGGCAAGGGTTTATGGGTGTAGGTGGGGGTAGGAGTGGCAGGGGGATGTTGGGGAGTGTCAGAAGTGAAGGGGGTTGTCAGGGGCTATGGGGAGTGGCAGGGAGATGCTGGAGGGTGTTGGAGGTTATGGGAAGTGGCCAGGCGATGTCGGGGAGTGGAGAAAGTGGAGGGGGTTGTTAGAGGCTATAGGGAATGGAGGGGGATGTCAGGGGGTGTTGGGAGCAGTGGGCAGCAATGTCCTATATGTTGGTGGGTTCATGGAGGGGCTCGAGCAGGGGCTGCCACACACCTCCCCTGCAGCACCAGCAGCAGCAGGCAGCATGGCTGTGCCTCTGCTGCAGGCACAGCCAGTGGTGATGTGGCGCTGTGTGACCCAGGCTCTGTACATGCTGAATGGACCCCGCCTGGCCCACTAGTGCACAGCCTTGGACAGGCTGAACCAGGTCCATTCAGCATGTTTAGAACCTGAGTTACACAGCATTGTGTCTTTGCCCACTGTGCCTGCAGCAGACCCTCAGCCCTGCACAGCCCCACTTGCCTGCTGCCACTGGTGCTGCAGGGGCTGGTTGGGGGGGGCAGGCGTGTGGCAGCCCTCACTAAAGTCCCTTTTTAAAGTGTACAGCAGGACCTAATCCAACCCAACCCCACCCAGTGCAGCATGACTTACTAGCCTGACTTTGCACCAGAGAGGGACACATGGCTCTGGGAGACACGGCTTCTGTGCAAACACACACTAGCTACATGGTCTAGGCCATGTTGGCTCAGGTCAGGTCAGCTGGCAACATTTTCCAGAATGCTCAGGCCTGAGCCTCATGGTAAATGTATCCCACCATCCTGATACAACCGGGGCCAGTCCAGGCAGTACAAGTGGCATGCCTTTGCATGGGAGCCGTGCCTCCCACTTTGATGCAATGCCAGGTTAGCGAGCTGTGCCAGGCCAGGTCCCACCACACGCCTCCACCCCACAGGCACTGCTTCCAGAGGCAGGACCTGGTGTGGTACACAGAGATGATGTGTCACACTGAGCTGGGTCCTACCAGCACTTGGACCACTTGCACTGCCAGATTAGGCTAGTTCGATGGTGGCAGGAACCCCCCAAAACCACAGGTGCTGATTCTGAAGCCTTAGCTGATACAAACAAAGGGATACAAACAGAGGGCAACTGTCCCTCTTTGACAACTGAGGGAGACAGGGGCCCCAGGGCTCACCTCAGTGAATCTTGGGAATGGAGGAACCCTTTCCCAGGACCCCCGAGGCAGACACTGAAGCCACCCTGGTGCCTGATGGGTCCCTTCCCTTCCACTCCCAGAAAAAGCCTCAATTTCAGCCATTCCCCATGGTACTGCACCAGAGGGATCAGGGTGGGGTCCCCTAATCAACAGGCCAATCTTGTCAAGGACCCTGTGCAGACCACCCAGGGCTCCAACTCTACCCTACCATCTTGTGAAGGAGCTCCACTCTCACCCTTACTCCCACCCCTATCCCAAGGGGCTGCAAAGCTCTCCCAGTCCCAACCAGATTCCAGGGTCTTAGCAGATGGAGGGGTGGGGAGGGATTCAGATGGTGCCTAATGAGCCTGCTGAGCCTCAGGAACAGGAGAAGGATGCCTGAGAACTGGCAGGATCCATGGATCCTGCAGACCTTTCAGTCCCAGGAGTCCCCAAGAGTGAGCTACTTACATTTCTTGATTGCGAGTACACCCAGTTGTCCAGCAGGAAGGTACAGCTCACCTTGGACCACTGGGGAGATTTTGAATGTGCCCTTGCCACAACAAGGACACTGGCAGGAGAAGGCAAGGGGCTCAAAAGCTGCAACACCTGGATCTATAGGTGGGCCCGCAGTTTCATAGATGCCCTCTATACTTATGAGAAGGCACTGTGTGAAACAGCAGACTTCATACCAGACACTGAGATGCATGAGGCTCCTGCTAAACTGTCCACTCCACCCCCACAGCCATGAGGTCCTTTAAGATCATGACCCTCAATATCCATGGCTGCAGGAAGGGTTTCCAGAGATGCCAGGTGCTCTCCTTCCTTCAGAATGGGGGTTACCCTGTGGTATTCTTGCAGGAGACCCTGATGACTCTGGCCAATGAGCCTAGCTGACAGCTGGAGTGGGGAAGTGTGGTCTTTTTCAGTCACCTCTTGGCCACCTTTTATGGGGTGGCCAACCTATTCTCCCCAGGCCTGCAGCTTGAGGTTCTCCAGTTTGTTGAGGTGGTGCCGGGCCACCTGCTGCACCCCCAGGTCCAAGTAAAGAGGCTGATCCTGAACCTTTGAATGTGTACGCCCCTGCAAAGGACCCAGAGTTGAGAGATTTTTTTTCTACCAGGCAGCCACTTATATTGACACCCTCAAGTCTCATGAGTACCTGGTACTTGACAGGTACTTTAACATCAGCCTCAATGTGTGAGACCATTTGGGCAGGGATTAGAACCAGGCCACCATGGGTGTCCTCAGGGAGATCCTAACAGACTACTCCCTTGTGGACATCTAACGTGTCTGTCATCCTTCTCGTCCCCCTGCCTTCACCAATGTGAGGGTGGGGGAAGAGCAGGCATGCCACTCCTCATTAGACCAGATTTATATCTCTTTGCTGCACTTTGCCTGGGACCCCTCCTCTGGCATCCAGCCAACCCCTTTCAGTGATCACCATCTTGTCTGGGCCCAGGCCACACTAGGGCCTGGGCATCCGGGTTTGGCCTCCTGGCATTTCAATGCCAGTCTGCTGGAGGATGTGCACTTCAGGGAGGCCTTTCAGGAGTCCTGGCTGGCCTGATGGGAGCAACAGGCAGCTTTTCCCTCAGCTTGGAGATGGTGAGATGTGGGGAAGGTGCACATCTGGCTTTTTTGCCAAAGCTACACTTGGGGACACACCCAGCACACGGAGGCTGTCAGGGAGCAGCTTGAGTAGGAAGTGCTAGAGCTTGAGAGGTGACTGGCCACTGACCCAACCAACCCATCCATCTGTGGAGAGTGCTGGGAGAGGCAAGAAGAGCTTCATGTTCTGGATGAACATCATGCCCATGGTGCATTTTTCTGCTCATGCGTCCAGCCTCTTCGGGAGATGGACCATAGCTCCTGCTTCTTCTATGTCCTAGAGAAGAGGCAGAAGGCCAAGAAGTACATCACCTGCCTTCTGGTGGGTACGGCACCCCCTTCACAGATCCAAGTGAGATGTGCTGGCGTGTGCGGGCCTGCTCTAGAGAGCCTTTCAGAACCTGTGGGAGAGACTCCCATAGGTCATCATGGATGAACAGAACCAGCTGGAGGCTCATCTCACTCTGGCCAAGTTTCCAGATGCTCTCCTCTTGATGCCTGACATGTCAGGCCAGCTGTACGCCTTGGCCCTGTAGCCCTTCCTTGTCCTCCTGTGAAGGCTGGTGGTGGGTTTGATGTTTTGGGAACCAGTTTCTCCTGTTAGCATACACCAACAACATACTCCTCATGGTCCAGGAATTAGGTGACCTGGCACAGGTGGAGGCCTGCCAGGCATTGTACTTGGCAGCCTCCTCTGCCCAGGTCAACTTGGTCAAGAGCTTTGGCCTGACAGTGGATGACAGGTGGCAGGTAGGCTCACTCCCACCTGCACTCCATGGGATCAGCTGGAGTACAGGCTCATTTCTCTATCTGTCCCCCATAGACCCCTCCCCACTGAAGAACTGGCACCAGCTGAAGGCAAGGATAGTAGAGAGGCTCAGGGCATGTCAAGGACTCCTGAGGTGTATCTCTCTGCATGGGAAAATGCTGCTGCTGAACCAGCTGGTCCTATCCATGCCATGCACTGCCTGTGCCCCATGAGGTCCTGGCAGGACTCCAGAGATGGGCGCTGGAGTTTTTTCTGGCTGGGACAGCACTGGGTTGCTGTAGAGACCCTGAGCCTCCCACAGAGGGCAGCCAGGGCCTGGTTTGCCTGAGTGCCCAGGTCCTGACATTCCACCTTCAGGCCCTGCAGTGACTCTTATACAGTGTCGGTAGCCACACAACATGAAGCCACCTGGGACACACCTTTCTCTGCCACTTCTGGGTGCTCCAATACAACTATCAGTTCCTTGGCCTACAGTTTCTCCCTGCAGGCCCTGTGAGGGTTGCTAGAGTTCTACCAGGACCTCCTCTGGTCCTGGAGGCTAGTCTTTGCCTTCAGGTCCCCTGCAACACTCACCCAGGGCACTGGCCTGCTCATTGAGCCCCTCCTCTGGAACCCCCAGCTGGAGGTGCTGATAGCAGAGGCACCCTGGTTGCAACAGAGGTTGATGCTGGCTTGTGTCACCCATATTAGAGACCTTCTGGGCTATGATAGGCAGGAGTGGCCAGCTGGACTACTGAAGCATTCCTGAGAGTTCCCTGCACTCTCTACACACTGCAGTAGTCTGGCAGTGGGAGCTGCTGCCTGTCTATAATCTTCTGTGCACCTGCCAGACCCAAATGGGGACTGCACAGCCAGTAGAGGCATCTTCCCTTCTGGGCCAGCTACCAGTGGGCAGAGTTGGCCTTTGGGTGGCACTACTGCCATGTGTGCCCCTGCCCAGCCATCTGGGCAGCTATCACCTGGAAGATGTTCCCAGTGTGGTGGACTGCTTTGAACTGTCAAAGCATTCCCTCCTGGCCTCAATTGCTTCCAGATGGATCCAAGATGCCAGTTCTGAGCAAGCTTCTCTGCCTAGCAGGAATTCTGGTGTTCCCAATTTGAAAACTAAAAAAATTCCAGATAAAAAAAATCCCAAAGTCACTCTGTAAAGTACTCTGAAATCCATGTTCCTCCAAAATTAAAACAAAAGACTACTATATATACATAGAAAGAGACAGATAGACAGTGATCAGTTGGTCAATGCTTTATCAATATATCTACAGTGTTAAAGCAATTTGGAAGCCTACCAGTATCTCTACCATCATAATAAAAGTAATTCTAAATATCTATATGTTTTGTAGTTTGCCTTTGGTTTTATTACCATAGAGTGGTCAGAGCTCCCCCTGACCCCTGACCCCTTCAATAACCAGGATGTGGGGACAGCTGCCCATGCAGCCACAGCTGCTGACAGCAGGTCTTATCCTGTCTGGCATCTGGGCATGCAGGGTGTACACTGTAGAGATGTGGGGTTTGCAGAACTGGGTGGGAAGAAGGGTGGGGAATGTAGGAGGAAGTGGAGGGATGTGTGGAGCCATGGGCTGTCTGACTAGGTATGCATGGATTGTGGGGGGACTGTAGGTGGGGATGCTGATCAGGAGGGGTGAGTCCCCTGCCCCCACAGGATACATCCCCCCTGCATAGCTCACAGACTGCCCCCCACAGAGTTACAGCCCCTCCACAGGGGCCACAGGGGCCCACAGGTGCTACAGCCCCCCAAAAGGTGCTATAGCTTCCCCCAAAAGGGGCCACAAGGCCCCCACAGGGGCTACCACCCTCCCTGCAAGGCCCATGTGCCCCACCCTGCTTGCTCCCTCAGACCCCCAGATTGCTGCCTTGCCTGGCATCATCACCTGCTGCTTCCTGCATCCCCCCAATGGCTGCCCCACCCAGCCTCACTCCCCGCTTACACCCCTAGACCTACTAATGGCTGACCCACCCCAGCCCATCCCATCCCCTGCTTGCACCCCAGACCCCCTGATGGCTGCCTTATCTGGATCCATCCTCCATTTCCACCCCCAAACTACCTGATACCTGTCCCACTCAGCCCCAGCCCCTATTTGAACCCCTAGATGCCCAATGGCTGTCCTGCCCAGCCCCAGCCTCCCAGCATTTAAAAAAATAAAGCCCCACACTCACCAGAAGTAGTAGCAGCTGTCAGGGTCACTGAGGCCTCCTGGCAGAGCCCCTCTGTACAACAAGGGGCAGCAGGGACTGGCACCCACCACCTGGCATATGGGTGTGGCCCAGGTTGGCAGGGCACCACATGGCTCTGTGCACTGTTGGGCAGCTGAGGCCACTTCAGCTGTCACCTGGGGCCTGCCACCACTCAGACAGAGTGGCTTCAGCTGCATGACAGTGCGCAGAACCACATGATACACTGCCAACCTGAGCTGCACCCACACAATGGGGCAGTGGCAATGCAAGTTTCAGATGTCTGAGGGCACTCCCCGCTGCCCTGTGCTTTGTGGGGGACTCTGCCAGGAGGCCCCAGTGACCCTTATAGCTGCTGCTACTGCCAGTGAATGTGGGGCTTTATTTTTTTAATTCTTGGCACGCAGGGTTTGGGTGGGGCAATGTTTGAAGGGGCTACAGGGGCCAAAGTGGGATGCGGCCATGTGGAGAAGTGATCATGGAGGCTTGGGGGGGCAGGTGGAACAGTAATCCCAGGGAGCTCGAGGATTGGGTGGGGGATGGGACCTGCAGGAGCCCCTCCATGGACAGCTTAGATGTTGAAAAGTATCAGTCAAGTAACAAAAATAGATAGATTTAATAGATTTCATTGACTTCATAAACATTAGGGCTGGAAGGGACCTCAGAAGATCACCAAGTCCAGCTCCCTGCCCCAGGGCAGGAAGTCAGCTGGGGTCAAAGGATTCCAGCAAAATAAATGTTGAAATGTCTCTTAAAGGGGTCCAGAGTATGTGCTTGCAGCAACCCTCGTGGCAGTCTGTTCCAGGCCTTGGGGGCTCAGACAGTAAGGAGTTCTTTCTTATGTCTGCCCTGAAACAATCTTGGAAGAATTTGTGGACATTTGATCTTGTCATCTCTTGGGGTGCTCTGGTGAACAGGCATTCCCCCAGATTCTGATGTACACCCCTTACATACTTATAGGACCACCAGGTCCCCCCCGAGCCTGCACTTTTCCAGGCTGAAGAGTCCCATATCTCTCAGCCTCCCATCATCCTGCTCTCTGATCATGTGCATGGCTCTCCTCTGGACTCTCTGAAGCTTTTCTGCTTCCTTTTTAAATAGTGAAGCCCAGAATTGGAAGCTGTAGAAAAAGATACATGCATTTCATTTAAAAATTAATGCATTGATTGGAATGGCGGAGAAAAAGATTCCTTCACCACTTATTGGCCAAATGCTATTTTTCTGTGACCAAATGCTGAAGAAATGTTAAGACTTTAAAATACTCAAATAACTTGTCTCACTTTCCAGGAAGAGCCAAAAGGTAAAGTTGTTAAGCAACTAAGACAAACCTGTTTTGTGATATTATAATGTCATTTGCTCAGAACTGAGAAATCTCTGTTATTTGTATGAATATTCTGTCCTATGGTGTGTTACATCAAAAGCTTATTGTTAAAACCAAGCAGCAAAAGCAAAAATAATAGCATAGATAAGAATCACAATTACAAATTCTAGAGAAAAATAGCCAGGTTTATAGATAGGGAAAGGTGACTCCATAATGCAATTCCTGCCCTGGTAGCAGTGTGGGTAGTTTGTTAGTTTTGATTTGTTTTTTATTTGATGTTTAGTTTTGCTTTTGAGGAGGAGGTGGGGGGTGTTGGGTGGGGGGTTGTGCCATTTTTACAAAGAAACAAGTTAACAACACTGATCAGTTAAAGCATTAAGTCTATATGGAAGAAGGAGAGAAGCTGGCAGCTGCTACAGGCTGACTGAATCATGGTCAGAGTCATGGTCTGCAATGTGGTCCCAGAGGAAGAGAGAAAATGAAGGCTAGTTATGGAACCTGAGGGTAACACCATATAGCTAGGATAGTATGTGTGTTCTGTCACTTAAGCCATATACCTGAATGCCATATGCCTTTTAGCAAACAGCCACTTATGTATGTCATTGTGTATTGTCCATGACTCCCAAAGGAATGCTCTTGCATGTGCCATACCTATTCACTCAGCAACCTAATATGACTGGTGAGCACAGCAATAAATCCCAGGGAAGCAGAGGCAAGGCACAGACAAAATTATGTTTATCATGCAATCAAGCTATTGAAAGCACCCTACTGCCATGCCCTAAGCCAGTGCTTCCCAACATTCCTTTTCCATGACCCACTACTGGGAGCAGAGTGTGGCAGCATCCATGGTGGCAGTGATGGTCTGGGGATGGGGGTGGGGAAGCTCCCGGCATGCAGCACAGCTTGTCTTTTGTGTGTGGTGCCACCAGCATTGCCCCTTCAACTGTCATTTAGATCACAACCCAGAGTTAGGAACCATTCCCCTAAGAGAAGAGCATGACTGAAGAGCACTCTGATTGCATGACAAATTAACCCTTATTGTATGAGGGCTTAAATGAGGACACTCCAAAGCAGACCACCTTCTGCTCCAGCAGTGGGGCTGCTGCTGTCCAACCCCATCCCTGGTGCTGTCTCAGGATGGGAAGGGGAAGAAGAGAGGGGAGAGAGCTCAAGCTGGTGTTTGCCCAGCCTGTACTGGAGTGGGGACAGGTGGCTTGAAGCCCCCACTTCTCCACTGCTCTGATCTTGAGACAGCACCAGAGTGCTGGGGGGGGAGGGGGGAGAGAGTGGAGCTAGGGGAAGAGTTTGCCAACACACAGCAGCCTTCCTTGCTGGATTAGCTCCAAATTGGAGCTTGGTCCACGACCCTCCTACCCAATAGCTAACTTCTGTTGAGTTGGGAGGATTGGTCTTACTTATGATGCTTTATGTGAAGTGCCATGAGTTAGACTGGGGAACTGTACTTCTGTCTGTGCCTGCAGCGTCTGGCTACTTGAAAGAAGTGAAGTCTGAGAATTGGAAAGACATTTCCAAAGACAGAATCATATCCAAGGATCTTGACCAGTACCACTGTAACAGGAAATTTCAATTCTAAATTTGCAAATACAAAAAGTATTGGTAGAATGGAATTTTTCAAGTGCATTTTAAAACAAAAACCTGAGTTTCATAAATACACATGTTCATCCTACACAAATATTGATTGTTTGCAGGTGTCTATGCACCAGTAAGGACTGGAACAATTGGTGTCTAAACACTAGGGCTCTGTGAAGCTTCAGACCACAATTCTGATTTGGAAAAAATTTGGATGATTCGGAGGCCAAATCAGCATTTCTGAATCAAATTGCTGGCTGCTTTTGGCTTTCCAAATTGATATGGAGCTTCTGAAATGATTCAGAAAATATTCAGTGATTCAGAGATTCAGAGGGCTGTCTGTATGGGAAAACAAAAACTTAGAAGAAGAAGGGAGAGGAGGGAGGGAGAGCAGGGGGGAAAGACTGACATGTTTAGGTAGCCAATGAGCATGATTCCTCTCTGACTGCATTTCCAATTACAGTGTCTGGGGGGAGAGACATAGAAACAGCATAAAGGCCTCTGTGTGCAGGCTTGCTGTGCCTTTTGTAAGCTAGTTCTGTCTGAGGAACAGCATCAGAAAGGTACTGTGCACTGCCTGGCTTACTTCATAGTCAGCAGTTGTTACTTGCCTGCTCCTTTTTGTTGTTAGAAAGGATTGGGTATGATTTAGCTTATCTTAGTTTAGCTTAGAATCTCTTAATACTATCCAATTCATTTATTTTAATTTGTATTTGCTCTCTTTTTTATTTTTCAAACTTTGAAAAAAGAAAGCTCTGTGTTTTCCCTGACAGTGTGATCCGCCACTGTGCAGGGAGGCACACAGATTGCACGCACACACATACAAGAAGAAAAATCAGATATTCAAAGGAGAAGAAAAGAGTCAGATTATATACAGTAGTTATTAATATTATTATAGTTAATTTGCATAGAGACTGAAGACAATAGAGAAGTCAGATTCAGATTGAGACTAACACAGAACTCAGGGTCTTACAAGAAGGAAATATAGCATTTTAGGTACACGTTACAACACAGAAAAAGAACAAGAAGTACAGTAGTAGTGACACACTCACATTAATGTAACATCATAGAAAATGACACCATATATAGTTATTAATAATCAATACAGAGTCTAATACATGCACACAACACATAGGGAATAACACACAAGGAATAAAACAGATAACAGAGTCGCACTTCACATTCATAATTCATAGTTAATAAATACACCACAGCAGAGAAGAAGACAGACAGACTGCACACATTTTTTACATAGTTCTTAATACTTACTATTACTGAATTAAACAATCAAAGAAGAGTCCAGTGCACACAGGCAACACAGAGGGAATAAAACACACAACACAAAAAGTGACACACACACACACACACACAACTTTTGCAGCACAGGAAAGATTAATATGCAGCATTCTGAAAAGGCAGGTGCCAGGTTTTCTGGCAGGAGAGGGAGAGGGGATAGGGGGAGAGCTACAGGTGCAAGTCCCACCCCTACCCCCCAAGCATAGATGCATTCTCTTCCCAAGCAGCCATGACACTTGTGCTGCCAGTGGAAACAAGGAAGTGGTAGCAGTGTCTACACCTGACATCTCTGCACTCGTGCCACCTCCCCTCAGTCCAGAAATAGGCACCAGCACTGGAATCACTGTCTCCTCCCCCTCAACGTCATCTCTCAGCATGAGCCTCCTCCTGCCAGCGGCGGAGCTGGAGCTGGAACCAGAGGTGCTGACCGCACTGTCTCAAGCAATTCTGGGGACCAAGAGGGAATCAGTGTTTGTGCTCTACACCCCTCAAATTTCCCTGAGACCCACTGCTCCACTGGAAAGCAGCACCTCAGAGGAGGTTGAGATTGTGGAAGCAAGTGGCTTAGCTGAGACAGCTCCTACTGCTGTTGTGCCTCAGCCTGCTGAAGAGTGGGATAAGGCAGCATCCTCACCCTCAACCCAGAAGTGGGCAAGTAGCATAGTGTAGGAGTATTTTGAGCTGGCAGATGATCCCAGGTTTGCCATCTGCCCAGCACTGCCAAAGGCAAATCAGCCAAGGCAAGGACATGAAACCACAGTGTTACTGCTGTATCTCAGGCGGCAGCACCCCCTTGCCCCTTCTTGCTGCTCAGCCTGGCACCAGCGTGAGCTTGCTGAAAGGGAAGTCCCACATTTTCTCCAAAGCCCTCTTCCTCCAAACCAGAGGCAGGGCACCCTGGAACAGTGTGGGAAAGCTGCAGACAGCGAGGGGTGAGTTGCAAAGGCAATTGAGATCACCCAGACCATTGGGGAGATGCTTGCTCTGGATAGCCATCCCTTCTCCCTAGTTGGGTGGCCAGGGTTCAGGCAGCTCTTAGAACTTCTGGCCCCATCCCTGCATGTACCACCTTTAGCAGGATGGTGGTGCCCTCCCTATATGAGGCATGCAGGGAGTATTTGAGGGAGGAGTTGCACAAGGCAGGGTTGCAGGTAGCCTTGCACTTCATCTCCAAAATCTGGAGAAGCCAAGGTGGCGATCACACCAACTCTCCCTCACAGGGCACTGGTACAATCAGTCAGGTTGTCAGGGGGCTCTACTGCAAGCCTACATGCTGGATGAGTTCCATGCAGCAAGTGAGATCATGGGGGTCATAGACTGCATGGTGCAGGGGTGGCTCATTGGGCAGGCTGAGCTCACCTGTGGGTTCATGGTCACTGACAATGGGGACAATATGGTGAAAGCTGTCCGTTATGCCAACTTTGTTGGCATCTGCTGTGTGGCACATAGGCTGCACCTCATAGTGAGGTATGCCTTGGAGGGGGACAGGGCTTCTGGTTATGACACCACCACCACTATTACTACAAGCCAAGTCATTATGAAATGAAGGAAGGTGGCAGGTTACTTCCACCGCAGCATCAAGGGGGGGCAAGATGCTGTGGAAGAAACAGGCAGAGATGACCATCCTGCACTACAAAATCATGCAGGATGTGGAGACTTGGTGAAACTCCACATACCTGATGCTCAAAAGACTGGTGGAGCAACAGAAGGACATCCATGAAAAATGGCTTGGCTTGGGGAGATCAGGATAAGTGCCCCACCGAACAGAGCTGAGTGGGGTACCACGTCCTAGATCTTGGTGGTCCTCAAGCCCTTCCTCAAGGCCACCAAGACCCTTAGCTCTGGTGATGCCCTCCTCAGCCAGGTGATCCACATAGTGAGGAAACTTGAGTACCAAATGGAGAAGTTCCAGGGGATCAGTGTTCCTGACTGGGGCAAGCTGCTGTCACCAAATCTACAGGCACTGGTGAGACAGCTGAAGAAGAGCATCAGGAGATGGCTGGATCCCTTGTGGTCCAGTACAGTCCACATGATGGTGGGCATGTGCAACCCAAGGGTGAAAGCAAGCATGTGCATTGGCAGCACCAAAGCCCTCAATCACTGGACACAGGTGTTGGTCAACAGAGTCAGGGAAGCCAAAGTGCAAAAATGAGTGGATGTGGAAGAGAGGGATTCACTTTCCTGTGACAGCACTCCTGGCACCAGCACCAGCACCAGCCAGTCTCCTCCATGCCAGCCACTGTCAATGTGGGTCATGGGCATGGCTTCAATGCTGGGGTCGAAATGCACCAGACTCCAGCCTCAGGCAGGTAGTACCTTAGCTTTGGTGCCTACCTATTTTACTGAGGATGTGCAGCCACTAGACTGTGACCCCTTGGCCTACTCATAAAGCCATAGCCAGATGTGGCAGAATCTGGCCATGGTTGCCTGGCAACACCTGTCAACTCCACCGACCAGTGTGCTGAGCAAGAGGGTGTTCAGCATTGCTGCGGATGTCGTGACATCCCACCGCACCTGCTTGGATCCTATGTTGGTGGAGCACCTGGTGTTCTTAAAAGTGAACCTCCTGCTGAATTCCCCAAGCTCCACCTACAGGCAGACTGAGTGCCACACTCTTCACTCTGTCTGCACCAATTTCCCTTTTTGTGTTTTTTAAAAGACAGGTATTGCCTTACTTTCAGCTGGAGGGAGCACTAACTGCATCACCAGCCAGCAGGGGAAGAACATGTCCCTGTTAAGTTCATTCCTCTGCAAGGACAAACTTGGAGGTATGGGATTGGGGCTATGGGGAAGGAGGAGGACCCAGGTCTTAGGCATGACCACTAAAGCTGCACCCTGCCAGCACAGGGAGGCCTGGTGGGACTGCTGGTGGTGCGGTGCCCTCACTGGCACTGGGGCCTCTACACAACATGGTAGTGTGCCACAATGTGGGCAAGAAAGCCAGGCAGTGAAAATGAAAATGGAGGCATCATGAGGTGAGGGACAGGCTGGGTGGAGGGATGGCGGGGAAAGGGGGATGTAGCAGTGCAGGTAAAAGTGCAGAGGTGCCTGGGGAGTCAGACATCTGGTTGTTGCAGTGTGTCAGAATTGCACTGTCTAATGAATATTGAGTCCATGAGTTTCTGTACCTACTACCAACAAGGCTGATGAAGTGCAGTTCATAGGCCCAGCTCTGAAATATAGACACAAAAATACAAAATATGCCATCACACACCATGAGTAACATCATATATCTAACACAACACATCTTTACTTCTTGCTGTTAATTCCTTTAGAAAAAGAAAGGCTCTATAACAGGCCCATTTGGGTACCTTTGATGCTGCTGATAATGATACTTGTGTTGGGTCAGCTAAGTTATTTTACCTGTTGTCATGTAAAGTAGTGGACTGGACATAAGGCTGTAGGGGAGGAGGAGGCCTCAGTGGGTCATATTGCCATGTTGTGCAGAGGCCCCAGTGCCAGGAAAGGGTGCGCCTGAACATAAGTACACACACACACTGTAGTGCCCCCCTTCCTCCCCGCCTGTGCCCTAAGACTGACACAGATATCAGGCTTCATGGCTGCAGCAGGGCCTGGCAGGCCTGCAGTAGTGTTTTTTCCCCACCCGCTGACCCCTAAGACAGACACAGATGCACAAGCACCCATATCATGAGCTTTGCCTATTAGTAGCCAGAGGTGCAGGGCCCCAGAACCCCCTTGCACGTATATCCTTGATAGCTGCAAGGCTTTGTGGCCACAGTAGGTGCTACCACCCCTGCAGTTTTCACCCTGCTGTGCATTAACACACCAAGGGTCATCTATGTTATGCGTTTTGCCTGTCAGCAGCTTGAGGTGCAGTTTCCCCCAAACCCCTGTATCTATCACCTTGAAACCTGTCAGGCTTTGCGGCCTCAGCAGGGGCTACCATCTCTGCAGTTTTTACCCCACTGTGGCATAATACACATAAGTGACATGAGCTTTGCTTTCAGTACTATGAGGTGCAGATTTCCAGAAACTCTTGCACCTCTCTCCTTGAAACTTGGTAGACTTCATGCTCTTATCAGAGGATACCACCCCTGCAAGTTTCATCTGAATCAGACAAAAAACAACAGTTATAGATATTTCATTGATTCCCCTTTATACCCTATGGCCGAATCTCCAAATTGGCTCTGAAGCTTTGGAGCTGATTTGGCTGAATTGAAGTGGAAAACCAATTCAGAGCTCTGAATGGAATCACTGGCATCTGAATCAGTTGCATCTGAACCTGAACTGAATAGTTCCCTATTTGCAAAGGCCTACTAAACACCACTGGCAGATTGCTAGTGTCTACAATATCTACCAAAAGGAGGAGGGTGAGCAAAATGTTTTACTTATTTGCAAAGTAAGATGAAAGAAATCCTCACATTTTTCTCTATTTTCTGCTAATCAGTCAACTTTTGTATGAGGCTGCATGCAATTGTAACTGAGTGATAAGACTTAGTAAACCATGAAAAAGATTTGCAGCCTTGGTAATGAAAGTTTATAGGTGTTAATAAAATCAAATTGGCATGCAATTTAGAAGTGACACTACTGTATTTGACCATTCATTTTACATCTTTTAAGTTCCTTTAGTTCCCTATTGGAAGATGCAAATGCTATATTTCTTTAATGATTGATTCAGAGTTTAAAGAAATAACCAAAACAGCAGCTGATGAATTTATTTAACTTTTTATTTTTGCAAGTGCCTCTTTAGATTTGATAGTATAGTCAGAAGAGGAGCTATTATTGCCAAATAATGTTGCTAGTTTAATCACTTGACATCCTGATAATCCTACCATGCCAATATTCAGTGTTTGGTGGACAGTTCCTGGCCCAAGTTTTGACAGCAGTGATGGTGTGACAGGCACCTAAATCAGAATTTTCTTGTGGTACATTCAAATACAGCATTTTCTGGGTCCCATGACTTAGTGCTTTTCTTTTAGTTCTATTCAGATTTTATCATCTTTAGTTCTTCAATGGATTATTAATCCCTGGTGAAAGAAAAGAGAACTGATAAGAAAAGAGAGAGGTTGGAAGGAAAAAAGTAACATATCTGAACTTTGTGGACAAGTGAGGAAGAAACCATATTGTTTGGGAGAAGCATAAATATGTATTCATTATGTGACAAGCAAGAATTTTTGTAGATAATATCTTTTATTGGACCAACTGCATGGTTGAAATAGACTTAAGTGTGCTTTCTGATATCACAGTGGCATTCTACTTCTACTATTCATGTTGTGAAATAGCTAGGAGGAAGAAAAGAAAGGTAAGTTGAGAGAATGCTGGATGTGATAGCAACACCTGCCAGTTCTCTAGATATGCCGACAGCCAACAGCAAGTTGTGATATTCAAAGAAACATACAATTTTTAAAACATTTTGGTATAAGCATGTTAATGGTGAAAAGGTTGCTGAAAAAGAACCAAATAGATAAAGGGAGTTCCTGCAACTGAAGCTTTCCATTTGCTTGTTTCAGGCGGCTAGAGGAAATAAGTTATAGGGTTTATTGGAAGCATTTGCCACCAGAAGAACCTACCCTAGGGGTGAGCAAAATGCAGCCATTCTATCCAGCCCACGGGGCCCCTAAAAATGTAGAAAATTGATATTTATCTGTTTCTGGCTTTCTGTTGTGTGGCCCTTGATAGCTTGCCAAAACTCAGTAAGTGGCCCTTCACCCAAAATAATTGCCTGCCCCTGACCTAACCATACATCATACACTTATGTTTCCCAGGTTGGATGAAAAGCTGTATGCCAATTAATACAGCTATGACAGCATTGTGTCCTATATCCAAGAATGGATGGGGTTATCCATTGTTTCAAGTATGAGAAGCACAGAGTTAGATTAAGCAATGTTTGCCTAAACCAGGGGTGGGCAAAATATGGCCCTGCCCCACAACAGGTCCCTTTGTCCTCCCTGGTCCAGGCACAGTCCAGTACATTTTGATTCCTGCAGTGGAGCGGGGAGAGGGGCTGCCAGATGTGGGGAACTAGCAGGCAAACTAGTTTGCCCAACCCCCCAGGCCTAGCCTGCTGCCACTGCTTGCCTGGTGCCCCTCATTGCTGACCCACAACCCCGTGTTGTCCTGAGTCCAGGCTTCCTATGCCCATGCATGGCCCTACCAGTGTCAGTTAAACACAAGGTTTCAGTGTAATTCCCTGGCACCCTGACCAATTTTTGCTGGTAATCTACCACTCCCCCAAGACTCCCTGGTGCAGGGGTGCTCCAGGATGCTGGGGCATGTGCACCTGTGCTGTTTGCCTTTTCCTCACCCGTGCCTGCCTCTAATTTGGAGTTCTGATCTGCATAGCATATCCCCATGGGCCAGACCATGGGCAGAGGAAGTAAGCTGCTCAACTCTCTGGTGTCTCCTTTTCAAGGCATACATTGAGTTGCTGCCCCCACTGGGTAGGCTGTGTATTTTGGTTTGAACCCCTTGGTTCAGGCTTTGTTTCCCCAGAAACCTGTGG
>JAGPOW010001331.1:883104-896302 GCA_030014935.1 Caiman crocodilus | reverse complement strand
GATAGGAACCTGCGTGAACAGTGGGACTTTGCTGTCTGCGTCTCCCAGCAGATGTCTGAGTAGTTTAGGTCCCCCATGACTACTGCCTCCTTAGTTTTTATGGTCTCTGAGAGCTGTCTCAGGATCCCCGAATCTAGTTCTTCCCCTTGGTGTGGGGGTCTGTAGCAGACCTCTACTACCAAATCCCTTTCTTCTTGCCCCCCATGTAACCTAACCCACAGTCCTTCTACTTTCTCCTCCTTTGATTCCGTCTTGATGAGGGTCGATGTATATCGCTCATTGACATAGAGTGCAACCCCTCCCCCTTTCTTCCTCACCCTGTCCTTTCTGCACAGCCTATTACCCTCAATATGTACCACCCAGTCGTGGGACAAATCTCACCAGGTTTCTGTTAGCCCTACTAAGTCGTAGGTGGTTTCTGCAAGCAGGAGTGCTAGTTCATCCTGCTTGTTCCCCATGCTCCTAGCATTAGTATATAGGCACTTGAGCCCTGTGACTGGTGCCTTTGCTGCCTCCCAGGTCTGATTCCCAAAGGGCCCCTTATTGCTTACCTGCTTATTGCTTATCTGTGCTGTATTGCTGGCTGCCCCATGGATTGCAGGTTCCCAATGTTCTCTTTCTTCAGGCTGGGCTGTCCTTGTGGGTGCCACATGATTTGGTGGTCCATGGCTTCTCCCGCTGTCATCTTCCCCTCCCCCCAATAAGCCTTGTTTAAAGATGTGATGGAGGGTGTTGAATAGGGGATAGATTACTAGAGATATCAAATTCAATGACATCTTCTTTGACATCTACTTCTGCCACTGTCAGAGACAGGATATTAGGCTAGATGGGCCATTGGTCCAACTGAATTGGGAAATTTTTATGTTCTTACCAGTTGTACAGTGGCAAGACTAGGGAGTCAATGTATGTGCATTAAAGTTCAAAGTTGGTTATGATGTGCTAGATAATACAACGTGCATGAGAGGTTAGTGGCGAGAAAGAAACTTATCAATTCCTGAATATGCATCTTTATTATCATGGCAGTGATGTCCCCTGATATTTGGGCCCATAATAAAAAAGTCACATTCTGATCCACCGGTTCCCAACAGGTGAAGCAGTGAAAAATCTAGGTTCTTATTTGTCCTAACTCTATTTAACAATGTGGAAAACCATCCTTTTGGTCAGTAGCATGGCACTCCTTATATCTGTCTTCCACAAAGTCCACCCATTTTGACTGTATTGCAATCACTTTTTTCACCCACCATTTCAGCAATACAGTTGACATGAATTAGAAAAAGTGCTGAGAGACATGTTTGGGCACTTATATGGAAAATAATATTACACATCTTACTTTATTATAAAAACAGACAAATGATAGGCATTTTCAAAAAAACATATAGTAAACTGAAAGATGTCTTTCACTGGTCTCTTAATGAAAGCAGAATTAGAGATTTATAGGGTCTGCAGTATTGCAAGTAAATAGCATGTGAATTCGATCCACTGTGCTACTGTGAATACCATTGTGGCATTCCAAATACTGTAGTGTACATCATCGTGACAGCCATGAAATCCTCTGTGGTCATGTTTGTTACAATATTAAGTATGTCCTGGTGGGTACATTTTTGTGTCACAAGGATTTGAAGAATCAAGAAGGATAATGCATTATATTTCCAGGAGAGAGGCAAATTAATGCATAATAGCCTGTTGTTAGATGCTGTTATTACAAAATAAATCTACCCCCAAAATAGGACACCACCATGACTGAAAAAGAAAGACAATAATCCCCATATTCTTTCTCCTATAAGGCAGTTAGCATGAATGTTAAGCTTTCCATCCACTTCTATGATATTAATCATTTTCAGGACTACTGTCAGATGGTAGGAAGTCAACAGAAATTGTTGTGGAATTGTTTATGTGTTATTTAACAAAAATGCAAGTATTTTATCTTCTTTTCAGTTTGTGTTTGCCTTTCAATGGACTCATATTCTCTAAAATGCAGGCCAATTTGTATCCATGGCTACAAAATCTGTTGTATGTAGAGATGGGTGATGATTTCTGATTGAACAGATTTTTTTTAAAAGATGATTTGGCACAGTGGGCAAAATCGGATCAATTTTGGAGAATTGTTCAACATAGAAGAACCTGCTCCATGTTTAAATGATTTTTAAAAAAAATACAAAATGCACATTCACTTAAATTGTCCCGCACATTTCTAAAAAATGATGGAAAAAGAAACAACCATTTTTGTATAAAAATGTATATTTTCTGAATTTTTGGTTTGTGAGATATTTTGAACAAAAGATACTTTTTCAGAACAGCTTTTTAAGATGAAGTTTAAATATTGTTTATTTTTTCAAAATATATTTAATAGATAGTGAGACAGTAAAAAGATCATTGGTTTGAAAACTGTATTACAGAATATAAAATTTGTCCTCTCACTGGTGAGGCAGCAAGTTTGTATTTGATTTGATACCAAATGCTGTTGATGCTAAATAATAACTGAAACTTAAAATGCGCTAGACACTCTGTATTTAGCTATCTACTGCCTGAAACTTAGCAGTAACTTATTGACTATAACTCATTAGTAACAGAAACTTAAAAAGGCTGCAGTTGTCCATAGTGGCAGCTTATGATCTTGCCATTTGTTTGTCACTTGGGCATTTGCTACTGTCACTTAGTCTAGGTAGAGCCACAAGCACAGCCTGCCAATCCAGGGCCTCCACATGCTGTTCCTCTGGGGCCAGGAGCTGTGCCCTAAATTTCTGGTGTGCCTGGTCCAGTGCTTCCTTACACTAGTCTTACACATCCTTGTGGGTGACATCTTCTGTTCACCATGCATCCTGCCAGGCACCATCCTCCACACATGACACCCATGTGTCTGCCAGCCAGTCCTTTCAGGCTGTGACCAGCCAGTCCAGGAGGGTCCAGTCCTGGGTTCTTCTCCTGGCAAGCTGATGAATCCACAAAACCCCAGCTGATGGCAGCACTGACTATGAATCCGGGTAGCCAACTGTGGCTTCACCCCTGCATGTAGATGCAGCACCTGCAGAACCATGAGAAAAAAAGTTATTTGTGAGAGTTTGCAACATTTCTGAGATAAGATGCTTTGTACTGGGGGTTATGCAAATATGGGTGCCTACAGACTATGGTAAGTCAGCCAGGCAGGCCCTGGCTGAGACAGCTACCTGCTGAACCATCCTATAAACACTCACTTCCCTGGGCTTGTGGGCTTCTGGGTGCTGGCCATAGGCATCCTGCCTCCCCTACTCCATACTCAGGCAGCACCCACTGCCATGACTTCAGACCTACACCCTTCTCCTGCAGGCCAGTCTGTCTCCTGTAATGCCACCAAGACCATGGTGCCTGGTCTCAGGGGCATGGGGCTCCCAGACAACTGGCATGCAGAGTTGCCTGTGCCTCTGCCCCTCTACAGAGGGTCTCTCTGGTGAGACACCCCAGGATCAGCCCCCACTCTGCCATGGTCACTGTGTCCCAAGTGTTCCTTTGCTGTATGTGTCCTGAGCACAGCATGAGGAGCTGCTTTCACAGATCAAGGGGTGCGTGACCCACTATGCCCTGCTGCTCCTGATGTTCATGGTGTCCCAGGTGCACCTGCACACCTGGCACAGGACCCTGAGCTTTGATGGTGTGGCAAGAAAGTACGCACTGCCCTGCAAACTCTGCTACTGTATGGAGGGCTACCTGTGACCATGCTACACATTGACAGCCCCCTGCATATGAGGAGGGCATCCTCACTGGCATTGATACATTCCTTGGCATGTGAAAGGCACATGCCCACCTAGAGGTAGGGACACAGGCAACTCAAAATAGTTTTGTACTGTCTTCTGCCTCCCTGCATGCTTCATGTGTGTTGGGGGAGGGTGAGAGCCCAGGGGCCAGGGGAGCTTGGCCAGGCCAGGCAGAGAGAGGGTGCTGGGGCTGGGGCATGGAGGACCCTCCCCCATGTGGGGCTTACCATGTGGGTGGGGATGGCATACTCAGCAGCTTGGGTCAGTCTGGTGGTGATGATGAGAGGCTCCTGGCAATGTCCTTGGTTGTAGGGGGAAGGTGTGTGGCTGCCTAGGCAGCCACTGCTGGTGGCTGGCAGTGACATGGCTAGCTGGTGGGGCAGGCACTGGCCCAGGCTCCCCAAGCTTTCAGAGGAGACTAGGTGCAAGGAGTTTTTTGAGATGGGCTTCTGGTGGGCTGAGGGCCCCTCCCCTGTTAACATGTCATTGTGGGAGCCAGGACATAGCGGAGGCTCAGGCATGCTGTCCATGCTGAAGTACATAGCACTGCTGTGGCCTTGTTTTGGGGCATAAGGATGACATCCAGTTCCTGCATAAAGGGCTTGCACTTGCTGGTAGTCCCCAAAAATGGTTGTTGTGGGTGATGGTGACCCACGGTTCCCTCAAGGCCTTAACATTTCTGCAGTACTGTCACACTAACTGGGCATGCCCACACTCCTGCATTCAGCCTGGCAACCCCCTCATAAATATGCATATTGGAGCATCTACCCCACATGAACTGCCTCTGTACTTTGGAGGTGTCCTTGCCCCACAGCACTACAAGGCCCCCAGCCTTCTCCTGTGACCAGTTGGGGCCCCACGAGGTGGTGTGTGGTGCCAGTAAGGACACTATGATGGCTCCTGTGGCAGCTCTCTGGGCCTCTGTGTGGCTTTTCTGGTGTTACCTGGTCTGGGCATCTGCTTGCATTGTCCAGCCCAGAGGCATGGCATGGTTCCAGCAGCTGTGTGGTGAGGCAGTGCAGTTCAGCACCTGAAGGGTCCAGTGGCTATAAGCTAGCTGCAGCTGGCCCTGGATGTTGGCAGTGTTGCCCGGTGGGCGGGGCAGGCCGACTCTCAGGATCTCAATATTGTGCTGTTAGACAGGAGGGTGTGACATAATTACACACACATCACCAATTCAAGCACATACACTATACACCCCAAAAGTTAGACACAGATCACTAATTCATATATCATGCACACAATGCCATATAACACACATATATACACACACTGACAACTCAGATACACACACGTCCAAAATAACTAGTCTAGGTTCATGCACACCTAGCACCAGCTTAAGCCCATACACGCTACACACACCACATTTAGACAGAATCATTTACCAATACCTGCACATCCAATACATATATGTGGATTACTAATTTATATACTACACACACAATGATGATATAGATATAGATCTCACCTGTGTGTATGTGTAGGTGGGTGGTGTGTATTGACTAATTCACACACATACACACACACTAATTCACACACATACCACCCACCTACACATACACACAGGTGAGTTCCTAAGTTGGGTGTTGTGATGTGTATACATGCATGTGCTTGGTGTACTTGGGATACCTGGAAAAAGGTTATGGTAAAAAAGTAGAAATATAGGGAGTTAAAGTTACTGGAAATGGAAGTCACCAGGACCAGGATTAGAACCAGTAGACCAGAGAGGACTGGGCTGAAGAACTGAGGCTCAGGGGTAACTTTAGGTTAACTGATTTTAATTGATTAAGAGACAATGCCCAAAGCCTGCAGAACAGGGAAGCATGCCTGCAGAGTCTGGGTTTGGAGCCAGAGCTATGGAGAAGATGAAAAGGTAGATAGGGACAGGGAAAAGTGGAACTACGGGAAAGTGTGGGTGTTAAAGAGGGGCTCTGGGTGTGGGGAGCCAAAGGATGGCTCTGGAGCAGCTAGAAAAGTCTGGGAAGCTCCAGGGAGAAGTCTGAAACCAGAGAGACAGACAGCAGAAAAATCACAGGAAGAACAGCAGGAGAGACTGAAAGGTGGCAGGGGCAACAGGAAAGCAGAGAATGACAGCAGAAAGTCACAGGGAAAAGGCAGTAGGAACTGAGAGGAGATTGGGAAACTATTGGAGAAGGGTGGGGCTGTAATGGAGAGAGAGAGAAAGTGAGGCTGGAGTTTGAGATAAGAAAGGGAAATAAGAATTTGAGATAAGAAAGGGTATTCAGTAAAACATGACCTAACTCAGGGTTGCAAATGACAGTGGTTTTATTGAACAGGAGAGATGGTGACACAATGCCAAATTGTTTCCCTTGCACCCACTCACACAATGGCAGCAGGGGTTACAGAGACTTGGTACAGGGGCTGAAGTCCATGAGGAGAGAGAGAGTCCAAATTGTAGGAGGAGGTGTGCAGGTAATATCTGCCTATCCAGGCTGGAAGGGGTCCTTGTCCAGTAAGTGTTGTCCACATGGGGGTCACTGGCAGGGTCTCTGGGTGGATAGGTGGTGTGGCATGGTACTGGTCCAGATGGAAACAGTGTTCCCACTGGGTCTGTCTTCACTGCCCCTTTTTATAGGGGCAGACCATGTGTGATCCTAGTGACAGGAGGCATGCTCAGGCAAGGGTCAGCCCCTGGTCTACTGAGCATGTGTGCTCCACACAGGGATGTACAGTTTCAGATGTCTGTAATGTTTGGAGTTGCCTGTTCTGTAGGGTCTTTTGTTTTTCAAACGCAGGTCTTGTCTGTTCCTGGGTGAGGTCAGTGGTTCTTGGGTGAATCAATACAAGGTGATGGCCCAGTCATTACAGGCCATTCAGTTCAGGCCGGCTACCATTGTATTTCAATCATTTCCAATCACACTTATTCATTGGGGAACCAATTTATATGGGAGGGATACATGACTCGTACAGTTGCAACATGGGATGCTCAGGCAGAGGACAGAAGATGGAGGGTTGGCATATAAAATGGAAACTTGACATGACTTTGGTTCACTTACAAACACAGGCCTAAACCATACACTATCCATATGAAACAATAAAAATCTGTATGAAAATTATAATAATACAATATACAACAGTAAAAATCAATACAAACTAATAAGAATACAATATACAACAGTGGTTATCCAAAACCAAAAACTTGCTAGCAAAAAATGTTTAAAGCTTAACCTACATCTTAGCTTACTTATACTTATCTATAGGGAAAAGAGAGGGAGAGAAAAATTAAATGATTGGAGAAGGGCAGGGAATGCATTTTAAAATAAATAAATTTTAAAAAAAGAAAAAGAAACTGGGGCTTTTGCTACAGCAGGTGCGTGCAGAATCCTGTGGGGCTGGACAGTGCAGCCCTGTGGTACCAGGGATTGGAGTTGGGTTGCAGGCAGGCTGGCAAAATTAGTGTGCAGCTTCTGCAGGGGAATGCAGTGGCCACAGGCTGCCTGCATATGTCCCAAGGCTAACAATGCCTGCAGGTTTTTAATGGCCTGGGATGGGGCTGCCATGGAGCTGGCCCAGTCCTGGGCCAGGAGAGGCTCCCAACCCTGGGGTCCTGGGGCTAGCCTGAGGCTGGCCCTTTATGGCAGGGCTGACTGGGAGGAAATTTGCTCCCAGTCTACATGTGCGCTATTACACAGTAACTACTTGTGAGTAAATTTGCTACTTTGATTTGCAGGTAGCAAATTTACTTGTGAATAGAGCAGTTTACTGCACATTAATCATGTGAATGTATACATGTACCTTATCACATGCATCCTTCCCCTCAGCATCTGTAAGGCAAGCAGCCTTACCAGTGAGGGAACAAGCCATAGGAGTGGCTGAAACAGGGAAGTTGGGGATCCTGTCCCGATGCAACCCCAGGAAGCCCAAGGGCAGGTCTCGGGGCATGAGGGAAACACAACTCTTACTTTTAGAGTTGTGAGCCATCACAGCAGGGAAAACATGGGCTGCTAGGAAGCTCCAGGGAGCACAGCTGTGGTCCAGCCCCTTTAAAGTTCACCCTGGGAAACACAGTCACCCTGGGAGGGGAAAGCCCTATTTGGGAATGCTAAGCCTGGGCTAGAAGAGCCTAGGCAGTTTATACCTTCAAGGGAAGTTTATACCTTCATCTGATTTCAGGCTCAGAATACATAAATTTGGAGCATTTCAAAATGAGCATAATGCAAGATTGCGTATTTTCAGATACATCACAAGAAAGATTCTAAATGTATTGTATACTTTTGAGGGAATAATATTGACTGTTTCACTGACTGCATTTTTCATTTGTTAGATAAAATATATTGTACATACTGAATATTGGAGGTAATCTGAATTGGTTCATAATATTTTGTAGGCTAGCAAATAGAGTATTTTGACTGCCTAGCCTGCCTCTTTTGAAATCTGTAGACATCCTGAATGATTTTATTTCCTGAACTAGTGCCTGAAACTTCTGGCTAACCAATGATGATGCTGGAAGTTAATGATTTAAGATGAAAGAAACAGAATAGCCCATATGTAAAATAACTCTGAATCTGGTAAATGCAATGGCAAAACTCCGATTCATTTGATAGACTCATAGAAAATTAGGCTTCAGGAGGGTCATCTAGTCCAACTCCCTGCTCAAAGTGGGGCCACCCCCAAGAGTATCATCACAGTCAAAGCTTTGTCTAGCTTGCTCTTCTTAAAAGACCTCCGGGGTGAAGATTCTACAGTCTCTATGGGTAACCATTCCATTTCAGTAGACATAAGGCTCAATGCCCCATGGTACCTACAATGAAGTATTTTTCTTGTTCTAACTCTTGTCTGTCTATCTAGCCTCTTCACACTCAGAAAAATGGGCTTCCCTGGACATTTTTGCAATGTGATGCCACTATCTAATTAAAGTATGTTTAAATCTTATGTACAGTAGTTTAATAACTCTTCTCACAGCTAACCTGTCCAGTTATAATCGGAGCTGAACTTTAGTCATTATGAGGTGTAGTACTCCCAGAAGTGGGAGGTGTGTAAGCTCGTATAGTAGGGGTGTGCAAAGTGGGCAGTATTCAATTCAAATTCAGATTTGGCCCAATTTGAGGAATAGTGTTTCAATTCACTCATCAGATCACTGTCCTGATTTGATTTGTCCAAATCTGAATCTGAAGACTCAATTCTGATTCATAAAATCAGCAATTCAGCCATTCACACAACTTTATATGTTTTTCTGTTTTTCTATGTACATTGAGGTACCAGGCATGGTTCGTGAACACTGAGATGGTGCGGCAGATGGAGCATCCCATGGGAGCAAAGGGGGAGGTCCCCTAAGTGTTCAACAGTGGAACAGGAACTGGACAGGAACTATTTCTGGTCCACTTCTGGGTCAGCTGCTGAGCAGGCACAGAACCCCCCTGTGCTTCCTGGCACACACCCTGGGTGTCCCCCGCCCTGACTCAAGAGTCACCAGTTGCTCAGCCTGGGGGCAGTTGGGTCCCCAGCATGCTCCACAGTGGATCTGGAAGTGGACCAGAAGTACTTTTGATCCACATCTGGGTCTGCCGCTGAGCATGCAGGGGACCACCCCACGTTCTCATGGGACAGTCCATCTGCTGCACTATCTCAGCATTCATGAGCAGTGTTTGGTACCTTGAGGTATGTAGAAAAAACATATAAGGTTGTGTCTATGGTTGAATCACTAAATCTCTCCAAATTTCACCGAATCGATTCAAAGGCTGCCAGTTCAATTTGGAGAGATTAATGGGTCTCCTGATTCAATTAGGACTCAGAGGAAATTCGGCCCAATTTGGTGGCTGAACCTATAAGTCGAATTAGTGACCAAAGCTTCACACAGCCCTATTGTATAATATTTAAAATCTATAGAGCTCTACAGGCATTGCTAAATATGTGGTATATTCATGCTTGAGAAAGATAACCGAGGAGAGGAACCTTGATTATTTCTAAAAATTCTCAATCTGCCATTAACTTTTGGGCAAATCACTTAACTTTTTGTTTCTATTTTATGACTTGAAATATGAGGAAGATAATATCTTGAATGAGTGCAAATACTTCTAAGCTGTTAGAAAATAGAAATACTACTCAAATACAAATTATTAATATAACATAATAGTAATTATAATCCTAACTTCTTAATATTAGTAATCTTAAATTTATACATTCAGAATAGATGGAAGTACTTGTCTTTGTTACCTAACAATTATAATTTCATCATGTATTTCTATGCCTCATACTTAACTGTAAAATCTAGTATTACCAGAAAAGGTACTAGACATATTCTTTTTATAATAAAGTAAGGCATCTTCTGTGAGATATATATATTGTTCACATGAAATGTAGATTTTATGACTCTTTGAAATATCTTATTTTAGGCCCACTAAACATCTACTAAAGTTTTTAGTAGAGATGGTCTAAACTATTTTTTATAGTTTTGTACAGTTAATTTTTGTACAGCCCTGATATATAGCACAACCTAATATGTATGCTTTCTAGGGAGTAATATTGAACATTTTTCTGTTGGGGATATACAGATATGACAGGTGGAAGAACTACATCTTAAGGCAGAGAGTATGTTACTGTAACTTCAAGGAGTTGCTTTAAATCCTTAAAACCTTAGGTCACCTATACACATGGTGGACCTCTGTTTTGATGCATGCTAATCAGCAGGGATTCTGGTTTTCCTTGATAACAAAAAATCACAACTATTTTGATAACCTCTCTCCCCATTCTTTACTTAAAATTAAAGGCTCCCTCACAGCCCTTCCAGCTCTGCTTGTGCTTCTCAATCCTCCTCTGACAGCCCCCTGGCCTTGCTTGGACCTTTCACTCCCTCTGCACAGCCCTTCCAGCCATGCTAGTACCTTGTCCCCCACCCACAGCTCCCTGCCTCCCACAGGCCTGCCGGAGGGGGCCCCTAGCAGCCAGGGCCAAGGGTCAGGGACTTTGGTCCACAGCCCCCAGCAGGAGGTAGCTGCTGCTGCAGCAGACTGGAGCCCAACTACCCCCTGCTTCCTGAATGCTGTGGACAAGGGTGGGGGACGATGGCTCCCCATTGTGGCATGTACTCCTGGGTGGAAAGGAAGACCCACATCTCCTGTGGGGTGGGGGCAGGGTGGGCTGTGCACTGCAGGTTTGGGGGTGGGGGGTGGGGCCAGCTGCCTAATGCTGGGGGCAAGGGAGGGAGAAGGGAGTACACATGCACCCCAGATCTGCGCATGGGGTAGGAGTTGGGATGGGTGACGGTTGTGGGCTCGGGCTCCCACCCTGCTGCCCTCTCCTGGGGCCTCCACAGCCCAGTGGGCATGTCCTGATGTGTCAGGGAACAGCAGAGCTGCTTAGAAAAGCTACTTGTTGCTTCAAGCTCTGAAATGCTCTAACAACGCAGCCCTTGCACACGCTGCTTCAGTGAGGGAAGCAGTGCAGGGTTGTGCCTCTCAAAGGTGCTGTGTAAGCAAGGGGTACCTGCAGCCCCGGGCACCAGCCAGCCAGGCAGCATCCCCAAGCCCCAGCCCTGCCCAACTCCCCACCTCCTTCCCTATGGAAGGCTGGAAGAGGGTTCATCGCAAATCTGCAAAATCTGTAGGCTTCACAGGTAAAATGAGAAATCTGCATTTGCTTCCATTAAAGGTAAAAATCCATGGTCTACTCCATTTTATCATGCATTGGAGCAAATTTGATTAAATCAAATCTGCTGCAAGTCTACTGGAATGTCCTAATTAGCATGCTCCAGCATCCCCATGTTTCAGAACGCTGGCTCATTGAAAAAGCTTTAGTTAAAGTGCCCCCACAACCATTTTGAAGCATGGAATGCTGAATTCATGAGATTCTGTGGGCACTTTAATTAGAGTGGCTCTGACAGCTGCTTTTATTAAAGTTCCTCCCCCCACTTCACCCTGAATCATGTGTATAGACACCCTTAGTTTCAAATAGTGTTTATCTGGTAGTTGATAGTATGTTATCCTCATGAAGTAATTATTTATCACTATCTACAGGAAAATAAGGAATAGCTTTTCTATACTAGAATATCTCTTTGTCTCCTCCTCAGTAAGAGTAGAGCATATTCAAATTTGTAACAGCTTTCCCCCTCAACCAAAGTCTTATTAATAGATATAATGAAAAGTACAAAATGCCTAATCAAGCTTTATAGTGCTGAGAATAGAGGGAATAATTTGAAGCCATCAATGTGTGCATCCCATGCCATCAAAATCAGTGGCATTGTTACTGAAAATTGCTCTACAGCACTGTCACTTGAAAGAACTGCTATTTCTTCCTTCCCCCTCCCTTCCCAATCACAAAAAATATCAGCTTGTCAGCATCTGTACAACTAAAATGTTATGGTCATAATAGTATATTGTACATTTAAAGTTATAAATATCAGAGACTCTGATCTCTGAAATCATGTCTTATAGAAAACTGGGATGAGAGGCTGTCAGCTGGTGCTGCAGTCTAACACTCAGCTCAGAAGTTAAAATTTGTCTACTTTTTTCTTGATGCATAGTGGAGAGCCATGGGGCATGGGTCTCATGGAAACAAAGTGAACAAAAGACTCTAGTATATAGAAAGGGTAGTGAAAAATATTAAGTACAGGCAGTCCTCAGACTTATAATTGGTTCCTGAAAACTGTGTCTTAAGTCAAAATACAACTTCGAACCAATTTTCCTATAAAAGCAACATTATAAATGGGGGTTGGTTTCTTTACGATGGTTGACACAGCTGCATCCAGCTGGTAAGTCTGTTGTGGTGGGGGAAGGGGGAGGGAAGGGGTGTGGGGGCAGATCAATGCCCCTGCAGTGAGGAAGAGATTGGGGCTGGGATTGGGACCCAGGCTAGTCACTGCTACCCGAGCTACGTAGAAACGCAGTCCAGGTGGGGAGCCACCCCAGCCCCACTGTGTGCCTAGGGGGCAGTAGGATGAGCAGAGGAGGGGACTGCCCTGAATCCCAGGGCTTGAGAGAAGGCTCCTGGTGGTAGGAGCTCTCTGTCCATGGTGGGCATGCTGTACTGCCCTGTCTGCTTTCCAACTTACTAGTGTGTTCAGCTATGGCAGAGAAAGTACATGTTCAGCCTGCAGCCTTACCAAGATCTGTCCTCCCTGCTTGCTCCCCTCACCATAGGGGGTAGAGTCCTCACGGACAGGAATTCAAACTAGAGCCAGCGGTAAAGCAATGACAGGGGCCCTGGGAACAATAGGCAGTCACTGACCCAGGGGGCAGTCTGAACTACTCAGGGCTCAGTTGAGCCTGCCTTTGTTTGGACAGCCCCTTTCTGTGAGATCACAGCCTATTCAGTCCTGGATGGACTCTGGCCAGGGCTGAACAGGGATGAATTGTGGGGGCAGAAGAGGGGAAGTGGGGGACACAGTAGGATCTGGGCTATCACACTGGTTCAGTCACCCAAGCTCTGCTGCTATTTGTAGTTTGTTTTGCTGTGACCAAAGCAGCTGCAGTCACTTCCCTACCCTAAGCAGCTGGGCTCCTGCCTCCCACAGT
>JAGPOW010001331.1:858144-883004 GCA_030014935.1 Caiman crocodilus | reverse complement strand
GGGGAGGAAGGAGGACCCGGGCAACTATAGGCCAGTCAGTCTCACCTCCATCCTTGGCAAAGTCTTTGAAAAAATTATCAAGGCTCACATTTGCGAGAGTCCGGAGGACAAATTATGCTGAGGGGAAACCAGCATGGGTTGGTAGCAGGCAGATCATGCCTGATTAATCTATTCTCCTTTTATGATCTGGTTACAAAATGCCTGGACGTGAGAGAGGGGTCAATGTTGTATACTTAGACTTCAGGAAGGCTTTCGATAAGGTATCTCACACAATATTGGTGAACAAGTTAAGAGGCTATGACTTGGATGACTACACAGTCCGATGGGTGGTGAATTGGCTATAGGGTCGCACCCAGAGAGTCATAGTAGATGGGTCAGTTTCGACCTGGAAGGGTGTGGGAAGTGGAGTCCCGCAGGGCTCGGTCCTTGGACTAATACTCTTCAATGTCTTCATCAGCAACTTGGACAAGGGAGTGAAATGTACTCTGTCTAAGTTTGCGGATGGCACAAAACTGTGGGGAGAAGTGGACACTCTGGAGGGCAGGGAACCAGACCTGCAGACCTGGACAGATTGGACAAATGGGCAGAAAACAAGAGAATGAAATTCAACAAGGAGAAATGCAAAGTGCTGGACCTAGGCAGGAAAAATGTCCAGCATACCTACTGCCTAGGAAATGACCTGCTTGGTTGCACAGATGCAGAAAGGGATCTTGGAGTCCTGATGGCTGCATGCAATTTTGGGTGCCACACTTCAAGAGGGATGTGGATAACCTGGAGAGGGTCCAGAGAAGGGCCACTCATATGGTTAAGGGCTTGCAGGCCAAACCCTATGAAGAGAGACTAGAGTACCTGGACCTCTTCAGCCTCGGCAAGAGAAGGTTGAGAGGTGACCTTGTGGCTACCTATAAGTTCATCACGGGGGGCACAGAAGGGAATTGGTGAGGTTTTATTCACCAAGGCACCCCCGGTGGTTACAAGAAATAATGACCACAAGCTAGCAGACAGCAGATTTAGACTATACATTAGGAAGAACTTCTTCACAGTTAGAGTGGCCAAAATCTGGAATGGGCTCCCAAGGGAGATGGTGCTCTCCCCTACCCTGGGGGTCTTCAAGAGGAGGTCAGATAGGCGACTAGCAGGGGTCATCTAAATCAGCACTCTTTCCTGCCTATGCAGGGGATTGGACTTGATGATCTATTGAGGTCCCTTCTGACCCTAGCGTCTATGAATCTATTGTCATTCATTTAGAGACATGAGAGGAAGCATCTCCAGATGTGCTGTCTAATAGACATTAATAGATCTATGAACTGTGAATTTATCACAGAAGATTAGATTTGTCACCTGCTAAGGAAAATTAACTATGCTTTACATTAAAAAAAAATATACTTTCTGTTTAAACAACTTTATGTTGTTTATTTTCAGTGGATGCCCCCTACTTCTACATTCTTGGGCTTAGTGAACAACAGTTCCCTGTTCACTTGGTCCATTCTCTTCATGTTTTTATAGTCCTCAAGTTTCCCCTTTCAAACTTAAGAGTCCTAGCCTTTTTAGTCTCTCTTGGTATAGCAATTGCTCCATGCCCCTGATCATTTTTGTCGTCCTTCTCTGTATCTTTTCTAACTCTACTACATCCTTTTTGAGATGTGGGGACCATAACTGCGTACAAGATTCAAGATGTAGGTCCACAATGGATTTGTGTAACGGCATCATTCAAGATGTAGGTCCACAATGGATTTGTGTAACGGCATCATGATATTCTGTTTTGTTTTCAGATCTCTTTTTAATGATAACCAGAGAACTAACTACAATGACTCTGAGGTGTCTTTCCTGAGTTGTAACAGCTAGTTCAGAACCCAGTATTGTCTATGTATAGTTAAGATTATTTTTCCCCAGGTGCATTGCTTTGCACTTGTCAACCTTAAGGTCATTTGCCATTTTTTTCCCACCCACTTACCTTGGTGAGATCTTTTTGTAGCTGTACTTCATCAGCTTGAAACCTGACTACCTGGAATAATTTTGGGTCATCTGAAAATCTGGAGATTTCACTGGGCACCCCCATTTCCAGGTCACTGATCCAAAGATTGAACAAAACTGGGTCTAGCATGAAACCCTGCCAAACCCACTTTTGAGTTTCCTCCATCCTGAAAAGTGACCAAGTCCTACCCTTTCCTCCCTACCTTTTAACAAGCTCTCAGTCCACAGAAGCACCTTCCCTCCAATTCCTGCTGCAGTTTTTTTAAAAAGCCTTTGGTGAGGGACCTTGTCAAATGCTTTTTAAAAGTCCAACTATATTATGTCAATTGGATTCCCCCTCCAAGAACTCCCACAGATAGGTGAGGCAAGATTTCCCTTACAAAAGCCATGTTGACTCTTACCCTGCAGATCATATTTGTCCATGTGACTGCTGATTTTATGATGTATTATAGATTCTTTTTCTTTATTATGGTTATAAACTAAGAAAGAAAGAAAAGTTAAACAGATGCAATAGCCACATTTCCCATTTCCTTCTAAGTTGCAAGAGAAATTCATTTAACAAAAAATGGTAGAATCTGTAATTGACTGAGTAATAGGCTCACTTTTCCATCAAACACACATACTTCTGCAGCTGTGGTTGCATTGCTATTCCATGTACTGTTTTTCCATTGTAACATTGATCCCATGACATATCTACTTATCTAAAATAAAGTGCAGGTGGCCAGCCAAGCTGCAGTTGGCACTGCAGCTACTTTATGTGCACTATTTGCAGTCATTTTATGTGATCTACAACAGATCAAGCAGGGAGCAAGGGATAGGGAGAACACCAGGGCAGGCAGGAGAGATGGGGTAGCCAAAAGGGAACAAAGTGGCACTTTGGGAGTGGGCAGGGCTTGCCTTGTGGGATGCCTACCAAAAAGATTGACCCCTATGGCAATAAAGAATTACAGATAATAGCAAAATCAAGAAGCCCTGTACAAATGAGATGGAGATTAAATTAAAGCTTGCAAGAGTTCATTTAATTTATTCTAGATCTGTCTCTTTTGCCAACAATCACCTAAGACTAGTAAAGATCCAAATGCTATCCCCTTGGCCTATTTCTATCACCTCGAAGTTTGAAACTAGAGCCATACAAAAGGAGCTTTGGCTGGTAAAAGTTATTTTTTTAGTTACTGGAATCTTGGATTGAGGTTTCTTGCAAAATGTATGCAGTAGTTATCAAACAGTGCTAACTACAACATGAAGTTTCTCTCTTCCTCATTACAATTTCAACTTCTAAAATTCAGCTTTGCATTAAGCTCTTATGGGGCAGTAGAAGCAAACCCAAGAGAAGCTAAGGAAAAAGTTGGGGTCTTTTTCATGCTCATTTGTTTTTCTCTTTGGAAGAGGCTGTTTCTCAGCAAGATCAGAGCTGCCTATGAAATTATTAATATTCAATAAGCTATTTGCCCTCTACTGAATTCTAAGTGGAACTACCCAAGAAAAAAGGAGAAGTTAAACAGCTGCCATGTGCACACATCCCATTTCCTTCTAAGCTACAAGAGACATTGCTTTAAAAACTCTGGGCTGTTACCTTTCCCTTTTAAAAATTGCATCTTGTGGGAAGCTGAAACATGTTCATTTGCTCTTAACTTAATAATAAAACATGAAAAACCTAGTCTTCAAATTTTTGAGAAAGGTAGAAATATTTCCTTCCCCTTTTAATATGGATTATTAAAATCCTTAAGGAAATAATTCCTGGACTGCTCTGGGAGGGGAGGAGAATAAGAGGCAAATTCTCCCTGCCTCTTTTCCAGACCAGGGATTGCCTGGTCTGGGGAACAGGTTGAGAGCTTTGCCTCCTATATCCTTCACACCTGGGGGGCAGTGTGTGCTAGCTTTTAAGTGTCATGTGAGAAAGACACTCATCCTTGTATAACATAGACTGCAGAGATCATCTTTGAAATGCCATGCGGGGGAAAGGCTCCTTTCCCAACAGAGCACTTTAAGCATCTCTCCAGTCCCCACAGAATAGGGAAGAGTGGAGTATTTTCTGTTCCCCACACCTTCCCTAGACCAATCTCCAGTCTGGGGAAGGCAGGGAGAGCAGGGAAGAGTGGGCAGCTGAAGGCTGACATTTCTCAGATGGGTCACTCCCAGACAGTGGAGTTAGTGCAGTAATTACTACCTTATTTACAGTTGCCCATAGTTGTATTCCCACAGTTCCCAATAATATCAATGGAAGATGTACAAGAGTTATCATCAGCCCTTGTCCTTATAGGAAATATACATATTTATTTCCAGATTAAATAAATAAAATATTAATAAATTCAAAGATACGTCATTCAAGCTGATTAATAAAAACAAGTGTTGCAAGCATAAAATAAAAAAAAGAAAGTTTCATCGTTTCTAAGAAATAAAAACTGTCTACATCCTGTTCAAGCAAAGCAGCATCTCTGGTTGTCAAGACAGACATTAAGGTACTCTTTCTGGTTTACCCAGACTGGATAACTATTCTGTATACCTCTGTAAACCTTTAAAATGAAAATGGAGATAACCATTATAATAGCATTTCAGTTCTCCCTCAAAACCCTTCCCAACAAAAGTTTAATCTCTTTGAAATCTCACGGTTCATAATGAATGCCTTTCAGTAATAAAGAAAAATAACAGCAAGATGTTCATTTTATTGTTCATAACTTAAGAATTATGAGCCATATTTGTACTTTAAGACTAGGATTAGTTCATGGATGATTAACACATTTTTTTCCTCAGAGACAAAAGATATGATTTTAAGGTCTGTATTTTCCCTATCAAAAAGGACAGGGGTCTTGCTTTTCTGCAATTTCATGAAGATGATGTTTTGTATGAATGTAAGAATCTTAATCAAAGATGTTTCCCTAGGTACTCCCAGGGACCTAAATCACAGAGGAATATATTGGTTCTCTTTCCTTGGAAGAATAAAGCAGAATACAGTATAGAGGAGGGTTGTCACCAGTATTATTTTCTAGCATGCAGTGTTTTTATAAATTGCTTTTGCTCTTGACACAAAATGTACCAATACATGTAAAGGGTATGAAGTGGCATGAAAACTAACTCAATTCATCCTTTATTTTCTGCAAACACGTATTTCTTGCTGGAATGGCTGAACTTAGATTTTTTTTCTTCTTCACAAGTGAAAGCTTTTATTTCCCTTGACTTTCTCTGACAGAGTGCACAACAAATTCAAGCTGTGGGCAAAGCAGGAAATGTGCACAATGTTTTTCTGCATGCTGGAGCTATGATCAGCAACAATAAAAGCAACAGAAAGAGCCAGCAATACAATCCAATACTATCTCTCTCAGTTAAACTCATCCAGGAATTTGTATCAGGTGTAATTCAAAGAGAAGGCATGTGGAAGAGTTTTTCATCTGCATCTAATGCAAAGCAAAAGAAACCCAATGTGTTGCTAATAGCATACTCCAGTCCTATATCTGATATAGAGAAATCTGGCTAATAATTTAGTCCAGCTGCCTATGGTCAAATGTATTACACTTACCAAATACATTTGTAAAGACATTTTCATTTTGACACATAGCACCATTAATTCATTTACTTACTCAGATCATCTAAATAATGAATTGCTTAATTGTGTAATGCTACACTTTAAAAGGTTAGACAACATTTTAGGGTCACTTTCAGTTTCTGAGAGAAGTTTGGTTTCGTGACTAGAGGTCTGCACTGCAGTTTTACTAGAGTTCTGCTCCCAACTATGTCATTGGCTGTACAACCTGACTTGAGGCAAGTCCCTTCCTATTTTTTGTGCCTCAGTTTTGCCATCTGTAAAAGGGGCATAATGGGACTAACCTCCCTGGTAAAATACTTTGGTATCCATTGATGAAAACTGGTATAGAACAGCAAGGTATTATTATAATATAAATGCAAGTTGTGCTTGTATGATCTGTGTCTACTCCATGTGGAATTCAAACAGCTGAAAGTTTACAGTATTTCTATTAGCTACATGTGAAATGCTAGGATCTAGCCCAAAACATTCTATATTGTTCCAGTACTTTATTTCGGAAACATTTTGTAGTCCCTGCCTTCCCTAATTACATAACAAAGTTATTTGGCACTTGGATTTGTGTTGTCTATCAGAAACTCATTAAAAATGTTAGTGATACTGTAGAGCCTTTTGTCAGTTAATATACCTGGCTGTGCTATGCTGTCTTTTTGCAAGTACTAAATATTCAGAAAACCAGTAGTACTACTATATAAGGCAGACCCTTGGCATCATAAAAAAAAATTGAATTTGAGATTCAACAGAGGATAACAACATTTATGCCCTCTAGGCTGACATCCTTCATATCCCTGGTTTATTAAATATTAAAGCCCTAACCCCAACCCCTCTGTTTAAATCCTAAGAGATGTACTGACTGGCTCCTAAAAATATTGTTTCTGAGTCAAGCTGCATATTTGAAAAGTAGCCTATTACTTTTACAGTAACTCATCATACATTCAAAACACTACAATTTGCTGAAAAGAGGAAGAAAAGCAGAGTGTGTGAGTTATAGTAGAAAAACTGGTCTGAACAAAACCAGCAAAACAATAACATTTGAAGGCATGACAAATGTAAATAAGCACCTCTACAAGAGAGTCTTAGCTTTATATTAGCATAGTGTATTGCAAACTAAGCATGTTCATCAACACATGGTCTCCAGGCTTGTGACCAAGGTGCTCAGGCTGGTAGATAAGGGTCTCCCAGACTAAGCCGCATGATCATAGAGCTCAGACTAGGAGCTCCCTGCTGGTGGAGCAGAGGAGCTTGTTCCCTGGCCAGCTCCATGATTGCAAAGCTGGGGCAGGAACAAGCTCCCCAATCCCCACTCCATGGTTGCAATTGTGATTGCAGAGCAGGATCTGGGAGCTCCCTGCATAGGTACAGTTCTCCACCCAGCCTAGATATGGCTGGGACCTGCCCCTGACCTGGACAGGTCTCATCCACCCCAGGCTGCACAAAAATGTACATGAAGCATGGAGGTATCTAGGAATTGTCCTGTTTCAGGCAGTCCCCAGCCAGCTCTAAGTTGCACATGCAGACTTCTCCACATAGCCTAAAGCTAGCTAGGAACTGTCCCAGTTAGGGGCAGGTCTCAGCCCCATGCCCTGGTTTAGTGGTTTGGAAATGGGTTTGGGCATGGGGCTTGGAAATAGCTGCAGGGGTAGGGTAGCTCCCAGCCCCCTGTCCTGATCCAGTAGTGGGGAAGCTAGCAGGGAACTAGCTCCTAGCTTCCCCACCAGGGGATCAGGGCAGGGATCTGGGACCAGACCTTCCCCTTCAGCTCTTTCCAAGCCCCATGCCCCTAATTAGGGAGCCAGAGCCAGGAGCTCCCTGCTGCTGGGACAGGGAGACATTGTCCCAACCCAGCAGTGGGCAGTTCCCTGGGGCCTTGAGACAGTTGTCTCCTGGCCTGGTGCTCCCTGCCAGACCCTGGGCTAACATCAAGGGGGAGCCTGGAGCTCCCCACAGGGGCCAAAGGGGCCACTGCAGGGCTGCAGGGAACTTAATGTAAATTTTCTCCCTAGTCTCTGCATGTGTAGACACCTACCCAAAAACCCTTACTCCAGCTTAGTTTACATCACAGTGGGTGTGTCTACATATGCTTTTACACTGGCTTAAATTTACTGTGCAGTAAATTACTGCACAGTCAGCGGGAATAGGCCAGCATCTACATGTGCAGGCATTAAAGTACATTAAGGCTTACATTCACAATACATCATACATTCAAAACACTAAATAAAGCTAGTCCCACATGTATTACTTCACACTAACTAACTGGGCATAAATTTGACTGTTGCATGATGCAGGAATCAAATATACGTTCAAGCTTGTATAAGTTGCCATATATACTATGCAGTATGGGTGTGCATGGGTAGATGCACACTCATACTATGCAGTCATTTTGGTTACTACACAGTAAATGTGAACGTGTAGATGCACCCAGTAAATCAGAGCCAAAGTACATGCCTGTGTAGACATGCCCAATAATGACTAGAGACAAACTAAACTTAAGAGTCTGGCCTGAATGGGCACCAATATTTTTTAAGTGCATCAGTGATTCTGGATGGTAGAAGTTTTATTTTTCAGCAATAGCAGTAAAATATTTGGCTGGAACTGTTTGAAAGCAAGGAAGGGTGGACCTTTACACTTACAAGATCATGGGAACATATTTTTAGCTGCGGTTATAGCTAGGCACTTTCATGAAATGAAGAAGTATAGCTAGTAGTTTTCACTGCTCTCCCCAGAAGCTTCAGTACAGATTTGCTCAGAGACTGAACACCAAGTATGTGGGTATACATGGTTACATAGACCATGACAGAAAACTCAGAGGATGTTAAACTAATGGTATATTTCTTATACTTTACTATCTTTATAGGGTCAGGGCTGTATTTTTTACCTTTAGTCAATTATTAAAGAAAAATGCAGTAATCAGTACAGGATAAAGATTTTGACCCACACGCAAGAGAAAGGTCAAGAAAGAATCTAGCTCTGAATGAAAGCTTGTATTCTAACTAAATACTATAATAAAACAGATGAATACATCTTGCTGAGCTGATGTAGAGTAAATACAAGTAACAAGATACTGGTGTTTTCTTTTTTTCCTAACTATGACCATTTTCATTCTATTCCTTTCTTTAACACAAATTTAGGAATAATTCCATGGAAATCAGTGAAATTACACTGGGTTAAGACCATCCTAAGTGAAAACAGGTTTATGATTTTTTTCATCAGGCTAATTCATAGAGGGTGCATCTGCACGTCACTGTATGGTGACATTGCTATGGAACTGTGCTTTCTTTTGGAAGTATTAAAGCACTCTGGAACCAACTTCCAAGGGAAGTGGTGCTGGCTCCTACCCTGGGGGTCTTTAAGAAGCAGCTTGATCTCTACTTGGCTGCGGTAATTTGAGGCCAGTTTTCTTCCTGACCAGGCTTGAAGAGCTACAAGATCCCTTCCAACCCTAATTCTATGATTCTATGATTCTATTAAAGTATCTTTCAGTACTTTGGTACCCTTGGTACCACTAATACTTTGGAATGATTAAAGTACCTTTTGGAGCTATTAAAAGAAGTAACAGTACTTCCTTTTGGAAAAATTAAAGCACAGTGCAGTAACCACCCATACGGCACAGCACACTGTTAGCTTTTGCTGCTATGTCACCATAATGGGACACTAAAATGAGGTAGCATGTGGCTATGGCAACATAGCTGCTGATCATGTATAGACCCATGTGATCACTACATCAAAACAGCACACCATGCAGTGACAAAGCATATTGCTATGGTGATATAGAGTGATGTGTAGATGCACCCAGAAATAGCAAAGTGAGAGCCAAAAGGCAGCGTATACTCAGAGTTCACCTCTAGGCTGACAGAAAACTCATGGAATCAAGCTAATAGTTTAACCTATACAATCAAGATATTTGAGGACTAGATCTTCAACTGGTATCATTTTCATAGTTCCAGTGAAGCTATTGGTCTTATGCATTTTTACATTAGATGAAGATCTGATGCCTTGATTTTGGAAAATGGAGAAACATTTGCAAAGACCTATCATCCCTGAAAATCTTAAAGCACACCTGTGGGAAAAAAACCCTCTACTTTTCCCAGCTCAGAAAGAATCAGAAGGTTAAGATAGAAGAGAAAATACCTTTAATATGGAAAGAGAAGAGAAGACATACAAACCATTAGAAGCACAATACAAAATTTCAAGGAGCTAGAATATGGAATTTTGTATTAACCTTAAAATGCCAACTTAAAATGTTACACTTCATTTCAGTCATTTGGCTATCTTAGACTATCTCACTGTCCACTTGTTCCCAGGCAACCAACATCCTGCTGCTTTACATGTATTTTAATGTTCAACTGCTTTTGCATTTTAATGTGTTTTTAAACTAGCAAGAGTCAAGTCCATATGTAACATATATTTTCCACCAAACAGCCCATGGAATTTTGCTGGCAGAAAACAAACCCTGAAAAAAATTAGCAATCATTCCATAGAAAAGTGACTGAAAGACAGAAATGATTAAATATCCAAACAAACTTACAATCATTTACTATAACATGTACAAAGTACAGTTATAAATAATTCCTTCAAGAAATCAAAATAAATGTACAGCACATTCGCTGTTTTCAGTGGTCAATTGCAGTGATTCCCAGACATGTTTTTTTCTCTCTACCCACTTCCAAAGAGATTTATAAAACTGAAAGCCTGAAACACCACTGTGATAAGGATTCTTTTTAAAGAGAAACTAAACCTAGGGAAGACAAAAAGTAAGTCTCCAGCAAAACAAAATTTTCAATCGCTACTGTCTTCAAAAAGAAAAAAAGCTTTACCAATCTAAACTCTGCCGCTTATGGAAAACCACATAACTGAGATTTCATCATGGGCTTTTTGAATGTCTGTACCTAGCCAGACAACATTCTTCGGGTAAATGTGACATTTTTTGTTAGACTGACTAAATATTTAGCCATAGAGTTTAAAGAACAGCAGATTAGAAGAACTATTGACCTAAAAGGGAAGAAAGGAAAGGAGAAGAGCCTGCTTGAAAAAACAAAAGCAGGAGACAATATAGTTTTGTAGGATTTCAAAATAAAAGCAAATAAACACTGCTACAGTTATTTCAGATTTTTTAGTATTATGCTTGTAACAAGGAATGGAGGGGCTGTACTTGAATGACGGGAGTATTGCTCCCTCCTTGGACACTTATTACTTCAGCGAAGTTCCTATTATAAAAGCAATTATAATTTTAAATGATAATTTGCAAATCTAAAGTATCTGAAAAAATTTTGCAAACTAAATAAAAACCTGGACTGTATATTACAGTTTTCTCTCTCTGTGTTCATTTTTATTTATTTTTGTATTCTCTGCTTTACTTTATTCTTTGTTGGTTATCTTATTTGTTTTATTTTAAAATCCTAGTGAGCACTTTGAAAACACAAAAGAATATTAAAGGTGGAGGGGATTAAAATATGACAATTTAAACAATTTTTTTACCTGATGTGAAAGTTCTTCTTTAACAGGGTTGTAACTTCCAAAGAAAGCTGGTAATCGTCTTACAGTTCTCTTCTCCTTAGATAAGACTGCTAGAATTCTGAGGCACTTGTGCTGTTTTCCTAGGCAAGTTTTTTCTTACATCACATTTATGAATTTCTGCTTTAAAAACAACAACGCTGCATACAAGCTCAGATTTGGTTCCCTAATTCTGTAGATTTTGGACTGCAGTTCATTAGAGGTTTGCCCTTACTCCATGAGCAAACGTACACCATGGGCTTTATATCTATGAGGGGAGAGTACTCAAAACCTCTGCTTAAGTCAATGGGAGCTCTGGTTACTCCACATTTTTAAATATCAGACTTTATTACAAACATCATCAGAAGAGTCAAGTTAGCATAGGTATAGTGGAACCTACTTAAGTCAATTGGACTTGGTCCAGTTGAAGCAGGATGACTGCAGTGGCCCAGACATCATTATCTTTCCAAGGAGTGTGTGCAATCAGCGTGGCTCAAGAAAGAGGGCAGATGAAATGATATGGTCATTTAAATATGGTACTCTGTGTTCCTAACCCCTAAAGGTACAGGCAAATTCTATTCATTTTCACTGTCACTGAGATATCTTATGAACTAACGTCTGTAATAAAATACTAAGTTACTGCCTTAAATTTGACAAAAAAGTAGAGGGAGAGAGAGAATGGAGTTTAACACATGAAAGGAAACGGAAATGGTAAATTTTAAGCCATGTAAGACAATTTTTTTAAAACCTTTTTCTCTCAAAGATTATTACTGGAGTTTATAGATTTGAACCCTTTGACTCAGTCACTTACCTTCTGTTTTTTCCAGGTAGCCATCAAAGAACTGCTTTTATGCATTTTAATGATTATCTTTCTTAGGTTCTGCTGTAAAAAAAAAAATCAGTTAATTATTTTATGGCAGAATGTCTACACTCTAAGGCTCTGAGGTCTACATTTGCCAAAACATGATAGCATTCTAATTCGTTCACAGGGGGAAAAATAAGACCATTTCCCAAGTTAGTTTATATCATCAGATAACAGAAGAAAAAAAAAGCATTTCTACTTAATACTGATATGATTTACTCATGTAATAAATAGAAAAATAAGAAGTTCAACAAAAGAGAAATATTAAGATTGGGAAGCACGATGTGTATATGCATATATGTGCTTATAATACTTATATATGGGCACATCTACACAAACTTTTTAAGGCAACACAATAAACTCTGTCACTTATTGTCGAGAGTTCATTGCTCCCAGGCACTTCATCCACATTTGTACCTGGGACCGCATCACATTGAGCTAGATGAAAGCAGCCCCAGCTGGTAGGAGGCCTGGGGGGTCAGCATGCCAGCCCTGGACTGCTCCACCTGGCTCAACATATTGCAGAGGGGCTGGCTGGGGCACAAGGGTGCTCCAGTGCCAGGCAAGCCAGTAGGCAGCCCCCACAATGAAGTACCCTCATGTCCTAGCCAGCCAGGGTAGCATCTACACATGTGCAGCTAATGAGTAAAAAAACTGCACAGCGGAATAGTACTTATATTTACAAGTACTACCCTGCTGCAGTTAATTAGTTTACTCCAGCCTAATAGGGCCACACGTGTAGCCACATAATGTTTACTGTGGATCTGACTAGTCTACTCCAATGTAAATATCCGAGGTACAATATCAAAAAATGTTGGCTAAAAAAAATTCCTAAATTTACATTATACTCATCCACAGCATAACAGAAAAAGATGTTACTTACTCTTGACAGACCAGGGGAAAATGAAGACATGAAAACTAAGTTAAAAGTATTATGGTAAGTTCTGTGTGACAGGTCCCTGCCCAGCTTACTACAGTGCCATAGCCCTGATGGCTGGGTCACAACTGGCACAGCTCCTGCTCCACAGCTGGAGGAGCTAGGCCCTGATTGGAGCACAGCCCAGTGGCCACACAATAAAGAACAGCCCAACGGCCAGGAATGCAGCAGGACATGTCAGGTATTGGAGCCAGAACTAGACATGATCCCTGATGCCAGTATCACCCTGCTGCTGCCTTTGTCAGCCAGTGAGCCAGGGAAACTGGCCCAGACCTGTCTGAGCCAAAAGGGTGCCAAACCTGAGGGGCATCCAGGTCCTAGCCAGAAGACTGCCTGGAGAAGGCTGGGTGCTCTAGTAGCCTGTCTGAGGCCTGATGCACTTACCAGGGCTGGGCAACCAACCCTGGAGCAGTGGAGCCAACCAACCTGCACCAGACAGAAACATGCTGTGACAAAGGTCAGATATGGATGGGAGAGGGTGGGGAGGCAGTGGCTTGGTGGGCGTGGAGGGCACCAAATCAAGGTAGGCCATAGAAGAATGGCCTGCAATGCCCTACCCTCCTGGCAGTCTGACTGCATACCCAAAGTGTGCCAGCAGAGAACACCTACTGCATCTGCCTATGAATAAGCCTGGCAGGGAACACATGGAGCCCCTGGGACATGTGGCCAAGAGGCAGTAAGGAAAAGCCCCAGGAGAAGGGGGACATATAGGAGAAGGGGGACAAAGGCTTGATGAAGCAAACCCCTAAACCCCGACTCTCAGGAGTGAACAGCTCAATACAGGGTGGAACAGTACCGTACCCGCCACCCAGCCTTAGCCCTGTAGAGTTATGTTATTTTCCTTTAGTGTTAACTCTTCTTCTTCAAATGTAACAGGTCACAGCAAGCAACCATGACACTGGAGAATCATCCCATTTGTACATCAAACCACCTACAAAATCAAGGCATAACCTGAGATCTATGATAAAATCCAAGTAGAAAGGGGTTGGGTTCAGGGGGAAAGGAGCCCCACAGAAGATGCACCAAGGAGAGTGTCTCAGAGCTGGTAAGAACCACTGAGCATCACAGAGGTGCTGATAAAAATCTAAAGTCATGGCAGGAAAGAAGGCTCAGGGCATTCCCCCTGCTGCACCCCTCCACCCCAAGGTATGATTTTTCTAGGAGAAACATACAGGCACTGCCTGCTACTTGGGCCATATATATGACTGGAGTAATTATAACCTGCACTGATATAAACAATGTCACAAGGTATTTTAACCAAAGTTACCACTCAAGACTTTTTAAATCAGCAAGCCACCACAATTTACAGAAATTCATCCCACCATAGGCCAACTCTATAGGTTTTCCTCACAGATGTACTGTACTTACTTTAGTCCAAGATAAGGTTTTTTCCTCTCATTTAACATGATGAAACAGTGATAGGGCAGATGGCCAGTGTAACTTCAGGTCAGGGCTAGAGTTGAATCTGCTGCCAGTCCCCCTGCTGCCTCTGCATTCCCCTCCTCTGCCATCACCTCTCCACAGCCTAGGCTCCTCTGCCTGAAACCCCTCCACCCCATTGATTACTCTATGGCTCTGGCAGGCTTCAGACCTGTTCCAGCCTGAGGCTTAGAGAATATACGTGCACCAGCCACAGCCCAGTCTGATAACAATTGATGTGGCAACAGCAGCTCTGGCTGGGCCCCAAAGCCCAGGCCAGATCTGCCACTGGCACCAAACTGGGATGGGCCAGAACTAGCACGTGCTTCATGCCCTATGCTGGAATAGGGCTGGAGCCTTCCAGGGCCAAAGGATAAGCAGCACAAGATATGGGGCTGAGAGCCATATGAGGAGAGGCTGAGGGACTTAGGCCTCTTCAGCCTACAGGAGAGAAGGCTGAGAGGGGACTTGGTAGCAGCTTACTGCTGCATCAGGGGAGTGCATCAAGGGCTCAGTGAACAACTGTTCACCAGGGAACTCTTGTAGAAAATTAGGAGTAATGGCCACAAACTCCTGGAAAACTGTTTCAGGTTCAACATTAGGAAAAAATTCTTCACAGTTAGTGTGTCCAGACTGTGGAATAAGCTCCTTCCAGAGGTAGTACAATCACCTACACTGGAAATCTTCAAGAGGAGACTGGACAGCCACCATGCTGGGGTCATCTGATCCCAGCTGTCTTTCCTGCCTTGTACAGTAGGCTGGACTCAATGATTTTCAGAGGTCCCTTCCAGCCTTACAATCTATGTAGGCTGCTCGTCTCTACTTCTCTGGCTCCTCAAAAAGGGATACTGGATATACTGCCTATCATCAGGTATAACCACCAAAAACTACCCCAACCTAAAGGACAGAAAGGGAGAAGAATCTTCTAGGTGGTAGGATTAGAGGACAATTAACTGTTGAATTAAATTGTGTGTTTGAATGACTAGAATGGTGAGCAGAGAATGAAATACTAATGAAAAAAAACAGAATACAGATAGGAGAAATGGAAAAAAAGTGAGGTAAAATGAGAAGTTTTATAATTTTTTATCTAAGGATTTTGACTTCTACAATCTTTGGGACTTCATCTTTGGAGATGAAGAATGCTTTGAATATGGTTAAGGAAGTTAAAGATAACTGAAGTTCAGGAGGCTGCTAAAGACAAGAGTCTATCTAGTTGAAGGCCTATGAAGAAAGACAAAGCCTATGCATCTTCTATGCAGTTCTTAGTCACTAAGGGTGGAACTGATAGTTTGAAGGAGTTAAGTCAAGTTTCTTTTGTGTGCAGTCTTGCTTTATGCCATCATCAATGCTTGAGCAAGGTACAGGATTGCTACACAATATCTCAGCTCTGTTTTCTTCTGCTATATTTCTTACCACTCTTTTATAACATGCTGATCACCAGGGATCCTGGTTTTCTCTGATAAAAAAAAATTGCAAATTCTGACAAAACCTCCAAAATCCATTGTTAAAATTAAAAGCCCCCTGCAGAAACCCCCAACCCTGCTGGTGCCCCTCACACACCCCCAATGACACCCCCAGCCTTGCTGGTGCCTCTCATTGCTTCTGAAGCCTTCCCCAGACCTGCTGGTGTCCCTTACTGCCCCCAAAGCCCCCCCAGTACTGCTGGTGCCCTTCACTGCCCCAAGCCCCCCACCAATCCTGATGGTGCCTCTCACTACCCCAAAGCCCCCACAATACTGCTGGTGACCCTCACTGCCCCAACAATATCCCCCCCACACTACTCATGCCACTTGCCCCCCAACTCACAGCCCTTGCCCCCCAGCCCACTGGAGGGGCTCCCAGCTACCAGGGCTATGAGGCCAGGGACCCAAGTCTGCAGTTCCCGTCCCTCAACAGCAGGCAGCTGCAGCAGAAACAGCATGAAGCCAGCTCCCCCAAAACTCTGCCTGCTCAGGAGTGGCTGGGGCCAGCTCCTGGGTCCTCCACAGCCCTGATGGTGCCCCAGCCATGACCTGTAACCCCCCAGCCTGCCCGAGGGGCCCCCCAGCCCCCTGCAAGCCCCACTTACCTCAGACTCCAGAAGGGAAGAGTGAAACTGAGCCAAGCGGAGCTGTGGCTGACTGAGTCTCATGCCCTGGCCTTCTCCTCCCGCTCTGGGTGGGGCTGGGGGGTTTCCTTCCCTGTTTGCAAACATCTTTTGCAGGCTGGACCTCAACCAGCCAGCATAGCTTTTTGCAAAGGCAGGGAATCCATGGGTTTCTCTGCTAAAAGGAATAATCTGCATTTTCTCTGATAAAAAGCGGATATCTGGAGATTTCTTTGTTTTTCTGTGGGAAATGGAAAACTCAAATCCCTGCTGACCAGCATATTCCATGGCTGTTTTGAGATGTGGTTTGTGAATTCTGTTCCCAATAGAGAGACTTGTGTTTCTAAGAAACTGCACGTCCAATTTACATATTTGTTAAATTCCAAACTGTAAACAGTTTTACAATACTAATACATAGGGAAATGCCATTTCAAACCTCCTACCATAAATAATATAAAACAGTATCATGATAATTACAAAACAAAATCTCTGAAGGGCCTTCTTACAAATGCCCTGTACTAGAAGATTATGAAAAGAAAATTATTTTAATGCTAGCCAATGGAGACCAAGTTATAAACTGACATGGTTTCATTTTGTAATAATGTTGTTTATTACAATGAAAGTAAATAATTACATGAGGAGGCAGAAAAGAATAAATAATGGTAAAGATTCAAGTAGTAAATGAAAAATAATCCTAGTACATTTTCTACTGTACTCTGGATTTTACTTCTGCTATTCCTTGCTTCCATTAGACTTATGTGGAACTTTCCATGTGCTAAAGCAACTTGCTGAATCAGGATCTCTTAGAAATTTGACTTTATTATTAGCTACACACACAATAGGTTTCTACTTACCTGTATTAAAATTTTAAGCACACAGTAAATGTAATGTACTGCCCTTTTGGTAGAGAAGTATTGTAAACATAAAGAGTATTGTACAGTATAACAGGTCTAATATTTATCTGACTATCCTGATCTGAAAGTGAAGAATGCAACTTTAGCTACATAGGCTCAACTAAATTTTGGTACAGGTGTTACCCTGAGGCTTCAGGCCAATGCTCAGGATCTCAATATTGAGTTGTTAAACAGGAGGGTGTAGTGTACAATTCCACATGCACACATAAAAATCAATTAAGCACACATACACTCACTAGGTGCACACACCCCTACTGGGCATACACACACACCAGCAGCTCAGATACACACACATTCAAAATAATGAATCTAGGTTCATGCACACCTATCACCAGTTTAAGCCCATACACACTACACACACACTAAATTTAGACAGAATACAATTTTGTTGTTGTTGTTATATGTTATTTGCTTGTTCCAGCATTCATATTTTCAATTATAGTATCAGGTGTAGTGTTTGGGAAGACTTGCATGTATGGATTAATTAATGAATATCCTCATCGACCAAAGTCTAGTTCTCTTCACGATTGTTCATCCACATGGAAGGGAATGTAATATAAATAGTTTCCAATGGGAGAGAAGATGTAAAACCAAATATTAATATCTTTTGTATATCTAATGTTCTATGATGTATTGTAGCATGAATGTTTTATCTGGATATCTGAAAATCCATACAGCTCAAGTGAAGAACCAAATTGAATTGTGCGATTCATCCCACAGGAAAGGCAATAAAGCTGATATGCCTCACTAGAATGTGGTCTGTTTGTGACATACATGTTATACACAGGAACAGTTTTAAGCACTGTATTATTTTTACTGGCACATTTTCTGGCTCATCTATCTGAATCCAGTTGACTTAGCACTTAGAAGGAGCTAGACAACTCCTACACACAACAGAGTAACATTTTCTATATGAAAGACGTCATGGCTTTAAGGCCTAATACTTTAAACCATTCCAAAAACACAAGGGAGAGCTGGTAAAAATGCCTGTTACCAGTGATATAAAGATTTTTCAAGTGGTTATGAAGCAGATACGTGCCCAAAACTGAGTCTTAGCAGTCCTGAGCTTTAGGCAGCAGCAAACCAGGTCCTACCTATGGGACAGGAAAAGAACACCTCTCACACACACATAAAATGATAGCTATATAAAAACATAGACACTTCTCCATGTACTGAGGCAATGGAATGGACAGAACAGAGTGTACACAAATGTTTCATAAAAGTATCTACCTATTTTATGAATTAAAAGAGTAGGAAAAATATGTAATAGTTATCTGTCCTGTTATCTAAAACCATCTTCACCAGGTAAAGAAACTCTTTTCAGGAAAAAATATCTTCTTGTCATTTCTTGGGAATATCTAGCTATGTTTGCGCATAGTGGCATAGCGACTGTCATCAATTCTACACAAAAACAGCTCTGGAATTTGAAGCATAAACTTTGAAGAGAGCAGGGGACTTTTCTCATAGATAATATGCCGGCAATGAGAGAGAATAACAGAATGCTAAAATCAGCAAGGCTTGCTTTAGGTTTTGATAGATTAGTGATGCTCCAGAAGAGCACTTCCTTTTATTCAGCTATATCTATCTTAACTTTTGGCTTGAAATCTAAGCTATGCACCCCAGATATTCAATGCTAAGGATGCTGCTACAGATTGCCCTGACTAAACAACGAAAAAATTGTGCTAATAACAGCTATTAAGGCACATGTGAGTCTTTCACCTTTGTACCTTCCAGGTCCATAATAATTCAGCTAGAAGATAAATACAATTTATTACCTATTTAAGGACAAATTAGATATAAATAGTTTCAATTAAGGATTTTCTAGATTTAACAGTCATATGAGCTGTTTTTACATCCAGAAAATGCAGTTATGAATGGGCCAATTCTGCAATCTCAGACCCAGCAAGATTAGCAGTATACTGAGTTGGCTAGAAAATCATACATATGGTCAATAAACAGCTATCAGTGCAAATCCAGGGTAAATAGTTTAAGATTAATTATACCAGGTACATTAGCAATTTTTTTCTTTCTTGTCATACTATCTAATACATCATATTAGATATCATACTATATAGCTAAATCTATATCGATATAGATAGATATTCTCCCTTCAGAAAATGAGATGGAAAGCAGTCATCTTTCCTAAAAGAGATATTAAAATAAGGCTATTTTTTAAAAACAGATGCTTTTCATATGCTACCTCTATGTCCCAAAACATTTATTTTATATATCTTTATATAAAATGCATACACAATTTTGTGCGTGTATGTGTGTGTTTATAAAAAGTAAACAAATTACATATTTCAGAACACAGCAGCCTCATAGGATAATGATCTACTGTTTAAAAAAAATAGCTTTATTAATATCTCCTTTAAAAAAATTAAAGCTCCCTTCCATCCCAGGCTCTAACACACATGCACATGCATATACAGAAGCACACAATTATTAATATCACAGTCAGAATTTTCTTTGAAACTGTACTTAGATTGACTGTTCTCTATATTGATAATTTATCTGAAACAGTTTAAAACTGTTTCAGGAGAATGGTACCGTGGCAGATGGAAAAATAAAACATCTGGAGCTCAGTATCATAATAAGAACAAGCAAAACTAGGGGGTTTCTTCCTGAAATATCTTTGATTTCACCCACATCAAGATGGAAGCAGTTCACAACAACAAGATAAAGGCAGCTTACTTCAAGATGAAGGCAGCTTATAGCAACAAAGTGACATTGAAATTGAGAAAATGTATTCACATACAGACACACATGCTGAACTTGAGGTAAGAAACATATGTGAAAAATGGGGAAGGTGCAAACAAGTTACAGTACAGGGACCCCGCTACATGGCCTAGATGTGATGGCCATGTGCAACAAATTCTGGTGAAACATGGACCTGAACAAGTTCAGGAATTTCACTTCCCTAAAGACAGAAATCAAAGAAAATTCTCTGCACATCATTACAAGAGAAAATTCACCAATGGGGAAGAAAAGCATTGACAGCGACTACAATATTCAGTGTTAAAAAACTCAGGTTTTGCTTCTGCTGCAAGCTGTTTAGCAGTAAAGCAATTGGTGCATCATCCTTTACTGAAAATGGTTCAAAGGACTGGAAAAACATATCTGCAATTCGTTCTTCTCATGAAAAAAGTAGTGAACATTTGGAAAACTTCCTAACCAGGAAAGAAGTGGAAACGTGATTGAAAAATCAGAAAACTATTGATGAAGAAAATTTATCTGGGATCAAGTGAGAACAAGAATACTGGCAGCAAATACTGGAGTGACTGATTGCTTTAGTGAGAGTTCTCAGTGGGCAAAACCTGACATTCTGCAGGACAAATGAAAAATTATACAGTGCTGGTAATAGAAACTTTGTAAAATGTATTGAATATGTGGTCTTGTTTGATCCAGACATGAAGGAGCATCTATATCAAATAAGTGACCATGAAACACATGTTCATTACCTTGGGAAAGGGCTGCAGAATGAACTGATTCAACTCCTAGCAAATGCTGTTAAAGAGAAAATCTTAGAAGCTGCCCATTCTGCAAAATACTTTTCAATAATTGTATACTGTACACAAAATAAGACTCACGTTGAATAGATTACAATGATCATTCACTCTGTAGATGTGGCAAAATCTGCAGATGTGGATAATGCTGAAATGATCATAAAGGAACATTTTGGGGGTTTGTACAGTTGAAGGAAACGACGGGTGTTTTATGACTAGAAGCATTCTACAAGAGCTTGAAGGAATGTCATTATCTGTTGATAACTTATGTGGCCAAGGCTATGACAATGGGAGTACATGAAGAGTAAAGACAATGGTGTACAAAGAAGAAATTAATAAAATTAATAAATTAATCCTCAGACCTTTTTTGTTCCTTGCAATACTCTGAATTTGGTTGTCAATGATGCCACCAGATGTTGTTTGGAGGCAAATAGTTTCTTTGACCTAGTGCAATGCTTTTATGTGTTTTTCTCAGGTTTAACATGCCATTGGGAAGTTCTTAGTCACCATGCGCCTTCTCTAACAGTGAAACCATTGAGTGAAACAAGATGGGAACGTCGAATTGATGCCTTGTAGCCTCTTTGCTATGAGCTTGGCAATAGCTATGATGCACTAATTGGAATTTCTGACGATACTACCCTTACAGGTTCATCTGGCAATGCATCACACACTGATGCAGAAGCTCTTGCAAATGTCCTTTCCAAGTTCAAATTTGTGGTTTCACTCATTTTGTGGTATAACATCCTTTTTGAGATCAACCTTACTAGTAAGTAAGTTCAGGCAAAGGACTTTGACATGCATTCTGCTATCCAACAACTGAAAAAAACAAAAACATTTCTGGAGGAATGCAGGAGTGATAAAGGGTTTGAAGAGACACTAGTAGATGCTCATGAGCTTGCTAAAGAGTTAGACCTACCAACAAACTTTGAACCAGAACCAGTACACATTCAGAAAAAGAAGCAGCAGTTCACATATGAAACAAAGGATGAGTCAGTTCAGGACTCAAAACAAACATTCAAAATAAACTTCTATTTTGCAGTCCTTAATACTGCAATGGAGTCAGTGAAAGAAAGATTTGAACAGATATATCAGCTTGATTCAATCTTTGGATTACTCTACGATTTTCATAATTTGCAAAATAAGTCATCAAAATAAATAATGGAACATTGGAGGAGGGTAGTGGTTGGACTGGATCTCTCCCACATCAGAGGGGGCTCCAATCCACCTCCCTCTCTGGGAAACCTCAGCCCAGAGCTCCCTCCTCTTCCCCTCTCATCCTGAAGATAGCACCAGAGCTGGCAGGTGGAGGCTAGGGGAGAGAGGCTGCAGATACCCAGCCCCTCTCCACTGGATTAGCTCCAAAGTGGAGCTTAATTTCCTTCTCCTCCCTCCCCCTCCCCCAACCAAATAACAAATGTCTGTTGGGTCATGGGGGCAGGGGAGGTTGCTGTAACTCATAATGCTTTATGTGAAGCACCATGAGTTACAGTGGGGAACTACACGTCTCACAGCATCTGTAGGGAGCAGCTGTAAAGGTAACAAGTAATGGCCAAAGAAAATTTTTGCTGCTAATGTCCTACAATTTTCTTTGCTTTTCTAAATAATTAGAGGAAAGGGGTAGAAATGGTCAGCCTTTGAAGCTATACCAGATATTCAGGCAAAGTATTTTAGGCAGATTTTTATTGTTTTATCTATTATTGGGGTTTGTTTGCAATAATACATTTACATTTTATTGGGTAATTGCAGATACACTGACACTCTCAGTCTTCAGGGAAAATGCTGAACATTCATATTTTCATATACGTAGGGTCAGAAAGGACCTAAGTAGATCATCAAGTCTGACCCCCTGCCCTGGGCAGGAATGACTAGTAGGCTCATATGACCCTTAGTAGGCTTGAGCTCATATGACCCCCAGCTAGGTAATTATCAACCCTTATCTTAAAGACCCCCAAGGTAGGAACCAACACTACTTTGCTTAGAAGTTTGTTCCAGATGCTAGTCACCCTGACTGTGAAGTAGTGCCTTCTAATGTTTAGCCTGAACCTACGTTCAAACAACTTATGGCCATTATTCGTTGTTATTCTGGGAGGTGCTCGGGGTAACAGGGTCTCTTCCATTCCCCACTGGTCCCCCCTGGTAAGTTTATAGATGGCCACCAGGTCTCCTCTCAGCCTTCTCTTGTGAAGCCTGAACAGGTTCAAGTCCTGTAGCCTCTCCTCCTAGAGTCTGCCCTGCTGCACCCAGATCATGTGAGTAACCCTTCTCTGGACCATCTTGATGCTGGCCACATCCCTCCTAAAGTGTGGCACACAGAACTGGACACAGTACTCCAACTATGGCCTGACCACTGTTGCATAGAGGGGGAGGATCACCTCCTTGGCCGTGCTCGTGATCCTTCTGTGGATTCATGACAAGGTTCAGTTAGCTTTACTGACCGCATCCTCACATTGGTGGCCCATGTTCATTTTGGAATCGAAAATGACTCCAAGATCCCTTTCTGCCACTGTGCTTTTGAGAGGGGAGTTCCCCAGCCTATAGGTATGCTGCTGGTTCTTACAGCCCCTGACAGGACTTGTCAGTATTGAATCACATCCTATTCTCATTTGCCTACCCCTGTAGCCTGTGCAGATCCAGCTGTATCCTGTCCCTCCCTTCTAGCATGCCCACCTCCCCCCAAATCCTGGTGTCATCAGTGAATTTGAATAGGGTGCTTTTCACCCCCTTGTCCAAGTTGCTAATAAAGAAATTGAACAGTGCGGGCCCAAGGACAGAGCCTGGGGGGACTCCACTGCCCACATCTCCCCAGGTCGAATATGACCCATCCGCCACCACTCTCTGGGTGGGGGCCCTCAGCCAATTTGTGATCCATCTCACTGTGCAGGCATCAATGCCACAGTTGCCTAGCTTTTTAATGAGAATGGGGTGGGAGACAGTGTCAAAAGCCTTCCTGATGACAATAGTCCAGAAAGACTACATCCACCATAACACCTGCGTCCAATGATTATGTGACCCAATCATAAAAGGCAACCAGTTTGGTCTGACAGGACCTGCCCCTAATGAACACATGCAGGTTGCCACTGAGCATCATCACCCCTGCTGGTCCTTCACAGATGTGCTTCTAGATAATTTTCTCAAAGAGCTTCCCCAGGACTGAAGTAAAACTAATGGACCTATATTTGCCCAGGTCCTCCTTCCTCCCCTTTTTGAAAATGGGGACAACATTGGCCTTCTTCCAGTCTTCTGGCACTTGTGCAGAGCACCACGAGTGCTTATAAAGCTGTGCTAGGAGCCCCGCAATGACCCCTGCCAATTCCCTCAGCACCCTGGGGTGGAGTGTGCCTGGACCTGTTGATTTAAGCATGTCCAGCCTTTCCAGAAGTTCCGTAATTCATTCCTCCCTGACCCTAGGTCTGGCAGAGTGTCTCCTGAGTTGGTCCTGAATACCAGTGGGGGAGATGTCCTGGTCCCTGCACAAAAAAATGGAGACAAAGAATTTGTTAAAAAGGTCTGCCTTTTCCTCTGGTATAACCACCAGATTGCCAAGTATATCCTGCTGGGGTCCCACGTTACCCGTGGCCTTCTTCATACTCTCCATGTATTCAAAAAAGGACGTTTTGTTGTCCTTGATCCTTGATGCAAGCCCTAGTTCCATATCTGCTTTAGCTTTCCTAACAGCCTGCCTATAAATCTGAGCAATGGAGGTATGCTCTTTGGTGATAGCCCTTCCCTTCCACTGGGTGTATGCCTCCTTTTTGGCTTTCAGGTGTTGCTGAATGCCTTTAGTGAGCCAGGGGGCTTTTGAGCACTCTTGCCTCCTTTGATTCTCATTGGAACTGTCACCCCTTGGGCTGGGAGGATCATCTTCTTAATGAACAACCACCTGTCTTGGACACCCAGTTCCCTTATCCTCCAGGACCCCAGTACCCTTCCTTCCAATCTCCTCAACTCATTGAAGTTGGCCCTCTTGAAGTCAAGGGCTACTGCCTTGCTGCAGGCCTTTGACACCCTGCTCTGGATGGTGAATTCTAGTAGATGATGATTGTGGCAGAAATGCCACCATGGGTGCCCCTCTCCAGAAGCCTCTCCCTGTGTCAGTCTGAGAGGCTGCTGGTGAATCCCTCAGGGCAGGGATCTCAT
>JAGPOW010001331.1:805272-852711 GCA_030014935.1 Caiman crocodilus | reverse complement strand
TGAATGAAGTATTTCTACTTATAGAAACAAAAGTAACTCATGCTAGTCCCAGAACAGCTGTGCTGCTCCTGTCCATTGAGCAGGTGCTCAGTATCAGGGACCTTGCTCTCCCTGAAATGATCAGTCCAGTGCACAAAAACTTAAATGAATTTCCAAGATTTACAGTCTCTAGAAAGATGCATATATATCCACTGGATAAGAACAACGGGCAACTTGAAAAATATTTGTCAAGAGGAAAAACTGAAAGCATAGAAAACAATGTAAAGGAGGGAAAGATATTGAAAGAAGGATGAAGCAGAACTGAGAAAAGAATAGAAATGTAGCATTTAGCTGTGTGAGAGGGTGGGGATAAGGAGGACCAAGAAGCAGAGAACAGAGGGATATTTGAGAACCAGGTTCTTTGAGCCTTGGAAACAGTAATCCCAAATGTTACTCAGATGTTGGAAGAAAATCAGTATGACCAGGACCAGACATGGTCAGAACACGAATCACTGTAGGTCAGTTTTAACGCTAGTTTTGTTAGAAGGAAGCAGTATCTGATGTGTGAATCCAGGCAGCCAGAAAGAATATTGTTTTGGTAATAAAGAAGAAAGGAAAAAATAAAAAACATGGAGGGCTTACCACAGTGAGGATAGGAGAACACAAATTTGGGGGGAAAAAAAAGGCAGGGGGATGTTTCAAAATGACTTTGTGAAACAAAATCTGAGATCTAGAAATAAGGCAGAAAAGTCAAGGACTCTGGAAAAATGTGGGGAAAATTGAAGTCCATTAATGAAGCATAGGGTGAAGAATGAGGACCCTCAGAAAGGCATTTTGGAGCCATGGGCAGAGGGAGAGGGAAATCCAGGGCTCTACAGTTGTTGAAGTAAACAAAGAAGAAAGATTGAGAGTCATGTTGAAAATATTGCATATATCTCTAGGGAACACTCTCAGACTAGCCTTTCCACATACAAGGTTATTAGCTACATTTAAATAAGCCATGTACGGCCATTACGGGTATTGGTTTAAGTAGACATGTATAGGTATGTGTGAAAAAGAAACAGCACTGAAATAGTCCCAGAGAAAGAGTGCACCAGATGCAGTCTAGTGAACACTGTGTAGCCCTAGAAAAAAAGCCTTATGAGGATTTTGGATTAAGTGCTGTTTTAAGGAGGATTTAGGATGAAAACAAAGAATATTTTTTCCGTTGTTTGAGTCTTTGTATGTTTATTTATAAAGTACAATGTCCTCTTTTCTTTAAAAAGTCTGCATCAAATACATGACTGACTCCATCATGAATTTCTCCACTTAACAAATCTTTGGACAACTCCACAAATTTTAAAAGGTAGCATTGTATATGACTGTGGCCATGTGGGGGTGAATAATGAAAACTCTCTCCCTGGGGCTCATTTGCCATGCCTTGAAGTGATGGAAGAATAAGGAGTTAATTCCCAATGAGAGAGGGTGTAGTAAATCACCCCAGAAGCAGGATAAAAGTAAATTGGTTTATTATTGAATTCCCCATGGGTTGTGGATAACCCCAGGTGTTCTCACAGCATGCGGTCTTCCCTCGCCCTCCACTGCTGTGCAACTCACTCCCCTGAGGCTATCAGCTCACCTCCAGTCTCATTCTCTTTCCTTCTTTTGCAGGTACCACTGGATTTTTCCTCCATGGGACAGTCTCTCTGCCTGAGGATTGTGGAAATAAGTGTAACCACCTATAATAATAAGTGTAACCACTAAGAGGAGAGACAAAGAGAGAGAACAAGGAGAGAAAAAGATGCTGATGAAAATGCCATGTGTTTCAAAATGTTCTAAGAAAAGAAAAAACCTTCATGCCTTGTTTTGTTTTGATAGCTCTGTGTGCAGATGTTCACATCTTTCTTTCCTTCAAACCAGAAGCTGATAACTGTTCCCAAAATACAGTGTTTTTTTTTCCTGAATAAGTAAACTGCTTAGTGTGTACAAACAAATGATCAACTTCTTTCTGTTTCTCTCAAGGTTGCTTTGTTTGAACTCTCCATCTTTTCTTCTCTCTGTCTCTCTCCCTCCCTCTCTCACCTCTTTGCTTCATGGGTCACTGTGTTTATGTTCACCTGGTCAGCAGGTCTTATCGGTGATGTGTTCCAGTGGTGGGTTTGCTACTCCTGGCTTTCCCCACTGACTCTCCTTACACTGTGCTCCAGGGAGCAAAGAAACCCTCTCTCTGCCATGGGCTTTAATAACCACTGGCTCTTAATCAGGCAACATTCACCCTGGGTGCGATCCCTCTCCCCAGCTGGGTCTACTAAGAAATTATCCTTGCCTTGCCCTTGACCCGACTCTCCCCTGTACTCGTGAGTTTATAGCACCAAAGGAATAGGGCTGTTCCTTGCCCCGTTACAATTACCATTAAATAAATCATCTATGTACTTGTTTCAAAATTTTATTTTTAAAAGTTACTTTTAAAAGCAAAACAATAACTATTAATCTAATTTTCTTTTACAACAACGGAGTTGAAGGAACTCAGTATAGTACCTTAAAAATACTTCTTTATACACTTGTTCTAATATTTGCCTGCCATCTGTAACTTGATTTTACTCAAGTCAGATCACATGGTTTACAACTTCCCCATGACAGAAGCATTACCTTTTAAATGTTTTGCCAGTCTATCCAACATAATAACCGAGTTTTGATGCTCCTTGGAAAATGAGAGAAACAAAGATCCCTTGCATGTGAAATGAATGCAGTAGCAGTCACTCTTGAGTCATTTTCTTTTCCTCTTTCAGCTTCTACAAGTTTGCACATTACTGCTAACATATGAACTAGTATAAGAAATATCATATATGGGAGTGTGGGTTCTGAAGGGACCCTAGAGGAGCATTTACCCAGAGCCTGCTAAATGATACCTCACTGTGGCATACCTTCTCAAGACAGGGTTCATGATTATCTCTGTTTTTTTGTAAAGGACAAAAGCTTATTGCTCTGTTAATATTATAAATATTAGTATTCTCTCCCTCCTTCATGTTTTTTGACAACATTCAGAAAACCCAGACATATAAAAACATAAAATCCCTATAAGGGTATTTGCAGCTTTACTCCGAATTAATATATTCAGAATAATGTGCATCTCCACTAAGACCAATATCTCCAGTGGCATTTTCATATAAACTGGTCCACCTTGATGTGAATTTATATATTATACACTATTTTACCATAAATATTTTCTCATTCATGATGAAATTCCTCACTGCTTTCTTCTGAGAATTGTTTGGAACCCAAGACATAAAGCAGTTGTATAGGCAGTCTGATAACGGTTTTTTTACTATTAAGATGGACTGCTGTGAAAAATGACCCACGGATCAAGATTTTCAACATGATTTTTCTGTTACAGCTAAATGGACATTTATCAAATGCTTATTAAGATGGCTGTAGAACAAAGAGGAAAATGATGAATCCCTCATGAAAAAGAATTGATTTTTTTTCACACTCTAACTAAGCAACATTAATCATTTTTCTTCCCCTCCTTCTATACTCCAATTTCTTATTGAAGTGATGTTTTTGAAGTTGGACTTTTTTTTGCTTAGTCATTCTATCTTTCAGGTAAGATGAATGAAATCAATACTCCCACAGGCAAACTGAGTACTCTAATATTTACATTTATTTTCTCCCTTGCTGCCTCCTTCTAATGCTTTTATCAAAAAATAGTTTTTACAGTGAATTCATATTACAATGTTGTCTAGCTGATACATATATATAATTTTTAACCACTATCTCATTATTTAAGATTGTTAACTAGGCTGGACCACGTGGAAAAATAAAATACAGTACATTTCAGTAGCAAATATTAGGGCTTTGAACATAATTAGCATGTCCTAAACATGCAACCAATCCATACCTACTTAAGTAATGCCACTGAACTCAGCACACATGAGTAAGTACTACTGGCATGAGAAGTATTTGCTGAATGACATAACAAGAATATTTCAAGGATTTCAATTGAAACCTCTTCATAATGAAGACTAACCCTTTTAGCTTAAACTAGTCATATAGGGTGTCTGCAGACATGCAAGACCTGCTCTGATGCCCTGGAATTACAGAGCATCAGAGCAAACTTATTAAGTCTGCTGGACAGTGCTAATTATCATGCTTCAACAGCCTTGACATCTCATGAATTCAGTGTCCCCATGCTTCAAAGTGGCAGAGGGGTGCTTTAACTAAACTTGTTCATAGTTTTAGTTAAAGCACACCCACCACCATTTTGAAGCATGGGATGCTGTATACATAAGTACCCCCACCCCCTCTTCATCCCCCATCTCCGGAGCATGTGTAAAGACGTTCGTCCATAAAGCCTGGGACTGGAATTTTTTTATGTATTTATGTACTTCCCAATGTAAACCTACAAAAGTGCCTACACTCTTAAGTTATGCCAATGTTTAAGACAACTTACCAAGTCCAGTCAGTTGATTCTTATAAAAACTTTGAAAAAAATTGCTTTGATGTATTAAGTGTAAAAGTGATATTGTAGACATGCTGGTCCAGAAATTATGCAAAAGGCAAAGATTTCTTAGGGTGATATCTTTTATTGGACCAATTTTGTACTTGGGATAGAGCTAGAAATGTTTTCAAATGCAAGACATTTATTCCTAAGAAATCCTTGCCTCTCACATTTGATGTATTAAAAAAGATGTTAGAGTCTCACATTTTAAGCAATCCAAATTTATCTCCACTTTATCACAAGCATCAGTTTCCATCTCCAAACCTTAGCTAGTACTAAGATTGACCATACTGGATCCCTGACCATGACTGTACACTTTCTACTGCTCAGAAAGTAGTCACACATCTATCCATTGGTGGGTGTTAAGTTGCCTAATATAACATGATGTATGTTCCACTGCAGGATTCAAGCATCTGATAACCAGTAGACTGAAGGGAACACTATGATAGGTCTATGGAAGGACACATGATGCACCACTTTGTCAAAAAGGTTATAAAAAGAGCAAACAAAAAAAAGAAGAATGGGAAGCACTTGTTATCATGTTCATGATGATGATCTTCTGAGGTTCCTTCCAGCCCTGATTTGGATGTCATTGATAAGAAAAGTTCCTGAGATCACAAACTTTCAAGAATGATGTGCATGTGCACCTAAACCAAGTTTTATCTCTTTTCTTAGACCTTTTAAAAGTAAAGTAAGAGTAAGATGTGCGTGTCAATCCTCCTTTACCTATGTGTGCATTCCTTGATTATACAAAATGCTCTTCTGATTCTGATGGAACTATCTACATGGATAATTTTTACTCGTGTAAGTCAGGTTTCATTGGATCATGCCCAGCATTAGCACTGTGGTGTTCCTCAAGAATAGGAGAGAAAAGATTATGACCCTAATAACTGGTCACAGAAGGACAAAGAAATACCAAAATTTAATCAGAAAGAGATTGCAAATGAGTTTTAAAGGGTGCTTTAAATTTTCAAGCAGGAAGTAACTGGATGGCAGATGACAATACTATTTTTCTTAAAGATCAACATGTGAGGAGGAATTGGGAGGAGGCTTGACCTCCAACCAGACAGGCCAGGGATGAAAGGGATCAGGAGTGTGGTACCCTGTCTTCTATCCTTTCCCGTCCCACATGAGAGACTCCGAGCTGATATACAAAAGAAATATTTTACTTACAACTTAAATAGACTGTAGACAAGCTGTGTGAAATCACACCATGAGACACCTAAATGCCTCGCTCCGCCGTGAAGTACTTCAGCTCTGCGTACCTCACTCCGTGCTGGCAGTCCCCTTAAACTTCGCAGCTAACGTCGCAACCAAAAAGACTTTAACCGTGGGAACTCGAGAGCTCTTTAACTGTATCTGCTTGCAGACTATCCGTTGGGAGTGCCCGGGGGAAGAGGGAAAACCGTGGGCGCAGGACCTCAGTGAGGGTGATCAGTCCTCCCAATGCCGTGTGTGGTCTCACCTTTCCTTTCCTGGGCTTTGCCTTTTATACTGCCCCAACAGCCAATCAGATCAGGCCTTTCATTCATGCGCTTTCTGAGCCACATTAGCTAGGGATTTTGCAGCATGCATGCTTCACGCAGCTGATTGGGCTGCGCTCGCTGCTTCCCCTTGCTGTGAGCACAGTTCTGCTGGCATTTGGTCATTCTTTATTACCCACACAACAATACTAGTTTTCAATAATAGATTGATCCTGTATAACCTTAAAACAAACTACTACAGGGAAACTCCTACAGGCCCATCCATAAAAATAAATACCTATCTGTGCATAGATTGTAGCAAGACAAGCACCAGTGGTGACAGACAATTACTCCTGAAGGGGTAAATGAAGACTTCAGATTAGGATGAAGCAGCAAAGAACAAACAGCTGCTTACAGGTAAAAAAATATGAAACACAGAAAATTATTGGGGCCAATGAAGCCAATTATTGTGAAGCAACTGGGCAGTCCCCCACCAGTCTCTGAGATGTACCTGAGTATCCCACTCAGCATGATCTTTTTCAAGAGCAACTTTTCTTACCACTAGAAATAGAATGGTACTGTCAGGTTTAGAATCCTGCATGAGCCCTCTTCCAATAGGAAGATGTCTTCAGTCATAATCAATTGATTAATGGTTGTTACTGTACCAAAGTTATCACTGAAGCATCTAACACAAAACAGTCTTATGGGAATGTGCTACAGGATCAGGATTCCCCTGCTTTGCCTAAAGGCCACAGATTGAAGTAAACATTACCAGGCTAAAAAACATCCCTTAACACTGTTCTGTTCTGTGGACTTTTTTCTTTAATTAACCACTAGTATAGTTCTGAAGAGTTTTATATGCTGTATTTTATTACATCATTAGATTTATTTTGATATCCATAATTGCTGGTAAGTGTTAAAACTTTTTAAAGTGAAAATAATATTTAATCATTCAGTGTTGATTAAAGCTGGCAGTGAGAATGTTTGGTAATTATATCATTTGAATTTTTAGATAGATAACTTGAATCCAATTACATTTTATATTACCTCTTATAATCTGAAAATAAATGCTGTGATAGTGTGTACCCACTGGGAGGGATATACATTACACAAAAACAGTCCTGAAGATTTAGCACTATTCTACAAAATTAATTTCTTTGAATAATTCAGCATCTGTAAAAATATATCCCCTCTACCCCTCCTTTCCTGGTGTACAAGAATAATTTTAAAAACTAAAACAGTGCATACACACATCTAAAATTGATTCAGAATAAAAAGGAAAATATTTAAATGATAAGAATAGTAACTGCAGTCTGTAGCATCCAAGATTTAGGAGGAAATGTTCATTTGATCCACTGAATTTAGCTTTGCTCCTTCTGGGAAATTATAACAAACTGTATGTGTCATCTGATTCTCAGTCAGTGACCTAAGAATCAATGGAAAGCTGGGTGACAGTGACCACAAGCTGATCACCTTTACTATTTGTCACAAAGCTGGCAAGTCAGTCAGCAATTCAGAAGTCCTTGACTTCAGGAAAGCTGACTTTGACAAGCTCAGGAGGCTCCTTGTCAAGGCCCTACGGAACCGTGACTCAACAGGCAAAGGAGTCCAAGAGGATTGATCACCCCTCAAGGGAGCAATCCTGACAACACAAGGGATGGCCATCCCATCTCAGACGAAGGATAGCAAAAGGGTGCTTGGCTCAACAGGGAACTCAAGGACCTCCTACACCTCAAAAGACAGACTTATAAAGAATGGAAGGTTGGAATTACCACCAAGGAGGAGTACTCAGCACTAGTCCATACCTGCAGACAGCAGATCAGGAAAGCCAAGGCTGCAACCGAGCTCCATTTGGCCACACATATCAAGGATAACAAAAAGTCCCTTTTCAGATATGTAGGGAGTTGGAAAAGAAGAAAGAGTAACATTGAGCCCCTACTGAACCAAATGGGAAAGCTGATAACCAACACTCGGGAAAAGGCCATTCTGCTCAATGGGTACTTCGTGTTGGTCTTTCATTAGTCCAATGGGACTGCCCTGCCTATCAAGATGCAGGACGGCCAGGGTGAGGGCATACTTATACCCAGCATTGGTGCTGATCTAGTAAAGAATCACCTGAAGAGGCTGGACACCTTCAAGTCAGCTGGTCCTGACAGATTACACCCTAGAGTATTCAAGGAGTTTGCAGGTGTCATAGCCAAAGCATTGGCAAAAATATTTAAAAATTTGTGGTACTCATGTGAAGTACCTGAAGACTGAGAGAAGGCCAATGTGGTACCCATCTGTAAAAAAGGTCAGAAAGTTGATCCCAGGAATTACAGGCCAATCAACTTGACCTCAATTCCTGGTAAGATTCTGGAGAAAATTATCAAGCACACACTTTTGGATAAGCTGGCCAAAGGCAATACCTTGAGGGATACCCGCATGGGTTTGTTGCATGTAGGGCTTGCCTGACCAATCTCATCTCCTTCTATGATGAGGTGACATATAACAATGGAGAAGTCATATATTTGGACTTTTAAAAAAGCTTTTGATCTGGTGTCCTATGACCTCCTCATGGAAAAATTGGCCAACTGTGGTCTCAGCTTCACCACAGTCTGATGGCTGGGTAATTGGTTCTGAAGACAGACCCAAAGTGGTTGATGGTAGTGAATATCATGGTGCCCCATGACCAGTGGCATCCCCCAAAGCTCTGTCCGTGGACCGGTTCTTTTTAATACCTTTATGAATGAGGTGGACATTGGTGTCAGAAGCACACTGGCTAAGTTTGCCGATGACACTAAACTTTGGTGCACAGCCTCCATATCAGAGGACAGACTAGTGATCCAGGTTGACTTGGATATACTTAGTAAGTAGACAGATACTAACCTGATGATGTTCAATATAGATAAATGTAAGGTAATCCATCTTGGGAGAAAAAGCCTACAGTATGCTTATACTGCCAGGCTTGGCAGTGCTACACTTGCTAGTACCACAGCTGAAAGAGACTTGGGGGTCATGAATGAACATAAGCCACCAATGTGATGTCATAGCTGGCATAGCAAACAATATTTTGGCTTGCATCCATATATGCTCCTCAAGTAAATCTCAGGATGTCATCCTCCCACTGTATTCAGCCTTGGTGAGGCTGCAGCTAGAGTACTGCGTCCAGTTCTGGGCTCTACAATTCAAGAAGGATGTCAAGAAGCTTGAGAAAGTCCAGAGGAGAGACATATGCATAATCAGAGGGAAGAGAATAGGCCTTATGAAGGGAGGCTTAGAGCCACAGGACTCTTCATAATTAACTACACTGTGGGCACATCTACATGTGCATTTCCTCTGGGGTGGGTGTAGTCTAGAGTAATTTATTAAATTACTCTAACATAAAACCACCCCAAGCCGGCATCTATACGTTCAGAGAAGTAGGAACAGATGCTTCCAGTCTGTGGGGCTCTGCACCAGCCTCCCTTCCACCTCCAGGCAGAGCTAGAGATGCCAGTTGCAGCTTCCTGTGGTTGGTGGCCATATCTAAAGGCAGCCCTGCACTCTGCTCCATGTACACCTGCTTCCTTGGCCTGGAGCAGTGTGCAGAGCATCGTGGCAGGAGGCAGTGGCTCTGTCACCACAGCTTGTGCCTGGTGCACTATGGCAGGTCCAGCCCCAGGCTATGGCAATGTCCATTGTCCCAGGCTCCTGCTGGCCACCATGCTGGCTCCACTGCCTTGCCACAGGGAAAGCCACCTGACCCAGGGCAGTCTCAGACCTGGAGGCCCTGCTGTGTCATGTGGCCACCTGGCCTGGCTCTCTGTGGCATCCCAGGTCTCCTGCCACTGCACTGCTGCTGCCTAGATCCCAGCAGGGATGCTGACAATGTGATCCTGGATGCCGCTGCTAGAGCCATCCATACTCTCCTGGGCCCCCAGCCTCATTCCTGGCTGGCCCAGTGGGACCAGAGGTACTGGTGGTTGCACATTGTCCAGACCACTTGAGACAACGAGCAGAGGCTTGAGTCCTTTCAGATGACCTGAGCCACCTTCCAGGACTTCTTGAAGCAGCTCCACTGAGACCACAAATGTTAGGACAGCACCATGCAGTGGCCCTTCCTGCTCAAGTTGGCCATGCCTGCCAGCCTCTGCTATGTTAGCCATCTCTTTAGCGTAGGCAAGGCTACCACCAGAAAGGTACACTGTGCCCTGGTAGTGGTGGTGGGATTCAGTGCCCTGGTATTCCCGCTGTACAGCTGGGGCCCCTGGTCAGGAACCACCTCCCTGTCACCTGCACACTCTGTGCATACTATAGCTGGTGGGGCTTCCTCTCAGTCATGCTCCAAGATATTGCTGAACACAGCGGTGCCTTCACAAACATGGGTCCCAACTGGGTGGGCAGTGCAAATGATGCCCACGTGTGCCACAAGTCCTCCCTGCCAGCCCTGATGGAGAATGGGTGCTTTGCACCAGGGGTGCCGGACCTCCAGCTGGGCACAGTGGTAGGCTTGTCCCTCCTCACTGGGGACCCCACTGACCTGCTCCTCCCCTGGCTCATGCAGCCCTAGACAAGCTAGCTGAACCCTTGACAGGCACACTTCAACTGATGTCTGAGCCAGACCTGTGCCCTGGTGGGGTGTGCCTTTGGTCAGCTAAAGACACACTGGTGCACCATCACCACCCACCTTGAGGGTGCCAAGGCCAATATCCCATGGGTTATTGTCATAGCCTGTGTGCTACATAACATCTGTGAGGACCAGGGGTACTTGTTTCATGAGGCCTGGGTGAAGAAGATACAGCAGACAGAGGATGCCTGGAAGCAGGAGCACCAGCTATGGCAACAGCAAAAGAATCAAGCTCCTCCCACTGAGGTACTGGGCAAGCCACACACCCAGCATCAGAAGCCAGAATACCAGGTGTGAAGTGCTAGCCAACTACTTCTTCCTGTACTCCATGCTGTAGCCCACCTGGACTACAACCCACAGACCCCTGTCCCACCACTCACCCCCAGCACCATGCTCACTGTGGACAGTTCTCAGAAAAGCAGTTTATTCCTCTCCACAGAAACAGACATACCTTCCCTCCTCCCTCCCCCACAACAGAGTCTGTCCCCTCTGCCCCTACTCCCTACAAAGCCCCTCCATCATCCACCCCACCCACCACCAATAAAACACCTTCTTCTCCATGCAGATAATGTAAGTGTGTGCTGTGTGTGTGGTCTCCCAGGGTGGGAAGGCATGGGGTGGAGATGCCTAGCAGGTGGAGCTCAGGAACAGGCAGCCTGACCTCTGGCTGCTCCCCCATGGATGTGCATGCCACAGCTATTCCAGTAGGTGGGGGCTCACATAGGGGCAATGACAGTGCTGCACTGCCAGTATGTACTTTACACTTAAGAGTTTTTCGAGGTTAACTGAGCCAAGCTACAAAATGCAAAACCCCAGGGAATTACAAGCCATAGTTTATAGAAGCAAAATTATTCCCCCAAAAAGAAGATTCAGTATAATTTTCAGGTGGAATATGTCATCAATCTACGAACTTTTTATAGAGCCTGGAAGTGCAGACACTGGTCTTAGCTTTAAAAATAATTAGACTCACTGGGTGTGTCTATACATGCATTTACTCCACCCCAAATTGACTTTGGTGTAAGCTACTCCACAATAAGGGTTTTGGGACAGGTTTCTACACATGTAGGGACTAAGGAACACATTTTCACCAAGTTCCCTGCAGCTCTGCAATGGGCACCTGCCACCACTTGGGAGAGCTCAAAGTACAGCTCAGATCTGATTGGGGTCTGCCCAAAACAGGACGGTCCCCAGCTACATCCAGGCAGCACATGCTTCCCCATGCAGCCTGGGGCTGGGCAGGAACTGTCTTGGTCAGGGACAGATCTCAGCCAGCTCTAGGCTGGGTGGTGAACCCAGCTCCAGGCAGGGAGCTCCCAGTCCCTGCTCTGTGATCACAATTGTGATTGCGAAGTGGGGGCTGAAGAGCCCAGCCTGAGCTCTACGGACATGGGGTTTCGACTGGGAGACCCTTATCTCCCAGCCAGAACTCCATGACCATACAACTCAGGCTGGGAGATAACGGTTTATCAGTCTTCTGCTCTGGAATTGCAAAGCTGTAGCAGGGGTTTGTAGACAAGGTTCTCCTAGCCCCTGCTCCCCAATCAAAATCTAGGAGCAAGGGGTTTGGAGCTCCCTGTTGCTGGGACAGGGGGACATAGTCCCTACACGGGCTTCTGCGTTGGAGTCTGCCTGTTAGCAGGCAGCTCCCAGGGGCAGCTGGTGGATGGCTGATCAGGAACAGATTTTGCTCCCAGTTAGATGTCTACACAAGTGCTATGGTGCCATTACTAATCCTGAGTAAATGTACTATTGCATTTGCAGATTTAACCAGGATTAGGGAGATTTACTGTGTGTAAGCATGTGCATGTGCAGACACACATGCTTACTTCAAAGTAAACTATGCTAATATGAAGTTAAACATCTCATATAGACATGCCTACTATGTAGGTTAGACAACATCAGATGCCCTGTAACTGTGGTCTGGATATGTAGGCAGTAGTAAAAACTTCAGTAAAGGTGCTTGCCAAATGCTAATTAACCTATATGGTAATTGAAAGCAAAAATTGTGTAAGATGTGATGATATTTCCTTTGTTTAATACAGAAAGATACAGATCCCAAAAAACCATGATAGACTCTTTATTATGCACTCACCACTTCCTCGCCAACAACCAACAGCCCAGGTGAGAGGTTACATACTGCTACTACACACAACGCAAGTGAATATCTCACTTACATATTGAAAGTTCCCACTGACAAGCACTTACCTTTGTATGTGGTTGATTTACAGGGGCAAAATAGGAAACAGTCTGGATTTTCTTTTTGCATAACAATAAGCCTCAGAATTACTCCAAGTACACTATACATCTGTGATCATCATCTGACCCCAGTGCTATTTCCTGTCCAGGGCAGTGGGTTATACTCAATGATCTGCTAAGCTCCCTTCTGACCCAAATATCTATGAATTTATATGCTAGGCTTAATTCAGTTGTTTCCTTTTACATAGTCCTTCATCTCATTTGTTAAGAGAGATATTACATTTTGACACTGAATTAAATACTTTTTATCTCAACTTTCTTTCAACTTTCTCTGTGTAAATCCATTGTACTTTCACATCTGTATTTCAGGATAGAACAGGATTTCAGTACTGTTAACCTTTTACTGTCAAATACTGTACTTTATGGCTAAGAAAAGCAACTTAAGGATGCCTGCAATGAACTTTTTAATTTTAATCTTTTTCAAATTGTGTCTTGCAATTTTTTTTTCAGGAAGACTCTTTATAAATGTAGCAGGCTCATTTTTCAGAACTTTGGTTGACTCCCAGGCTTGAGATCCTGATCTTTTGATTAGTGGAGCTCATCCACCAATCAGGAGGCAGCAAGAAAAATAAAGTCACACTCCTTTCCTGAGGTGGGGGGGAGAAGAGTTCCCCTGGATGTGACTGAAGACTGTAAACTGTTAGGTCTCAAAGACTTCAGGGGCAGAGCCCTGGAGCTTATAAAAGGAGCTGTGTGCCTGGCACAAGGAGCAGATGCAGTGAGGAACTCAAGAAGAGTAGAGCCAAGAAAAGCTAGGGAGCTTTCCCTCAGCTTGCAATAGGCCCAAGGCTCCTAAAGCTGCCATGGAAGGAACAGCCTTGGCAGCGGTGCAAGATCACTTGGGTTGTTGACAGTGCACAGGAATGGTGCATGGGGACTCAGCCCAGGGAATGGTATGAGACTGCTTTGGCCCGTCAAGGTGCATGGTTTGGTGAATGGAGCCCAGGATTTGGGAGCCAGGGAGCAGCGGAGGTTGCTTGGATTAGCCAACCAGCGTGAGGATAGATGGTTGGAACCTGAAAGGCCCAACATGTGCTAAAAGAGCCCTCAGTGCTGAAGCCAGGGTACAGGGAAACAGTAGCATGAGGCCCAGAACCCAGAAGCCAGCAGCAGTGATACAGCAGCTGAGAAGCTGAGCCCTCAGTGCCCAGAGCAGGACACAGGGTGGGGAGGAGCCCAGAAGACGCCTGGAGAGGCAGTTCAGCAGAGGAAACCCCATTGAGCTGCGCCCTAACCACTGCCACCTGAGGTACCATGAGTCATTGGGCCCTTGGGTCCCACAGGAGAAAGATATTTGGGGCAGGCAAACCCAGAGATGGGGATGAGTTAGCAGCCCCTGTGCCTAGTCAAGGCCCTAAGCGGATGGGCCGCTGGTGCTTCCTGGACACCCCCCGCAAGGTACCCCATTGGAAGAAGGACGATCTCTTGCCATGGGTCAGGGACTATATTAAGGAAATAGGTGTTATTAAGATTGTTCATGTTTGCACCTTACATTTTGTGATTGAAATATTGTAATGTGATGTTGTAAATAGTGTTATTTAGGTTTTGAATTTGGTTGTCGGTTAATGTTCACTGTGTAAATATATGTATATGATATTTAGTTTTATATTTATGTATATTATAACTCAATAAATTGTATATAGTTAAGAACTTTGGGCTTGGGCAAACTCTATAGAGGAAAGAGAGATCTGCTCTAAATTCTGGCATCCCTCTCACAGCACCCTCTCCTGCCTACCATCCCATCCTATTGAGAATAGGGCACACCCTTAGGTATACCTGCATTACATAAAGAAAGTCAGGCTTAAGGAGGCATTTCAGAGACAATTTAGTCAGAGGTCCCAAACAGTTTGGCCAAGAACTGGGGAGAGGTATAATAGATGCATATACTTTTGCAACACTATAAGATAAGCATGCACCTGGGCATTTTTGTACCATCTTTTTCAACATTCAGATAACATGTTCCTTTAACCCATCCTGTTCAGGATGTGATTTAATGCTATCTTTACCTTTTGAATAGCATCTGAAGCCCAGATATAGAGCTCAATAAATGTCACTGCATGATTTAAGCAACAAAATAAATCTTAAAACTTTAGGCATGTTGAAGGACGTTAATCTATTTATGGCTAATAACTCCAGCCATCTCAGGCATGTGGCAATAATTATAAAGAAAATTTGTTTGTCTTTTTGGCATGGTCAGCATGGGTCATCTGTCCTGGACTCTGGGCCCACTTCCAGGGTTGTCAAGATGCAATGTTGGAGATATATAATAAGCCAAAATACATGGCCACCACTTTTGTGCCCTAACTGAAGATTGGACACCAAAACTGGCACCTGTTAATAGCAGTGTCAGAACAGTGTTCAGGTTCTGCAGCCAACAGATTGGCTCTCTGACACTGTGGCCTTTATATGCAGGCCCCATAATGAAAATCTATCTTCTGAAGAAGCAAATTTGAAATCCATGTAGCCTGTTCCAGTCTGTCATACTGCAGGTTGCAGTTAAAAGCCTAATTTTATATCAGTATATTTGCCTCTTCTCAACAAAATTTCTCTTCCCCACTCTTGTTTTACAGTGCTTTTTGAGTGTCTGTCATTCTCTCACCCATGATAGAGATGCAGTTGAACTGAAAGATATCTCAATTTAAAACAAAAGGAAACAAAACTATGAGACACAATTAACAAAGCTGACTTTAAATGGCATAAGTTTCAAAATGTTTAAGATCCCAGGAGCTCATGTTTTCTATACAGTTGGAAGAAAGTGTTTGGACTGCTCAAGCTTCTTAATACTACAGTATTTCTTACTGAACATACCTTCTAGAACAACTACATAGGAACAGGCCATGCCAGTCATTCATAAGAAACCATTGGTCCAAAACAGTCCTCATGAATATTCACTCAGCTTCCTTTTATACCTATACAATAAAAAAAAAAACACAGGTAAAGAAGAATCACAAATATCTTGCCACTGTAGTGACAAAGAGTTAGATTTTAATATATTCAGATGGACAAAGAAAAGGATCTGCAAATTGATGAAATGTACCAGAAAACAACCACCACTCACTGTCAACTTCACAAAAATGAAGATATTTTACCAACTTAACCCAATCCAAGCAGGTGATCTTCCACATATTAGAGGAAAATTCTTGGAAAATGTTAGGCATTTCCCTACTTGGGTAGGCACCTTTCACAAAAGGTAAATACAGACAACAATATTCAACGTGGGATAAAATCTGCCAGTGCTACCTTTAGATGCCCCCTAATTCATGTTTTCAATGATCATGACAACAAGACATAAACCTAACTTCTTCTCTACTGAGCTGTTATCATTCTTGTCTTTCTTTCTGGGTATGTGTTAGATCCTGACTCCATGTGGTGCCCAACAGCTAGGGAGATGACAATCCAATTGCCCATGGATCCTGTTACTCATTAGCTGGAGCAAGCAGGGAGCAAACACCAGCAACAGCTTTATTCAGAATGGAGACAGCTTGGGGCAAGAGTCTCTCCCTCAGACACAGCCTATGAACCAGGAGACTTGCACTGAAAATTAGTTCTTTATACATTTTATACACCTTGGTTCATACATATTAACATTCACTCCACCTATGTCCCTACTTGGGTTCCACCCATTTCTCCTCCCATCTCAAGTTCCTCCTCTGACTGTTTACTTCATTAACATGGAAATGCCTATGCATTTCATTCATTTACATGCCTCTCTGCTAAAAACACATGCGTAAGGCCATGAACTCAGGTATTCTGGGTCACTTGGTGCTGAAATCAGGACAGAACAAGAAAGAACCAGCATCTCCAAGATCTGGCTTCTGTCTTATCTCCTGCTGGTAGGCTGCATCTTGTTCTTCTTACCCAAGGAATCGTGTATCCAGCACAGTATTTCATTGTTAAATAAACTACTTGCTTAAGCTTTTGCAAGGTTATTTTGATACATCATTCTGCCTTGTGGTTAGCAGCTTTTCACACTGACACAGGTTAAATCCTTGTTCCAGCTGCAGATCCAATGCTTCCCCAAAATCCACATTATTATCACCCTAACAGTGTGAAACCTGGATGACATGTCAGAAACACCTGAAGGCTTTGGAACATTACTATTATCATTGTCTTCAGAAATGACTCTGTATCAGCTGAAAAGAAAAGAACAAATGCCAGGTTGCCAGTTCAAGCAAATTCTAACAGGATTGAAGCCATGTTTATAGAGTTCCAAAGAATAAGACATGTCTGAAAACTGAAACAGGTTTTGTACTCCTAACTCACTAATGATTACTGATCTAAAGGTGGTCAAAAAAGGAGATTCAAGGCCACTTTGAAGGCCAATATGAAGAAATATGATATTGAGCTCAATACTTGGGAGACCTAACTACTGAATCAGCCAGAGTTGTGCTGTGATGGTAATGATCACTTCGAGTAAATGCCCTGCCTATGGAGGTGGGTAGACAAGAGAGACAAAGGGAAAGAGAAGTGATCCAACATTGCTAGGATCAACTCCTTTCCAGAACTAATCGCTTTGTTTGTGAAACATGCAAATCTTGGATTGGCCTCCTCAGCCATCTCTGGACTCATGAATGACTCCTTTTTTTACTGGAAAAATGTCCTTGTATTGAGGGACTGCTGCCACCACCACCAGTGAGCAATACCAAATAGTTGAATACACATAGGACACTATTATATTACTACTCCAAGAATACTCTTATACTTCCATGGAACTATCATGCTCTATTTTGAAGGATTTCAGGTTCTTTGCCCCCACGTCTTTCTTTAACAGCACTTCTGAGCTTCACTCTTCGCAGCCTAAATTTCACTCTTCACAGGCAATATTTATTCATGACCATATCGATTTGAACTCATGCCAGATGGGTGAGAACCTAGAATACAGAAATTCACCAGCCAGTATCAAACTAATAAACAAATTCTGCAGTAGGGTCTATCAGAGTCCCGTGATGGCACCAAACCATTTTCTACCAGTTTCTCTCCGGACATTTCCTGACATATGCTGATTGTCTATTTTGCTTCAACACCCACCCTTGAGCTTTTCCCCTCCTAATTAAATATATTTAAATTTTTAAAAAAAGAAACAGTGAATCTAAAGTAAAATTTGCAAACCACTGATTTTCTTGAATGCTACATCCCTTTCCTCATCTCATGTTTATGTATATAGCAAATTCTTTTGGGGAAAAAACTGCTCATAATTATGTCTGCATAGTACACAATGTAGTCTTGTTCTTGACTCTGATATAAGCACAAATTACATCACTATATTATCCACATCAAATTTCTAATAGGTCCTTTCACTTGCATGTTAGCAACAACATTGACTCAATAACTTGTGAACTTTTGTCTAATCAAGGCATCACAAAGTAACCTTATAATTTTCCAGGATAGTAGATTCAATTTATATGAAATTGTACATAGTTGAATATATAAATCTAAAAAAACCCTCTTTGTTATAAAAGAATAGTACTGAATATACTCAAAATACATTTTTAACAATTCTTTACTGACAAAGATATAGAAAAGATCAAAGACGCATCTGGTACACTATATTTAGTGGCATTTTCTAAAAGCTCACAGTGTTTATGAGAGGCCAAAGGAGAGAAACAAGCATGTGTTATGCAATGCAATAGAAAAAAAAGAAAAAGTAGAGTAATGTAAGAAACTGCAACAGTAAGAGATGACAAATTGTATAATATTCTCCTCTAATTACCTCAGATTTTTAAGTATTTCTAGCTTTTCACACCCCTGCATATTTCCTGCAAATATGGTCTAAAGTGAGATTTTAATGTATCATTTACAGAAACTGACTTTCTGTGAACACTCTATAGACTTTACAAAATAATCATTTAAGCAAACCTTAATTTTCTATCAAGAACTCAGGTTCACCATTTTCAATCAGTTCTAATGATAACTATAACAGGGAGCCAGGGGTTCCTGTTGCTGAGCAAAGCCTTGGTTAAGCAGCAAGGGCTCTACCACAGCTCAGCCAAAGTAACAACAATAAACTGCTCTGGAGGCTGAAAGGACACACCTGTGGCCAGTCAGGAGCACATTTGACCAGAGGGGCAGAAAACCAGGGCATGTAAGCCTGTGCACCACCTTGAATGTGGTGAGGAGAATTGCTCCTTCCAGATCAGGTAGGCAAGAGGTAAAGCTGCAAGCCAAGTCATATACACCCAGTGAGTAGGGAGGAGACTTTGGCAGTTCTAATGATGACTTGGTGGTGAGTGTGGGCTTTGAGTATTTGAAGCAGTGGGGAAGGGTATTTTGAGTGTTTGGGTTTAAAGTGGTTGCTTGCATTACTGTTTTAGTTTAGACTGGAGATCTCACTAGTGGCTTTCAAGGTAGTAAGATACAGGGATGCCTGAGGGGCACACAAGGTTTTGAGCTCTGCTAGGCTTGTAAGCCCCAGCGGACAGGTAAGAAAGTGAGACAGAAGCAGTCCTGAGGTCAAGAGGGCTAGAGCCCAAGTCAAAGGTGGTACCACAGACAGCTTGAAGACAAGAGGATCAGAACTAAGACCAGACAGAGGCTGATGAGAGGCTGAGACTGAAAGGCCAGGCCAGAATAAGTGGTGCTTGCTTGCAGGAGAATGCTAATATTAGTGTGTCTGTCTTCCCACTAGATTCAGAGGATCTTCTGCAGGCAGCATTGATGGTACTTTTCCAAAAACTTTAGATGAGATGTATACAACATACAGGAGACAAGTCCACGTAGGGTGACCATCATAGAGGACATTCCAGTTTCTGCTACTCTATCCTCTCTTGATACAAAACCCAACACCTTTATTTTTCTCAACCAAACTGTCCTCTCTGATGGCCACTCTAGCTCCATACAGCAAGGTGGGGATCACAGCTGCTTGATGAAACATGAACGTGGGTTTGGATCTGATATCATGATCTTTAAACACTTGTTACTTCAGGCATCCAAAGTGTGAATTTGCATATTTGAGTGATGCTGGATTTCTTTGTTGATGTCAGCCTTCTGTGAAAGAATGCTTCCAAGGTACAGGAAATGACTCTCCAGTCTCCCCATAGATCTGGATTACCAGAGCTGAGGACTGTTTGTTAGGATCCTGCTGCTGGAGAATCTTAGTCTGAGCGTTAAGCATCAGTCCCATTTTCTTGTATGCCTTAGTAAAGATGTCAACATTTACCTGAAGGTCTGTTTCTGAGTGAGCACACACTACAGCATTATCAATGTACTGGAGCTCAATGATTGAGGTTGGGGTGGCCTTGGTTTTGGCTCAGAGTTGGCTGCAGTTAAACACTTTACTATCCATTCAGTAATTCATGGATGGTAAGCTCCATCCAGAGTGACCTGTAGGTTAAATTTTAAAAAGGAGGCCAAAATGTATGCAAGAAGGTAAGTGGTGACAGTGATGCTTGTAGGGCATGAGTATGGCTACGGATGGAGATCACAATTAAGAGCCCTAAAGCTTAATTAGGGCCAATAGGTCCCCAGGTGATGATCACTGCTCACAATAGATCCACTAGTGTGTGTGAGACACCCACAGAGAACCATGTAGTTTTGGCTAGTAGTCAAGGGGCCCGGAGACCATGAGAGATCAGTCAGATGGATCAGGCACCAGCGAGTGCACTCTGGGACTCGGGGGCAGCCTCCACTCAATATCAAAAGAACATCAAGACATGGCAGGAAAGATAAATAGGAGAGGTTATATAGAGGGAAAGGAGTGCAGGCAGGATTGGGGTGGTTCTTAAGAGGTGTCATAGCCACCCCAGGGCCCATCCTGCCACAATGAGTAAATCATTTCACAAAATAAATGTATTTGAAAAATTGGCCATATACTTGTAGTTAATGTGTTTGGTTTTTTTCTGAAGTGTGCATGCCATTCTTCCTAACAAAGGCTCAGGATGTTTTATAGTAATCAAAACAAACGTTTTCAAAGGAAGCTAGAATAAATAAAACAAAAAATAAAGCAGAGATAAAAAACAACATCTCTGTCTAGTTTTGGTTGCTTAGATGACTGGCTAAACAGAACTTCTGGAAGGTGTCCTGGCTCAGGCTCTAGTAAGCCTCAAAAGGGAGGGAATTCCAAAGCTGAGGAGTTCTTGCTGAGAATCACCTTCTGTACCACTTCACCAAGCAGATTTGCCATACTGATGGTACTTGCAGGAGGTTGCTGTCAGTCTCAGCTCACCTTAGGGTTCACAATGGTGCATAGGAGAGAAGAACACAATGGGATATAGGAGACAAGATGGTCCAGTAAGTATGTAGGTCTCGGGCTGCTTAGGGTTTCATATTTCAAAGACAGCACCTTGAATGGTGCCTAGAAAGCTACCAGGATGCAGTGCAAATGCCAAAGAACTACAGCTCCTGGCAACCTACTCTTGTCACAACACTTTCCAGCAGCTATAGCCACCGCATAGTTGTGAATGGTGCTCCTAGTCATGGCCATCACCTGTAGATGCAGACGTAGCAAAGAATAGAGGACAACACAAAGGCTGTGAAACTTTGTGACAAGTGAGGGAGAGCACCATCAATAATAGGTGTCTCCACTGCTGCCCCTCCAGGTCATTTTGGTCCACCCACTACCATCACTTCTGTCTTGTCTGGATTCAGTTTAAATTGGTGCACCTGCATCTAATTCCCAGCTGCAGCCAGGACCTGGGAAAAGACTGAAATTGCAGTGCCAGGATCAGAAGAGAAGAGATTGAAAATTTACCTCATGCTCTACACCTGATAGCCTCAAACACATTGAATGGGAAGGGAAACAAATTGGAACCCTTGGGCACCCCACAGGAAAGGTTCTGAGAATATGATGAGCACCCTCTGGAACCTTCTGCTAGGAAAAAGCAGAACTAATTTAGAGTTATCCCATTAACACCCAACTAGGTCACTTAATGTATTATTAGCACCTCATGGTTTTGCTTTAAGTAACTGAATATTTGAATAAGCTTATCAGGATACAGTTTCTATTGTGGATCTCCAGGTGAAGATCATTATCCAAGGCCACAAGCACAGTTTGTGTTGTATCCAGAATGAAAGCTTAAGTGACAAGAGTCCAGAGAACCCACAGCATCCAGATGTACCTGAAGAAGTCTGGTCACTACCTATTCAATGACCTTCCCCAAAAAGGGGCGATTGAAGACAGTGATAGCTAGATGGGGCGTCAGCATCAACTGATGGCTTCTTGAGCAGGCTTAAGAACATTCCATAGTCTGCCTCCCAAAGGGATGCATTGGCAACTTCTGCTTCCAGTGGTTCCAATCTCCCCTAGCTGGCTTTTACAAATCAGGATGGGCATAAGTTCACTTGACAGCTGTTCACCCACATCCTAAATACATACTAAATACATTGTTTGCCTCAATAAGTGACAGCAATTTAAAATGATCTATATAAAGAAAACAAAACCTCAGGCTTTGTCAACCCCAAACTCTGCAGCAAAAGTTATGGTTCACAATACATGCTAGATTGAGCAATTTTGTCCATAAAGTAGGTGTAGGTGGCAAACTTATTACAGTGAACTGAAGTACTCTTAGTTTCTGTCATTCCCAGAGATCAGTGCCTCTAGGATCTAGTGAACTGACCATGACGGTGGTTTCTTCACAATATCACTGATAATCAAAGTCCTAGTACTCTGGCAGTTGCAAAACATTAGGTCTGCTTTATGGGTTGATTTGGCTACTATTTGGGATAACCCCATGGTTGATATGGATGACAAGAAGTCCTGCTCCAGCTCTCATGCAGACACTGAAAATCGAATTATCTGTCTGATGCAAGCTATTTAGACTTAGGAAGCCTACATCATCAGAGACATGGGGAGATACAAGACCATTTGGAAATACAGAGGATTGGTACTACGATAACTTATAAGGCATAACTTGACCATTCAAAGAAAGAATGGAATTGTGGCTTCCGGATATTGTTTTGCTCCATCTAAAAGTACACGGAGAATTAATGTCAAGGCCAAGGAAGGAGTTGCCTATCTTCAAAAAAATTTATTCAAGATACAAGCACTGACCTTTTACTTATAGATAGTTGTGTATGTGTTATTCCTACTGTTTGTGTTAAAATGCCTGAGATCTGACTCCCTAGCTTTATACCTAGAACCTGGGGTTTATATTCAAGGCCTCTTTATAACAGGAGAAGCTACTATTATCAGTAGTGGTGAGGTGAAGCATTGATTTGAAGTAGTTCTGCCACAGAAAATATGAGTTAAATGATGCAACAAATTAAAGAAGTAACTTAAGTAATAGATTCTGCAATAGATCTTGGCAGGTGATGCCCCTCAAAGGAGATCACACTCTACCCCTCCAGGTTTTAAGTGCAGGATTCATTCCTGGTATCCAGGTACCTAGGCAGAAGTAGTATGTGGGGTTTTTTGTTTTGTTTTGTTTTTTTACTATATTTGCTATTCCTGGCAGCAGTGGGAACACACAATTTCAAGGCCAAAAATAATTTCTGTAGCAACCATTCTGATTGCTTTCAGCAGAAAGCTGTGCTATCTTTTCCATTTCTTCTTATATGTTATCCTTTCCATTTCTGATGTTGAAGCAAGTTAGAAGATCCTGGCTGTTGAGCTTTACATCTCTTTAAGGGAAGAAAAATTGATTTTTCTCCTACCATCGTAAGAAAAATAGACAATTTCTTCAAAAGTTGTTGGCAAGACCTGCAAAGGGCTAATAGGGTCATAGAACACAAGGCCAACTCACAGAAGAAGGACTACCTCAGCTTTAGAAAAATGTAAGGATAATAGTACTTTCCTGAACACAGGTCTCTTTTTCAAATGAGAACTGTATCTTGCATTGTATTTCTTCATTTAAAGTCCTCTTATGAACTAAGGTGATGGAGCTGTGAGTAGAGATGGGCAAGCTGGAAAACATCTGCTTTTAAGTTCAATGACTTTGAGCTGCTTTTTTTTGTTTGTTTATTTATTTGTTTTGTTTTACAGGTTTCCCTCTCAAACCATGACTTTGCCAACCACAGTTTTCAGTATTCATGCTTCAGAGAAGGGGAGAGGGTACAGTCTGAATATATCCCCCATGACCCCCCTGGTCCTGCTCATGCCTCCCCCCCGGCCCCAGCCCCCACAGCCTTGCTGGTGCCCTCCCTCCAACCCACAGACCCTGCTTCCCCAACCCTGCTGGTTTTGCCAGCCACAGTTTTGCCAAGCATGAAAACTTTTAGGAACCTAATCCCCATTGTTGGTGAGGGAAATCTGTACTGCATTTGAAATTGAATCCTGATGGCTAGTTTTGAACACAAGAAGGAAAACCTATCACAAGGAACCTGCTATTTGAAAACATGCAGGAAAGGTGGTAAACCACACACAAGGAAAATTGGTTAAGGGCACTGTTGGGGTTGGGGGGTTGCGTCTAACCTGGGGCATGCTACCAGAGTTTTGTATTTCAGATTGCACCGTCTGCTATTATAATGGTATTTACTGACTCTCTCTTGATACCTCCTGACTTCTAACATCATATATTAATCAAGATGTGTCAGTTTTTATTTACCCTTGTAATAGCTGCCAATCTATCATGAGAAAGATGATCCTCTAAGGAACACAGTTTTGTTACCCTCTTCTTCTTGTCAGGTGTCTAATGTGTCAGCCACCAATTGTCAATTACAGCTTCATGTCCCTTGAGCCAGTGTTACAAGATCTTTTATTTATCAATATTTAAGCTTATATCTATTATCTTCCAGCTGTTAATCAGACTATCATTCATTTTTTTACATCAATCAAATATGCATATCAACTTAAACAGGATCTCGACTGGATATAAATTCAACTTACTGCTTATCAATTACTTTTAAGTCCGTCTTGTCCTCCTTGCCCTGGGTTCTGCATTTTTTATTCCTTTATTCCTCCTCAGGAGTGGTCCCTCTTCCTCAGGATTTACAACGACTTCTGTCTCAATTGCCTCCTTTGTTTTTGTTAGACCCTGACTCCATAGGCGCCCATCGACTAGGGAGATGAGGACCAATTGCTCATGGATCCTGGTACTCATTAGCCAGAGTAAGCAAGGAGCAAACACCAGCACACGTTGCTCACAACAACTTTATTCAGAATGGAGACCGCTGCAGGTGAGCTCCCTCACAGACACCCAGTCTATGAACAAGAAGAGCAGCAGTGAACAGTAGTTTTTTCCCACATTTATACACTTTGGTTTATATTCATTAACAGTCACTCCACCTCCATCCCTCCTTCTATTCCACCCACTTTTCCTCCCATCTCAAGCTCCGCCTCTGTTTGCTGTTTGCTTTGTTAGCATGGATTTGCCTATGCATTGCACTCCTTTACATGTCTTTGTGCTATAAGTGCATGTCTAAGGCCTTGACTTCTTTTCTTCAGTCAATGGGTGGACTTCGACTAAAACCTGGAAGTTTCTGGAGGCTTCTTCACCAATCGCCATTCACCTTTTTGCATATGTTCATTTTGGATTCTGTTACCAATTACATGTTGTTTTTCCACATTCCAGTCTGTTTTTTAGTCTCGGATTGTACCATCTTCCACATTCCTAAAACATCACCTCATTCACTGCACACAGACTCTCACAGATTCACTTGCTGCTTTTTCCTCAGAAGAATGGCTGACACAGTTACTTAACATAAGCAAATGGCTGGCTTAGATATCATTCTTCCTTGTGGACAGGACCTTCTGCTAGGCCACAGGTCATGCCTTTATTCAGCTGCAGGTTCAATGCTCCCTGAAAATCCCTATGGAAAGAGAGGGTTTTTTTGTTTCATGTCTTCTCCTTCTCAAAGGGTTACCTCTTTAGCTCCCTCCATTGGAGCATCTCTCTTTGTTAAACACACAGGTCTCCTTCACTCTCTGCCAGTTTCCCCTCACCAGGGCTTTTCTTTTCATCACTCCTACCATCTCTGCCCCTCTTCTCTGTTGCTCTCCGGCCTCACCCTTCTCTCCCATGGCTCACCTGAGCTGCATGGAACAGCTGCTCCGGAATCTCCCCTCTCTTCCTGTTCCCTCTCCTTTTTTTCTTTCGGACCCTTCTCCTGGCAGGAGCCTTGTATTTATTCCTGCTGTCCATTCACAGGCACTAATCAGGAAGATTACAAATTTGCATGTGTTACTCCCTCTGGGAAAATTTGGTATCTTGGTAAAATACTCACAGTAGAAGCTCTTTTGGGGAAATTGGAACCTAGCCCAATTTACAAAAAAGCTGGTTAATCCCAGCTAGTATAACTTGCCAATTATTTTTCTTTTTTTTTTTTTTTTTTAAGGTGAGCGTTTTCATTTCTTCTAAGCTAAACTAATCTCTAGGGGCCAAATGAAGTGGCCATTGTAGCACACCCTGACCCCAGATTCAGGCAGGTGCACCTTTGATACACACTCCTGTGGTGTTACATCCTTAGGAATGCCCTTCAGCTCCAAGTTTCCTCTGCCATCTGCTGCTTGACCACTGAGAACAAACTGAGATGCTCTAATTGCCACCTTCTTGACAGATGGCTCTGCCTACCTCACACAGGTCTTGCGAGAGATGGAATCTACCAACTATAAGAATCACCCCCTTGCCTAATCATGTGCTCAGGAATGATAGTTTCCCCCCTCTTCTGTAAGAGGCCTGCCTGTGTTGTCAAGTGCTCTAAAATTGCATTTACTACTGACAAAAGTAAGTTCTAAAGGCTAACAAAAAGGTTTTGTATTAAAATAAAAGAGCAAACATAAAAAAATCAGTAACCATGCACTGAGATACAGACAGACATGTAAGGATAAATAAAAAAAAAAAAAAATATCAGAACAATAATCTTACTCTGCATCTTAAATCTAAGACTGCAACTCCTACCAGCTCAGCAACCTAGAAAGTAGCTTTGTCTTTGTTCTTGCTGACATGTGATCTTGCAAGTTCTACTATCAGACCGCTGGCTAAGGGTCTAACATCATTCCCTATGCCAGGAAAAGTAAAGACAAACACTTCTTCTTACATCAAGATGTCTATACAGTTTCTTATCTAGCCAAATGGATACATATATTATCCATTGGATGTCATTTTCCATATAGGCCTCTCCTTTTAACATGTAAGTTCATTACCAACTGGAAGTGTTGCAGACCACATCTACAACAGTCTATTGGATTGTCCATTACACATACCTGTATCATATGATCATTCTTAGTGATTACTTCTCTTAACTTAAGGAATGCTTAAATTAATCTCTGCCTTACTTAACAATCTTGGCCAAAATACGAAACATACAAGTTATAATCATACCAATACAAATGCATATAAACATAAGGCAGATAAGGCTAAATACAGTTTGATACTACCTGTATGTAGAGACTACACATACCATATCAGTAAAACCAACCCAGGAAAACCTGCATGACATTCCATAAACACCTCTGAATGTTATAGGTTTGTAACAATAATATGGAAAAGGAAGTATAGATTGGTGAGTGGATGACAGAGAAAGCAACTCAGAGCCTAAGTTACAATAACTTACTGATGAAAGAAGCTTAAAGAATTAAACATTTGTTATATCATATTAGAATTTACTGTCTCTATCCATTTTTCTCTCTCTCTATTGGTCTTTCAGTTGCCTTTTATTGCTTGTTCTCCTGTGTATTAATCCATTTTTCTTCTTATCATTAATTTTGTAATGCTTGCAGTACAATTTCCCTTAGTGAATCATACAAAGCACTGAAGTATGACCTTGCTGGATGCTTACTTCAGGTGGTCCCAGATGGTTATCATTGCTTCAGAAGAATGGTTTCAGAGCCCATCATAAAAATCTAGGCAGTTCCTATTCCATAACTAAGAGATATGTGCAACTTTTGTAGAGATCAGAAATTACAGTTAGATAATATTTCAAAGAATAACACAAGTCCAAAACAGGATGAACCAGCAGCCCTTCTATTACACACATACATTTTAACTCTATTCCTTTTGACAACTGCAGATAAACTAGGTATCATATGAAGTATCAGATCAAGTTACATGTCCCTGAATTTAAGAACTGTAAATGGGTGGGGGAAGAGTTATGTCAAATACAGGACCTAGAGTGATAAAAGTTAAATGACACCAGGCTCAATTTTTAAGCATCTGCTGACTTCCCTTAATGGAATTCTGAATTCTTTCTGTGTAAAGAATGATGTGCTTAAACAGCACATGGGAAGAAGTGGACACTACAGAATGGGATCTAATGGGATGGTGCAGAAAGCCATCTTGACCTAGACAATAGGAAACAATGAGCATAGGTATTTATCCAAATCCTGGATTTATCTGGAGATCTGGTGCCTCAATTGGGGCTGCAGCAAGGCTCCTTTATCCACAATCAGGACATTTTCCATAGTTTTCAAGGAACCGAAAAGGTTTCATTCTTATTTTGTTCTCCTGGTTGTCCTCCTACCTCCACTCATATAACAGCCTAGTAGGAAAGCACTTACCAATACAACCAAGGAAAAACTTTTTCACTGTTAGAATAGAAAGGCAATGGAAAAGATTGCCAAGGGAAGTTGTGGACTCTTAAGTTGTTCAAAAAGGTGTTGAACAACTTCTGGTTAAGTAATATCTAGATGTAGGTAAGCCTATGTTGCTTTATGAGTATTTCCTATGTTTCTGAGCTTTGCTGGTTACTGCATGGGGCTGGGAAGGAACATTTTCCCTCTCCTGCTCCTACATGTCAGGGTTTATTTAATCCTTCTTCTGAACAATTGGGTGTTGGCTGCAGCTAAGGCTGGAGCTTTTAACTGGAGTGTGCCAACACTCATGGGGTCAGGAATGAATTTTACCCTATGGTCAGATTGACATGGCCTGGGGAGTTGCCTTCCTCTGCAACTGAGAGCATGACTCTCTTCCTGGGATCTGTTAAGTATATTTTAGTAGCCCTTGCAGCAGTAGGCATTGTTTACCATGGTCCCCCTACTTTACCTGTTGTTATCTTATGGTGTGTCAGGGTTGATTGTATAGTTTTGCTAAGAGGCAAAACTATTTGTATGGATTTGTATAAAATAGTGTGGATAGGGATGATGGTGCTTCACACAGATGGTTGGACTAGATAACCTATGAAGGTCTGTTCAAGCACTATTTCTCTATGACTCTATAAGTGGAAGACCTGGGTCAACTCCTATCTTTGACTGACAGCATTTAAATCCATACCTCACAACACTCTCTAGTGAGTTAGATCACCTGACTATTGGGTATCCTCCTTAAACACTGTAATGGGGGGGAGGGGAAGCACCTGATGAGATTAAGGCCCCTCCTGTTCTAGGGCAGTCTCCCCTGCTTTCTCGTGCTATGCCTTTGATGTAAAAATATATTGATGTAAAATGCAGAAGACTGCCCCATTTACAGCCCAGGTATACTGGACCAATCACACGTCTGAATCATCCCTACACTGCATCCCATGCCTCGCAGATGGCATCTAATTCTCCTTACTACTCCCCTGATCCCTTATTAGGCCGCACTCAACCTCTGGCCCATGCAGGCCTCAGGTCCCTCTTGGTCGACCTTGACCACTTGGCCCCTCATTGGACCACTCCTCCAGCTCCAGACAGGGCCATACACTCACTCTACCTCCCTAACTGGGCCACATACTCACTGCCTGGGCCTTTTACCCCTCAGGTCTCACTCAATGGACTTTGGCCCCAAGCCCTTCTCCTTTGCAGGGTAACCTATAAGGCAATGAAAGCTAAGGCTATCTCATGCCCCATCTTCACCTCTGCAGTCAGGTGACTGCCTAATTGGGCCTGAACACAACTGCCAGCTTCTCCACAGTCTGCCTGATGGTGTTAAAGTGGCAGGCACAACCAGTGCACTTCCACAAACACCAACAATAAGCAATCCTTGGATAAAATAGCAACAGTTTTTGAAGCAAAGGCCACAGTTGTGATTCCCACCTTCCAAGCAAGTGCCCTTTCCAGTAAACAATAATGCCATGCTCCCTCTTTCTGGCCCAATGAATTTTGAATTCTTTGCTGTACAGTGGCACAGCTTAAGCATGAGGAGTGGAGGCTGTCCCAGACAGAATGGCATATAGCCTGTTGATTGGAGCACTGTTATGGGAGATGTGAGTTCAAATTTACTCAATCTGAAGAGGAAACTGAACCCAAGGTTTCAACTTTCTGCAAACAACATCACCCTCACCTTTTCTGTTTTAAAAGACTGCCTCCTCCAGTGCATTCTGTACAATTCTATATTACATGCCTGATCTTATTGCTCAGGTTTAGAAGTTTGCTAGATTCTAAGTTGTTCAGCTCTGTCAAGATCTGGGCAACTTTGTGCACCTAGGAAATATAGCATCAAAAGTTTAAGGTGTTGAAACTATATATATACTTTAGGTTTAAGTGGCTGATAAACGGAGATCTTTCAGGAACTCATTTTTGGACCTCTACACCTAAATTTTTTATAAGTTCCACATTAAGTACGGACAGTCTTCTTGATCTGGGATACAAGCTCAATAAACCAATTTGAAAAAAAATTGGTTCAGTCTGATACTACATCTATTCAGGTTTATCTTAAACTGGCTTTGGCAATTTTGAAGGCAGTTTGGGTGTGCTGAAATTCTGTTGTATTACAGTTTTGAACTGGTTTCCAATCATTTATACTGATTTGTGTAACTTCTGTCCTGAACCTTTAGGTTTAACCCCAGCTTCTTAGGTAATTCCAATCTAACACATTTTTAGGCAATGAAATTAAGTAACCATTTAATAACCATTCAAAACACGCATCTATACAAAGCCCAAATTTACCTCGTACATATTTCCATGTTCTGCCCAAAGCAAAGGCAAAATTGAATAGATTGAAAATATTTGTCATTATTGCCCATACTCATTATTATTATTTTGAAAAAGGCTCAAGGTTAGCAGCAACTAGCATTTCTAAAATGAGAATTGAACTGCATGCTAAAATGATAACCAAATACATGGATGATAAATTGCTGTTTTATATAAACCTTCTGTACTCCCCTTCCAGAGCTTCTGTAGGTACTTAATTGATAAATTTCCATATCAAGATTCAAATATAATGTAATATAATATAAATCAACAGCTACTGGCTTTAGGACTAAAGACTAAGTCATGAAGGCTGGCTTAGACATATGTCCCTTTGAATTATCTTTTTGGGGATTTTGATTTTTGCATTTGAATATTAACCCCCAATGTCTCTGATCTGTATAAAGCTAATTATGTGATGCTATTAAAGCAGATTGCATGAGACACTGACAGTTGGAAAGGCCTAATGACCAGCTGGATGAAAAAAATTCATGTTGTCAAATAGTAAGTTTGCTAGGATTTTTATAGTTTTTATTTGCTACCAACACAAACACCACATCCTATGATAAAAAAAATCATCATATCACAATAACTGGTTAAAGTTGCAGTGGAATTTATGCATTTAAAGTTTCAATTCTTTATCCAACATAGAACTGATTAACTGCATCTATGCATCCAACATAGAACATTAACTGCATGAACTGTGAACTAAGCAAAGCAGTCCAAGAAGTAGGTTTTATGATAAGAAAAACCTTTTCAGCATAAACAGCTCTCCAATAAAAAAGATTATTCCCAAAAAAAGATATGTCTATTCTCGACTACAGTTGTGTATTAACTTGATACAGAAAAACAGTTTTTCGAGAACATGACTAGTTCAATTCTGATTATTGCAATGCTTTCAATTAGGTATGTGTTTCATTGTTCTGTTACATGAGGCATAAATCACCTGTAACACTACTGAAGTTGTGCTCCTTTAGTGTAAGAGAAGAACAAAGCTAATGTCAATATACATTCACAGAAAAAATGTCAGCTATATACGTCTAATGAGATGCACAAAATCTGTCAAATTAATGAATTTGATAGATCATGTTCTTGATTTATAAGTCTCTATCTTTCTTCCTGAGAAATATCTCAAAAATTGCATGTCAAATTGTCAGAGTTGTCAATACATTTTAATAGCTGAAAGTAACCTCAATTTTGTACCAAGATTACGTTTTTGTTAAAAAATAATAATTGATAAAACCTAACATTTAAAGATTTTTTTTATTTGTTAAAACCAAAAAAAGGCCACAATATTACAGCTAGAAAGATAAACTTATTTGCATTGTGAAATATTAGACGAGAGAAAGTAAAGCAAAAGTTTAAATAGTGAAAAAAAAATTGAGCGTGACATTAAAAAGTCTCTCTCCAGTACTGCATTTGGTTTTCCTATTGTCACTACCCCTTTAAAATGTTTGATAATGAAATGGTACTGTGTCCATACAACTTTTGCTGGTTATTTACATTGTTAACCTCTCCTGAATAGTGCCATTGAACAGGTCATTTGTTTTTAGACTATTTTTCCTCTAAAACAGTTATCCTCAACCTAAGCTCACAGGTGATGTGTTGTCTGCAATACCTCTTGAATAATGCTGAATAAATCTGAGTTTAGCAAAGAAAGCAAAAATGATGTTGTTTGTAGTACATTACAGCTCAGCAATATTGTCCATGAGTGACCAAAGGCTGGGGACTGCTGACATGGTAAATTTCACTTTTAAGGTTTGAGGGACAAGGTGATGAGTTTTCATTGCATGCAGTGCAGAAAACATTCAGGTCTGCTTAAATACCAATTAAAGTTTACTTTTAAGCATTATAGAGAAACTTTGAGAGCATATAAATATTTCTTTAGTGAACTAGAATGTTGGTGTCAAGTTTGGCCTTCAGTGATGCATTAAAATGGAAGCTGCAACAGTTTTAAACAATAGCTTTAAAATTTGGAAATCGTGTCGATTTTCTTTTTGTTCTCTATTTTTTCCCACACAATGGAGCTAACAAATATTTTTTAACTGTGTAACACTTCTTTTGAAACTTCTATGCAACACAGCCTGATAAAATAATATTGTTTTGGAAACAGCTGATTTGTAGGGAAATAACATTACATCTATCATAAAAATGTTAAGCAAAAAAGGCTTATATCCCACTTCCTACACACAGATGGAAAAGACCAGACTTTTTACAGAAAGCTGAAAGAATGGATTATATCAGATAATAGAGATGTGTCACTTCTGAAGTGACACTTCTTTATCCTTTTCCCCTTTAAAAGAAATACTGCCAATCTGAATGGAAGCTTTTTTTCAGAGTTCAAGATTTAGCAAAATGTAATTTTGCAGTTTGCAAAGTTTGATTTATAATTCTCAACAAAAGAGGTGTATTTAGGACTACCCAATAATACATGGAAAATGGGAAAATGCAAGTTCTTGTTTCCATTTGTCATTTGGGCAAATTTAATTCTGACTTTTCGCCCTGGTTTTTCCAAGTAAGGAAGCTATTTATCTAACTTACTAAAAAAGAAACCTCCACAAATCTAGACCTGATATGTTCAGTTTCTCCTGCCAGAATCACTGTTCTCCCAGGAGAAACCACAAGTGTACAGATATTCAGTTTTTTTCTTTTGGAGTAAAAATGGTAAAATACTGCTCCTGAAGAAAAATAGTCTGAGTTAACTACGGTTAAATTACTTCTGGGGGAGCTTCTTCTGGGACAGAGAATATCTGTACATGCTGTGGTTCTTTCAGAAAAGAGCATGTTCCTCCAGCATCTCACCTTCCTCTTCCCTCTCAGGGAGACAGAGTGTCACTCACTGGACTCCACTGCCCTTCACAATTCCTATATTGTGCTGCAGGGAAACACAGGGCAGTCTGGGTCAATAAACCATTGCTGCCACCTGTTTTTAGACAGGCTAATTGTGCCTAGACAGCATTCTGCACAGTGTCAGCACTACAAACTCACCACTCTTCAGGAACTCCAAATTCAAATATCTGTGTTGTGGCCCTGGTTAAGTGCCTTCCAGGTTATTGAATAAACCTGGGAGAATTCTTTAAGATGATTTTGAATGTGTGTACACAGCCCTAGACTCTAAAGATGGGGTACAAGATACATGAGCAAATGTTTATTTTTTATTAGTTTATCACACCTAAATATTAAGAGTCAGTTTAAGCCACTGAATCTGAATGTGTGTGTGCATGGATCAAGTTTCCATGTGTACCATTAAAATTGATAAACTGACATTAATGCAATCTGTGAGAGAGGTACTGGCATGCTCCCCTCCAGCTGGAAACAATTTTATCCAAGAACGTCCAGATCTCATAACAAACATTACACCCTGTAGATACTGGTATGATACTCCTTATTCTTTCCCTTGAACTGTAGTGGTACATATTAGAGCAATGGATAATATTTTCTGTCTGATGCTTGAAAAAATGAGTGTGGATGACAGGAGTGACAGGAAATCCATTCTCTTGTCCCTGTGCAGACACAAAGGATTTTGAGTTTAAAAAGCTTGAAAGTAGGTTGTCAGTATATTGTTATCATAAACCCTGAAAGCCCACAAAGTTTGCTACATAAAATCTATTTTGGCCAAATCAAATGATTTGTCAGTATCCATTGTTTTAATTACCATTTCCTTCTCTAGTCGCTGAGAGAAACAAAATTATTTCATTCATTCGAGAAAGGAATACTGACTTTACCTATTGCAAATATACAGTGATTACAAAATCACGCATAACAAGAGGGCAATTAGATTCCTTTTTTCCTGAAAGTGCTGTAACTATAATAGATAAATACTGGTGTTGAGAGGGTGTTCAAAAGCAATACTGCTTTACAGATGGGCATTATGATGGGCCTTTCTCTAAAATACAGTCATTTCTTGAGTTCCCAATTCCAGACAATATCTAAGCACTTTATAGTAGCCTTGAAAACAGGTAGCTCTTGGGTGTCAAGCATTTCTAAAAGTCTGACCATTAATAATGGTTCTTAAGTGGAAATTGAGCTCTGTCAAAAATCTAGCCATAAGCAACATCATAAGTTGTATCATGCAAAAAAAGAAAAGAAGCCCCTTTAGATGAAATATGAATCTCTGTGTATTACTGTTCTGTACATAATCTATTAGTTAACAAAAACATATCTCTTCAGGAACTCCTCTGGGCTACACTAATTTTACACAGCAAATGGTGCTATTATTTTGAATTGCTCACTCTCAGAATTCTTCCCTTGTAACAATTCAGTCCTCAGCCTTGAGCCTTGAGCACTTGATCCTCTGGCCAAGATATGGATACATATTTCTCTCAGACTACCTGGTGATGTGCAATTCAACATTTTTTATAATATAATGAAAACAATTATTATTTTTTCATCTTTTTTGTTAATATGGCTATTGTATACTATCTTTAATTTCCAATGCTTTGTAGTATACTCACAATAAACCACTTTAGAGATTGATTAAATGCTTCAGTGTTGTTCTGGTTATTAATCAATCTCAGCAACAATTTATTGCTTTGCATACTACAAAGAAAGAAAGATCATCCTTTCATTATTGATTAGTCTGGCTACTATCCTGCCAGCTGTGTTGCTCTTATTTGTAAACATTTTTGTTTAGCAAGTTTTTAATTTGCATTGGACTTGAAGACAAAAATGTATTTATTGGAGCTTTAAACACTGATCTACTATTCACTCTTATACTGTGACCTTTTGAGATCGGGAAACAAAAAATATAATTAATATTCTCATACTGATTGCCTCTCAAGGAATCTTTTTTTTCCACAGGTTATGTATCTAGGATAATTGTAACTTTAACAGTATTTTTGCCCTCCTCAGCATCTGCGTACCACTACATAATTCAGGCACCATAAGATCTACTTTTTGTAAACAAATCAAACCAGCTTTCAATACCCAACACAGGACAAAATTCATTTCTGACATGAGTGAACATAACTCTGATTTCAATCCAATATTTGTCTACTCTGATTATTAACATTTGGTGAATCAATCTGTAATTATTCCCCAGAACTTGAAAAGCAACAACCAAGTTAAAAAATATCTATACTTCTGGCTGTAGAGTACTAGAAGTATATAACATTGTATGTGCATAATTCAAAAAGACTTTCTTTGTTAGGCAACTGTACATCTACATAGGAGGATGATTAGGTTGAGGACTGATTACAGGCCAGATTATGTTTAATATGGTCACAACAGAGATTATGGATTCTTATTCCATTACCTGGACTCTGTCCCTCAATGAGTTAAATGCCTTATTTATCCTTATTGACTTACTGAATCTACCTTTGCATCTCTTAGGAGTGCCCTCCCTGCTCCACCAATCATCTATATTTAAATTTCCAGATATTTAGGACCCCTGCTTTCTGTAAGGATAGCTATTGCATGTTGTATAGCAGGGTGTCGCTCATGAAAGCTTATGCTTCTATGAACCAGTTAGTCTCAATAGCCAGGTATAGACATTACTCTTATGGTCCAGTAAGTGCACAGAAAGTGCTCTACAGCTGTAACCACACAGGTGGTCATGGCACATAGAGCACATAAAAATGGTACAGCCTGCTCTAAGCTAACCCTAGATGGGTGTGGTATTAGACTACAGTGCTGTGCCTCAGGGTGCTGTATCAAAGGTCTATGCCAGATCCCATCTTGAGTCAAGGTAGGCTGCTTTCTGCCAACATCCCATGGAACATTGTGGCACCCCTATTACCCCCTCTCACAAGGCAGCACTCTAGCCTAGGCCAGAGCTCATCTCATCTACCTGAGCATCATCTTCCTCTTACTGACCTAAGGAAGGAAATCCCCTGTTTCGAACCCCCCTGCTTGTTCCCTCCAACCAGCTATGTGCCACAGTCTGGCTTATGGGAGGAAGGGGTTTGTGTCCCAGCACCAGCCCTGGCACTCAGGCACCTGCATCCCCAGGCCATCATAAAGCACCACACAGACCTGACACTGAGACCAGGAGAACCCACTGTTCATGGGTGGCCCTGGCACCAGCACACCCTCCTAGGCAACCTAAAGATCCAGGCACCCTGTCAATCAGACCTTAGCAGGGTCATCTCACCACCAGCAGGACTGGTGTGGGTGGGTTCCGTCTGCTGGCTCAAGGTAGTGGGAGCCAAAAGATTGGACCTGGACCTGGACCTGGACCTGGACCTGGACCTGGGCCCGGACCTGTGTGGAGTTGACCCTATGGCCTCTGCAACTTGGGTGCACGGGTTGGGTGCTTGGGAGACCTAGCAGTATCCAGCAGGTTTTCTGGGTGATCTGGAAATGCCTGGGTGAACCTGAGGCTCCTTGGTGAAGTGCATACTTGACCCAATGGTGCTTGGGTAGGGTTCCCAGGTGACCAGGCAGTACCCAGTTGGGGTACCTGAGTGACCTAATGGTTCCTGGGTCAGGTGCTAGCATGACCCACTGGGTTTCAGCTGTGTCACGCAGGTACAGCCAGGTCACATAGGCATCCACCCAGGCACTGGGTCACCTGAACAGGACATCACTGGGTCTCCCTGGCACCCTACCTGAGCACCACTGAGTCATCTAGGCACTGCCTGGTCACTTGAGCATCGCTCAGCATCTGGGTACCACTACATAATTCAGGTACCATCAGACACCACCAGATCTCCCAGGCACAATCATGTCACCTAGGTATCCCACATGAAAACAGCTGGGATCCTGGGCACCCCACCCAGACATTGCCAGCCCACCTGCATACTACACCTGGACACTTCTGGGACATCTGAGGACTTCTGGGCCAGCTGAGCACCATCAGGTCGTAAGAGCACCACACTGACATTGCCAGTTATCAGGTCAGCACACCCATGCACCACCAGGTTGCACAAGCACTCTTCCTGAGCACCTTGGAATCAGCCAGGCCCCTCATTTTGATATAAGGAAGAGGAAGGTATAAGTAAGAGATTTCAGATCAGATTAATCTGACCAAACATTTAATTTATATTCATTTCATCCATTAAATAAATGTATTGCCCAGACTGCTGGGTTCCCTTTGGGCCCAGAAACCTAGTATCAGAAAAGCAGTTAGGACACGGGTGGGCAATTATTTTGGGTGGAAGGCCACTTAGTGAGTTTTGGTGAGCTCTTGAGGGCCACACACACAAAATCTTTCAGAAGATATAATTTTAACCAATTATAGATAAAAATAACAAATCATATACTAAAAATAAAATATGTACTATAACTTATTTTCTTTCTAAAAATAACTTTTGTCCTGATTTATGGTTTGTTCACTAGTGTATATAGAGTTGATTGCATAATAGCTCCAAATAAAGTCTTATTCTTATATGTATTGTGTGGAGGGGGTATGGGTGTGGGTGGGAAGGGCAGAGTAAGTGTGTGGAAGTGGGCACGTGGAGGGTGTATATGTAGGGGGTTGTAGTGTGTGTGGGGGGGGCAGTTGGGGTGTATGGGGTGTTGCATGGGTTTGTGGAGGGCTGCCCATGCAGTAGGTCCTGCAAGCCTACTGGGGGACAAGGATGGAGGGTATGTGCAGCAAAGCTTACCTGGGCTGAATGCAGGTGCAGTCAGCCCCCCACCCCAACTCGTGGATGCTCTTGTGGCACTCTTCATGGGACTGAGCCCTGCCCATTCTCACTCAGGGCAGCCCATAGCATGCCAAGCTCCCACCTGCACCTACCCAATGCCCAACAGACAGCACCAATGCAGCCCAAGCCACTGTACACAGCTTTCCATTGGGGTTGCTCCTGGTGCAGTTGCAGCTGCCTGGGTACTGCTCCACTTTTCCCACCTCTAGCAGCTGCTCCTCCTCCTTCTGCCCCTGCTGCATTACTTTGGGCAGCAGGCAGCAAAGGGAATCCATGGGGATGTGTGCCAGGCAGCAGCTGCCCAACTAGGTGGGGGGAAGCTGTAGCTGGATGGCTCCTGCCCCAGCATGTGGGGCTCCAGCTCAGTTCCTTCAGGTGTCTGCTTATCATGCCAGGTGGGCAGAATGGTTGGAAGGTGGCCTGGAGCTGGAGCCCCATGAACTGAGGCAAGAGGCATCTGGCTACAGCTTTCCCCACCCGGCTGAAGATTTGCTGCCTGGTATGATTCCCTATGGCTTCTCTGCACTGCCTGCTGCCTGGAGCAGTGCAGCAGGGGCAAGAGGAAAATGATGAGCTGTTGGAGACGGGAGGAACTGAGCAGCACCTGAGAGGCTGCAGCTGCACTGGGAACAGCCCTGCTGGGAAGCTGTGCACACTGGCCAGAGCCAGGGCAGGCAGGCTGTCTGGTGGATGTGGGCAGGAGTATGGTGCAGCACAGGCTGCCATGGGTGGGAACAGGAAGGACTCAGCCCAATGTGGAGCACTGCAGGGGCAGCTGGGTTAGATGCAATCAGTAGTGGGCACCCATTCACGGGATAGATCCAATCAGTTGGAGGATAAATTCCAGTCTGCAGATGTGTATTTTGTCCACCCCAGAGTAAGGATCTATTTTCTTATGCCACTTGGTCTAATGCCTACAAGTACAGGGAGTACAGCTGTGTGTGTGTAACTTGTGAGGCCTGTTAAGTAGTGTCTAGCTTTTTAATGTGATGACTTCTGGACCATACAGTATCCCAATATTCTGCTGGGGCCTAAACCATGGCAAGTGCAGTGGTTCTGAGCACTTTGAAGCTGGCATACAATGTCATAATGACTAAACATCTTAAGGCAGCTACCCGCATAGAGACTTTACTACTGACCTTCTGAATGTGAAGTTTATCGGTGAAGAAATGATCTAATGAGAGACCTCTCGGTAAGTTGGGGTATGCTCATGGGGTAGGATATATTTGCCTACTCAAAAATTCAGCATGGTTTTGGCTCAATAACTGCCCAGGTGGAAGTGTAATGATACTGATTTATTGATGGTCCTCACTGACTCTCATGTGCCTTTCAAACACCCAGTTCAGTCCCCATGCCACGGGCCTGGAACAGAGCTGGGGCACCAGAGTCATTACTTATCAGTCTGTATTACACTGAATGGGAACAAATCTGGTTAATTGAGAACTGGCTGCCCTATCCCTCAGGGATGCATTGCTTTCCTGAGAGAGGCCCATGCGTTAGTGGGCCACATAACCCAAACTGGCCCTCTAAACAGGTACTGACACCAAAAAGCACTGAAAGCTTTTTTCAACAGCTGAGCTAAATCAACAGCTGCATTTTGCAGATTTTTGCTGGTGCACCTCCAGTTTCCATAGCCACAGGGCCATTTGTCAGGGCACTTAGGAATGGTAAGCCATTTGTCAGGGCACTTAGGCACTGCTGTAGGTATGGTAGAATGGGAAAGGGAAATATTCCCGCTAGCAAACTCCTACACACACTCCCTTCCTCTCTTCCCTCCCAGAGAATTGAAGAAGGCTGGTTCCTCTGGGCCCAGACACTTGGGTTCCTAGGCATTCCGACTCCCACAGCAGGGAGGTGGAGCGCTAGTGTCTGGGTTTTCCCAGCTGGGAGATGGAAACCAGGCATGTGGTTTAGGGTGACATGAAAAGGGTTTTCACCAAAAAGCCTAGCTGAAACACAGATTCTTCTCCAGTGTCCTGGCTCTCTCAGTTGAGAGATGGCCAAGATGGTGGATCCAGGACAGTCAGCCAGAAACCTGCAGAGCACGTAAGACATGGGCGTAGATGGTGCCAACAAAATAAGGAACAAATGCAACTCTTAATGGGGAGGGTAGGAATGAACAGGCTAGCAACTGCTTATACCCACACTGCTGCAACACTTGAATAAGCCAGAAATGCACTGCAAAGGTTCAAGAATGAGGTCTCCAGATGGTTACCCATGACACTACAGAGCCAAGAGAGCCACAATGCCAGAATAAGGAGTTTATGCACAGGGTCAAAGACCACTTGATATTTATTTATAACACCCATGAATGGCATCAGCACCACCTCTTGTGGAGAGACCGTAGCCCTCCTGAAAAGGAGTTTTGGCAGCTCCCCAACAGCATGGTAAGCCCCACCCCAGGGATTCTTCCTTGGGGTGACAGGTACATTTCCAGCTATTTCCTTTTTCACAGACAGCCTCTTTTCTACCTTGAATAAAACTACCACTGTAAAACCTCCCTTACTCACCTTTGGCTTTTTCTGCCCATGCCTTCCTCCCCCACCCCACTTCCCTGCTTTATCTTTTGTTTTCCTAATTTCTACCTATTTACATTCTCACTGACATCCTGTCACACTTTCAGCTTCTTTCATTCCTTGGAGTCTCAGAACAGCAGAGACTTCCTATGCCTGAAGAAGGGTGATTGCACCCAAAAGCTTGCCAAGCTTTTTACCAACTACTCAGTTGGTCTAATAAAATGTATCACATCTACTCAAAGAACCTTGCCTGGATATCTTTAAGAATGTTATGTATAAGTTGTTACATTTGCCCAAGGATTGCAGAGGGGGACAGCAGAACTGTAAGCAAAGTACTGGTCTTTCTGAATAAACAAGTTGTATCATTCTATAAGATTAACTCCATAGTCTTTTAAGAACAATATAGCATGCAAAAGCCTCCTCCTCACCCCTCCCCCACCACCTGCTGGACTCATTCCATTAGGCAGGCTCCAAACTCCACCACACCCAATTGCTAACATCTTTTTGTTCCCAACCCAACCTTGGGTGCTTAAAGCTCAACAGTTAAGAGTGCTTCCACCTTCGGTTTCTTGAACACCTGTACTTAGCTTAAGGTGCCACCTTGCTCTGCCTTCTGATTTCCTTCAGACCTAACAGGCTAACTACTTCTCAGCATTCCTGGGATTCACTGTGAATTAGTCTTTATGGACTCAGCACTCTTCTGGTTTATAGTTTATATTCTAGCACACTTGCTATGGTGTTTAGGAAAAAGAGTTAAGCAGGCATTTGCTCCCTGCAGGAGTTTGTGCAAATATCTTCGTTGTTATATGCTGCCTTACTTTGAGCTTTCTGTTCAAATAAGCCCCAAAATAAAGCAAAAAGACTCAAAACTATTATGCACAACAGTTTTCTGTCAAAACTAAAAAAACACCCTAATAATAAACCTATATTGGCTCAGAATTGCTCAAAATTGTCCCCATGTTCACTCAAAGATTCTTTTCAAGTTTAATGTACTTATTGACTAGCCTGGACTGAATCTCAAGCTTGTTAAGAACCTAAGTGTAAGTCTTTCATCTGGTTTCATGTTTCTTCACCAATGCTCATCACTGTTCTATTGCAAAGACAGCAAGAGATGGTGCATACTGTACATTCTGTTACAAAAAAAATGCCTGCACAGATTTTAAAACAACTCTGTAATACTACTAAAACATATAGGACACATCCAGACAAGCGTGCACGTGCCTCTTGCCCTGTCTCAAACCCCTTGAAAATGGGGCAAGAGGCACATGCAGGAACGAAAAAATGTTCCCCGTACTGCAAACTTGCAGAGCAGGGAGAAAATTAGACCTCTGGATATCCACAGGTCTAAAAAAAAAAAAAAAGTTTAAAAAAGCAGGGTTTTTTAAAAAAAAAACAGAGGCTGGGTCCTCCATGGAGATGCTCTGGCTACCAGATCATCTCTATGGTTGGCCCCTTGCCCCGGTGCTGAACACACAGCCTGCCAGGCAGTGCAGAATCAGGACTCCAGTGCCATAAGTAAGGGGCCAGGGGGTCTGGAGGAGGGAACTATGAGGGGGACCCCTGCTGGCCCCAGCCATGTCCCCAGCCCTGTCCTGCCCCGCCCAATCTGCCGCCTGCCCCTCCAAGGCCCCTGCTTTGCCCGGCCCCACCTCTCACCTGTACCACAAGTCCCCCTGACCCCTGCTCTGCCCAGCCCCACCCTCCACCCACCCTCTAAGTGTCTTAGATATTTGAAGGGGTGGATTTTCAGTGTGAATAGATAGTATGTCAATTCTTGAAAAAGAAAAAAGAAAAGTCTATGTACATCTAATAATTAAAAAAACACCAAAGGTCTGTATTAACTAAACAGTCAATTAGACTAAGGAGATTAAAGAACTGTTTTAAGGTTTCTATAGTCAACTATGCACAAGAGCATGATGTAGCTGTGACTCTCCAATCTGAATGACCAGTGATCCATTTACAACTATATTAACTAGTAACAACCTTCAGCAGGAGTCTACAGTGGTGCTCAGACTTAGTAGAGCTTCAGCAAGACATCTTCCCTGCTCTGCTGCAACGCTGGAGCTTATTGAGTGAATGCTTAGTCATAATTCCACTTAGAGCTAGAGAAGCCATGTTCTCAGGATAAGCATGCTCTCCAATAGCTCTTTTCTTCCACATGAGCTGTTTGTGTCTGGGGGCTTTACAGTTAAACCTCTTCAATACGATTTTGAAAAATAAATCACAGATGGTCCTAGTAAAGGACAAGGTGCATATAGAGGATATTGAAACAGAAATATTATTAAGGTCTTATTTTCTGAGAGGAAATATATTCTAACTCTGGACTTAAAATATAAGGAACATTATTCATTTGTAGAGTAAATAGAATAGGCATAAAGGGTAGACTTACTTCCAGCAGTTCTGTTATTACCATAGCACAGGTGGAGAGGAAACTAATTAACTAATGGGTTTTTTTTCTTTGCTCAAATTTTTTCAGACTTTTGAGCAGCAACCAAAGATAAAAATCAGTACATTCAATTAAATGAAGCCATCCATAAGCCGTAGTGAAAAAAGAGACATAGACCTTGTCAATTGAAAGTTCACTTACTGCAAGATCAACTTTAAGCAAAGCGATCCCAGTTCCAGGACAAATTTTTGTTTAAATTGTATAAATGGTGTAATTGATTTTTATAAAAAGGTTTTCAGATGGCTGGCCTGCTCAACGATAAGAGAAGGAAGAGATGTTATTTGGTTCTTTCAAAAGCCCTTACACCCATGTGCTACTCTGGCTTCAGATAATAGCGGGAGAAAAAAATGAAAAAGCAATTTGAGTTAAGGGCAGCAGACAGAGAGTTCCTTACAGTCAAAAAAATCTTTTTTGAAGTATTGGTTCTGACAATAAACCCTCAGCTGTGTAAGGTTCAAGGAGAAAAAAAATCAAAGAAACCATCCAGTGATGCTGTTGGTCAAGGAAAGATCAATGTTCAGCTCTTTAGAGAAAAATCTTACACACAGCAAACATAACCTCTGGTTCAACACATACAGTTACCCTTACAGCTGACACTAGTAGAGAAGAAAAAGTTTAACCCCAGAATACATTATTATATTCTTCAAAAAAAAAGTAACAAATTGGGTCATGTAAGGATGTGGCAACAAGATCTGATTCCTGAGCATGTAGGAGGCGCACTTAATCATCCAAGAACTTCTTCCCACCCCCTTGAGAGTTTATTAAACGCATACTTAATAGTAATAGTAATAACATTTTAATATGAGTAGTTTTTTTTCACTTTTCGTCTGAGAGATTTTACTATAGATATGCTATTAAAATCAGCTGCCGGGTCCTTTAGTGAGTAGCTAAATGGTCAGCATTTGTAAGGAAGGTGGCTATCATTAGAAGTTATTTAACAAGAGTTGACAAAAATGTCAAACATAACTAATAGACATCGTAGAGTAGTGCTGTCTTAAAACACAAGCATTTCATCTTTTTTACCTCTATTCACTTTAGGAGTTTATTAAACTTTCTAGTCATTTATTGCACAGAAAACCTGGAAAATTAATAACAGCATCTAGAATTAGCAAGAGTGATAAACAAAAGCAGTAGGCTATACAAAGCAAAAGTTCCTCTCTCCTTTATAGAACAAGGACTTTCCATATCACTTTCACCTTATACACCAGAGAGATCAAATTTAAGTCACCCAGTCTGGTGATTGAACACAACAGAAGTAAGTTAAGTCTCCTGCTAATGTTTCATCAATGACATCCAGCTTTCCGGGATTAATGTTAAGTAGGGCTGGTAAAAGCTGACACAACATTTTAGATAAAAACATTTACTTCTCATAATATATTGTTTTTGAGATGAGGATAAAACATGTCACAGGAGCTGTAATTAAGCTGCTTTGCATCCTCGTTCTTCTCTTAAGTTACCCAGAAAGACTCCATTCCCATGGAGTGATAACCAAGGACTCCCATGATGAACTATTTCCTTTCCCTAAAAACACACATCGTTGTTATGAAAGGAATCAAACAGGAAAAGATTGTCTGTAGGAAAACTGAAGCATGAAGCAGTCAGACTCTAAATGCCATGAGACAATGCAGTAGCATTTCTAAAGTTTTGTTTTTGACTAATAGCTTTTCCCAGCTTATTTTTTTATTTGATTTTCTGCTGAAAAAGTTATCCATGGGAAAAAGACCATTTCAACCAGCCTTGATGACCACTCCATTAGTACTGTGACAACAATTTTGCTGGCTTAGGGTCCTACTGAGTGTGCCATTTCCATTTTGAAAGTAGCATTATTAAATAATCTAAATCTCAGTTTTCAGTCATCTTAATATGCTAACCTCTCTCCATAAAAAGTATTATCCTTTTTTTTCCCCTTGTCTTTTAATCCTTTTACATAGTGCTGTGCTCAATTATTCATGCTCTCAAGTACCCAATAATAGGCCCAATAATAGGCCTTTAGAGTTGATCATAATTTAGAAATATTATGAATATTTATTTGAAAAGCCTCTGATAAAAAATAATTAAGTAAAAAATGTTTGGGTATAAGCCCCATAACCTATGGTCTTGTAATCAAGAGTCCTAAAGCCTCATCTATAATATTATATCTATGTGAAAATCATGCTAAATTGATATATAACACAGAGCAAAAATGGTAGCCTCCCACCTTTGTCTCCCATTAAGACGCATTTACCAGCAAATAGGGTCACATGGTCCTCTGTATTCTACCAAATGAAACTGCGATGAAAACACTGGATCCCCTGGCCCCTCTCTGCCCCAGAGAAGTCAAGGCAACAGCAGGATCAACCACAATACTTATATGGTATTTAGAATATATAATTTTCCATGGATGGAACCACTTCTGTTTAGGTGGCATTGACAGGGCCAAAATAGCAGCTGGTTTTAATTTCACTTATGTTCAGTCTAGGATTTCAAGTAACTAGAGGTACATACAAGCATTACATTTCAGAAGAAAGGTCCTCCACCAACAGAAAATTCCTATATCATCTCAAATGTACAAGTACAGCCTTTGGATGCCTGAAGAAATGGTTGTTCAAAAATTGTGACATCATATCTGTAAAAAAAACCTCATGGTTTATCAAGCAGTCATGCTATAAACAGCATACAAGAAACATTTAAAGTTGTTGGAGAAGTATAATCCAAATCCAGTGAGAAGATAGATGCTCCAAAGTTAGAGTCCACCTGCAAGCAAACACCATAAGCATTAAGGTGATGATCATCTGACACCAACTTCACTGGGCTGACCATGTCATCCAGATGTCCAACTCCAGACTCCCAAATAAAGTGTTATTCTCCAATATTAGCCAAGGCAGACATTCAAGAGGAGGGCAGAGAAAGTGCTTCAGGGATGTCCTAAAGGCCAACTTAAAAAAATGCAACATTGATATCAACCCATAGGAGAATTGCCCAGGATGTCCCCAGAAGGAGAAAGAATTTGCTTCAGGGATCTCAGTACTTTGAAACCTCATTACAACAACAGGAAATGGAAAAATGTGAGCGGCAGAAACGGTGTGTTGTGAACCAAATCAAGAATCCAGCACTCCCCCCCCCCCCCACACACACACATGGAAACACATGTCCGAACTGTACTAGAGTCTGTCAATCCTAAATAGGCCTCATCAGACATCTTTGAACACACAGATAAAACAATCACGGAAGGCAATCATCCTCAACTGTGAGGGATGGCCAAAGAAGAAGACGAAATTTCATTTGGTGGAATCGCAGTTCACCAATTTAAATGCTCTGTGAACAATCATTCACAGTACTTCAGCTAGTTAAAAAAATGACAGACCTGGTGGAAATGTCAACCAAGCAGGATGAGGTTGAAGTTCAAGAATTTAAGAGGATGCACACCATGCTAATTGATTTGGGTTTCAGGGGTGCCCTATAGCATCCTTGTTCACCCTACTCCTTCTCCTCCCTCCCCACCAGGAAGGTGGCACAGGCTAAAGTTTACTGCTATAGCCCAAGTCACAGAAAACCCCTGCCCCTGACATTTGAGCAGCGGGAAAAACCCCAGTCTTTGTCCACAGTCCTGGGGTTGTAGAGTTGTCAGCCCTGCTACCTTGAGCAGGAAGGGAAAAGTCACCTGTCAGCACACTGCCCACAGGAAATGCCACCCTATTGTGGTCAGCGCTGGAGTTTTTGGCTGCAGAAGGAGAGGAGCTTCAGGATTATTGGGCAAACCAGACTCACCATCCCTACCACCACCATGACCATAGCCAGAGCCCAAGATCTGACTGCAGTGAAGAAGGAGCAGTCCCAGCTGCATGAGGGGAAAGACCCCCATAGTTCTGGTCATAGTGGTGGAGTAAAGCCCCAGGATCATCAGGAAAAGTGTCCCCCACCATATCTAGAGTCCAAGGCCCCCACCGTGGCCAGAGCTGGGGCTTTGACCACAGTGTGGGGAGGTGCAGCAGAGAAATTCCTGACCCTGCATAGAGGTTCTCTCTCTCCTCATGCTAAGCAATGTGCCAAATGAGAAGAAATTCCCCCACCCCCAGCATGGAGCTACACCAGTAAGGTTAATGGGAGGTCCACACCCCATGCTGAGTCAAGGGTTTCTTCATGCATCCATTCTGAGGGTTTTGCAGGAAGAAAGAAGAAACCTCTATGCACAAACAGAGTTAGGATAGGAGATTTCCCATTCACATTGTTATGATCCAGCCCAAGTCTGAATTCATTCCCCGGTATGCGTGAGCCAATACGAATACCAGTTGGAAGTTTGAAAGAAAAAAAGCTTTTATTGCCAGCAATAAAGGTGCAAGGTAGCAAGCACACCGAAAAACTATTTCTAAGCATCTTTTATACTAAAATCTACAAGCATACTATTCAGTGATTGGTTACAGGTAAATGATGTAAAAAGTTCTCTACTGAGCATG